>OX637468.1:27620213-28056135 GCA_951799995.1 Trifolium subterraneum
GACATGTCTCTATCACATTCTTTTTGTGTGTGTGTGTGACACTTTGACTCTATTTTTTTATTTTGTTTTTATTTTTTAATTTTTTTTAATTAATTGTAGGTGCCATAAAGGAAGTGAGGGACACTGCAGGGAAGAAAAAGAATCAAAGATTTGTTGAATTTTTTGACATAAGAGATGCTGCTAAAGCTATGAATGAAATGAATGGAAAAGAAATTGATGGAAAAAATGTTGCTATTGAATTTAGTAGACCAAAATTTTTCCATTCTAATTTATATGTTTCCAATAAGCCATTTCATTTAAACTTTAATCCACCACCACCACCTTCGCCGCGGCGTAGTTTCGGTCCTTCACCACAATTATCTCCAAAAAGTTTCACATTGAGTCCTAATGGAATTGGTGGTGAAGAACATTATGGTGCTAAGAGGAACTTTGTTAGGAGTGAAAGTAGAGAGAGCTTTGGAGAAAGAAGTTGGGTTTGGAAAGGGAAACAAATAAGGAAGCATGAAGCTCGGTTTTTTATCAAAGAAGATGCCATTGTTGAATCTGATTCTAGAACAACTCTCATGATAAAAAACATACCCAACAAGTACAGGTATAATTTTTTTTAATTTATTATTTGTTTTAATCCTTAAAAACATGAATTTTTTTGTCTGGTTAATTTACTGTCATACCCTTGATTCTATGGGTCATGGAAACACTACAAAAGTTTTGAAAGCGACAGAAGATAGGATGTTCTATATATGCATTATTATATTATTGAGTAAAATATTACTATAGTATTGTATTTTTGTATTTTTTGATATGAAATGTTTTGTTGACTTAGTAGTGTTTTGTTTGAATGGATATATAGTCAGAAGCTACTGTTGAATATGTTGGACAACCACTGCAAACACTGCAATGACCAGATAGGCGACGGCGATGATCAGCCTCTATCCTCCTATGACTTTGTCTATCTTCCCATTGATTTCAAGTAAGTGGTTCTCATTTTTCTTGAATATTTTTCATGGACACAATGTGAAAAAATGGTTAATTGTGTGAATCACTAATTCCGACACCAAATGAATTAATCGAACATAATTACATGCGTCGGTGTCGGACATCCGATAGACACCAATAATGATTAGAGAAAATGAATTAATTGAACATAATTACGTGTCTCAATGTTGGACAGACATATGATCAGATGTGTCGGTGCTATAAAGATGATTAATTTAGTCAAATAAATGGTTAATTTAAATTGCGTTGAACTAGTTATTTATTCAATTGAATTAATTATATTTTTGCACGCGCTTAACCAAGCGCGTCGCGGCCACTAAATACACAAAAGGGTATCATATATTATTAGACATGTTTTCTTCTGATTTTCCTTATGGTCCATTATTTTATTATTATGTTTATGTCTCCAATGCATTCTACAACCCGTGCAATATAGTGTTTGTTGTAATGGAACTAATAATATAATATACAAATACAAATGGCAAATCTGTGATATAGGAACAAGTGCAACGTGGGATATGGTTTTGTTAACATGACATCTCCGGAGGCAACTCTGAGACTCTACAAAGCCTTTCACCACCAAAATTGGGAGGTCTTTAACTCTAGAAAAATTTGTCAACTCACCTATGCCAGAATTCAGGTATTTAATTTACTACATTATGATACATTATATGATTAAGTGTCATACTTGTTGAGTAAAAAGTAACTTTGTATTTTTTTTGTTTTGAAAAGGGTTTGGAAGCATTGAAAGAGCATTTTAAGAACTCAAAATTCCCATGCGAAATGGAGCATTACTTACCAGTGGTATTTTCACCACCTCGAGATGGTAAGAATTTAACAGATCCAATTCCAGTAGTTGGGAACATGATAAGAGTAGTAGCTGCTGCTTCTCCTGTAGATGATGAGATGGAGGAAGGTCAAGTTCATAAAGTAGTAGGTAATGGCTACAAAAGTGGCGGCATAGGTGATGATGATGATGATAAAACAGATGTGAAATGAAGAAGTGAAGTTATGAAGCTGCTTAGCTGGTTTAAATAGTGTACATGATTGAATGTGCATTTATTTAGCTAGCAAATCAAAGAATTAAAAGTGGTTGAGCAATGAGCCACATTTGTGCTGAGGTGTTCTTACAAGTCCCTACAATCTTACAACTTTCAACTTCTTGCTGCTCTATGCTCACTTTCTTTTGTTTTTTATTTAGACTATTTATTTATTTTAATTTCTTGCTTTTTAATATTTTAGACTAGTTTCTTTCTTATGTCCTTTTTAAATTAAATTACTATATGTTTCGTCTTGTCTTCTCTAGGTTCTGCTGTGCTGGCATTTCAGATGTACTAATATTTTCTTAGCTTACAAATTTAAATTTCTTAAGATTTTCTATCTACTATTGTTTATTGCATGGTAGTACATTTAAAGGGTGGATAAATAAATAAGGACTGCTTTTAAGGCAGTTATTATTATTATATAACACATTGGAAATGTGGTTAACATTTGATTATAATAATAATGGAGATTTGATTCTTAGTTGGTGATTGTGAAAGAACCTTTTGTGAGAAATCACAAAAAAAAAGTTGTGAGTTTTTTTGGGGAATACAATGAGGCCAAAACTCAAGAAAACAAAGAAACTAATGTTATTTGTAATTGTAACAATGGCCTTGAATTATCTCCGTCCCAATTCTCTCTATATCTCTCCCTAACACCATTTCATCGGCTTGGTTTAGTTTTTCTACTTTGAGCGGATATTGAGTTTTTATTCCTTAGGCTTGTTAGAGTTCTTTTCTACGAAGCATGAATATGTACACTATTGACACATTAACACCAACAATATTTAAAAAAAAATATATAATTCAATAATTATAAGTGTTGATGTTAGACACCGATGAATGTTTAACACTAAAACACTTAATCTTAAGAGTGTATGTGCTATATGATTCATAGGTTATTTTCTTCTCTCCTTACATGTGTATTGCTTTGTACCGTCTTGATTTGGTGTGTTTTTAATCTACCACGGTTGAGTTTATATATGGGCAATTAATTGTTGCAGGAAATGAATAGATGAAGTGTTACATTTTTTTTTGAGAAATGTTACATTTTTCTTATTCAACCCTTACAATTTATAAATCTCTTTAAATACTTTGAAAGCATACTAAAGGAATGTTACACTAATTAGAAAAAAATAAGAGAATAATTTTTCCTTACACGACCTATGAACTAAAACCAAGAACCCTGAATAATATTATTTACAAGAGTTGACAAGTTTGCAAATTCTCCTATAAATATGATGTTTCTCAACCTTCAAATATACCAAATAGTAGCAAACCAAATCGAATAACAAATCTTATTCCCTTTTTTTTTTTCTCTTCACCAATATTACCAAACTTAAAGACTCAAACTCTCACCAAGTTTGCATGTTAATAGTTTTAAGTGAGTTAGACAGATACTTAATTTATACAAAAATATAGTATCCTTGAAATATTCTATGATCAGAAAGGGTTTTCATACTTTGGTTTGTAAGAAATCTTATTATAATATTATTTTAGTTACGATTAGTTTGTGTAACTCGGATTTCTTTTATCACGTAGTTTAGTAATTAGAATTCTTCTATTCTTAAAATAAATAAATGAAGTGTTCAAGATTAAAACTTACCTCCTATATATAAATGTAATGTTTTTATCAACTGAACTATGTTTAGTTAGGATGTTTATATGAAGTGTAACATATATTAATTGTAATCCAGTTTTTCCCTTCATTCTATTAAATTTAAATATTCAATGAATCAATCATTCTTCCTTTTAATTTGTTTTTTTTTTCCTTCATTATATACCTATTTTGATGAGAATGAGCATGGTGAAAATTTCAGTCGACCTTATGTCATACGAGAGAATTCATTTTTTTTGTCCAATTTCCACACGTCAATTTTTTTTCTTTCAACTATCTGATAGTATTCAATTTTTTCTCTCTTACTTGGACTCTATCAAAACATTAAGTGGATATTCATGAAAATGATCTACGGCTACAATTTTTTACTTATATGGTGAATTTGTGTAGGGGTAATTGTTCATAACAATAAATTTTTTTAGTAAAGAAAATTAACACTTCATGGAATTACAAAATTAGATCGATTCAACCATAGTTCTGTCTCATTTCCCCATAAACAAATTAAATCAAATTGAATCAAGTTGAACTTCAGTTGATTCAACCTGTTCTTTCATTTGGAAATGGTTCCTAGATAAAATATCTCGTTTCCCTTGGTCCTTTTACGAGTGAGATATGTACCCTATTTTTTATCTTCTGGAATCGGTAGAGTCTTCCGGAGTGTTTGGTTGGGTCTTCGTGAGATCTGGTTAATCGGAGGTCTCTTGCGTCTATTCTTCTTGGTGGTATATCCATGTCTCTCTATCTCTCTTCTTGTGGTAGTGGCCTCGAGGTGTTAAACTTTTGGTGTGCCTTCTTGTAGGGTTGTGTGTGTTTTAGATTTCGTTAGGTGTTGGCGGGTGTACTTCTGGTAACCCTTTGTATTCTAAATTGAAAATGCTATTTCTTACGGGAGTATGGAGTAACGAAATGCAAGAATGATTGTGGCCCTTGATTGACACTAAACATGCGGCTGATTTCCACAAAAGACACATATAACTGTTTTTTTTTATATTTTTAAATGATACATGTAACACATTGTCTTTCTTATGCATAAGCCTTCGTACAATATAGCATTGCTCTTCTAAATTTACTCTTGTTCTTTTTGCGTATTATATATAATAGAATTATAATCGTTGATTATTTCATTATACAATAATCAACATATATACAATCATATTGAGTCAAGGTTGACTCATCAAAATAATTTCCTAATGTAAATAAATATAGAATCTCCTAATAATTGATACAAAAAAATAACGATTTTATATTCTAATATATCCCCGTAGTCATAACTGGAGGTTAACGAATGTTGAGACTATCTCGAAAGTCATCAAATAATTGCAGCGGAAGGACATTGGAGTTCTAAAAGTAAATTTCGAAGCCAACATGATTCAACAACAACATTAGCAGCTCCACGATACCCTTGCTTCAATACTAGAACGGGATAAAATTTGTTGTCGTTTTGCAACCAAGAGACCAAATTATTAGAATATAAAATAGTTATGTATAAATTATTAGGAGATTCTATATTTTTTATGAAGCAATATTTATTTACATTGATTAGTAATTTTTTTTTTAATAACAAATTATTAGTTGTTAGTATATTAATTTATATGTTAGTTTTTATTCTTGCCAACACCTCAGCCTTGAACCTTCAATTCCTCTTAATCCTTAGTACAACTAGTACAACAAATTGTGCTACCTCTCCCACCCGATTAAGAAATTATTTTTATGAGTCAACATTGACTCAATATGTAAATAAATATAGAATCTCCTAATAATTAATAGGATAACTGTTTTATATTCTAATAATATATAATATTATTTGCCCTTCATAAAAAAGTTGATTCAACCTGTTCAAATTTTTCCTTAAAAAAAAAAGTGTTCAAATTTTCTTTTTAAAAACAAATTTTATTTATAATATTTTATCAATGATTTGTCTCAACTATGGTTCCATCATTGAACTATAATTTTGACGTCCATCGACCCAGGTTCAATTTTTTAACCATTGAACTATAATTAATCAGTAATTTTGACTGTTTTAACTTTTTTTAAAAAAATATCAAAAAATAAAAAAAATTATATAGGAAAATGACCCCCACACTTTATTTGTAGGTGTTTGTATTGTGGGATGGGTGTATCCACTATTTTTAGTGTCTGCAGTATCCACTATTATTATCAATCACTAATGTTTTTGCCATATATGTACACCATACTTATCTTTAGGCCATTTGCACCTTTCAAAGTTTTCACCATTGGGTCATATATGTTTAGTGAAGCATGTCTCTGTCCTACATGAGTCACCACATTTAATGTACTGCACCTCGTTATGTTCTGTAGCTTTCATCCATGGGGACAATACCAACACCTCCCCCAGATTTTAACATGTTCTCTTTTCATCTAACTCCGGGGGTTTCGCCACGTGGCCCACCTTATGTTCTCCACGTCATTCTTACAGTGCCAACTCAAACTTAGTATTGTTGTTGTCAAAATAATGGTCATTCCCGTTTATGTGTTTGACCAATTTCTCTTCCCGGACCCCAATTTTCTTGGATTCCAAAGAAAATACCAGTAGTATTTCGAGGCTTTTTTACTGCAGGAGCACTATTTTTGCAATTAAATACCAAACTAACACCTTTTTTCTATTAAGTACCAAACTACCATCGTTTTGAACCGGTTTAATATTTACCTTGAGAAATCGCTAATTGCAAACACGATTTCTCAACATAAAGAGTTGGTTTTGGATTTTTGCGACCCTTGAGAAATCGTGTCCCCCCAAAACGATTTCCTACCTTTTATTTTATCTTTTCAATTTTTCATTTTAACAAAAAAACTATTTTTTAATATATATATATATATATATATATATATATATAAAATTGATAGTTTAATTAATTATTAAAAGTTTAAATTAAATAATTAACACAAATTTAATGGAAATATAATTGGACAATTAAATTTTATTTTTGATTGCATTAGTTGACATTTTAGTACATTAGATATTAATAAACAACTTATTTATGTCCTAAACGCTGGCTGGTTCCACATGGTGGTGCTCGACGAGTACTAAATTTTTTTACAATTGGCCTTTGAGAAATCGTTGTAGCACAAAACGATTTCTTATCATACCCATTATTTTTTTAATATTTAGGAAAACAACTTTTTTGTTGTTTTTTATAATTAAAAATATATTTTCCTAATTAATAAATAAATAAATAATTAAAATAAAAGGGGATACTTAAAAATTTATTATAGATTACATCAATTTAATTTTTCAATACATTAGACGCGTAATCTATTATATAATTTAATACTACATAATTTGGTACATTCGATAACATTTAAGTTTCCCGAGTTATCACATTAGGACAATTTGATTTGTTATGTCCGGGATTCCGACAAAGAGTGCAACACTTTGGTTGTCTACTACTCTCCCTTAGATCCATTTCAGTATGAATCCGAGTAGACTGCGGACGACCTTTTGGATCTCTTCGCATGGCTGGATTGTGACACAATTCAACTCCATTATATTCTGGCCAGTATGCTGGAAGAGGAATTGCTTGGAACTCTTCCAAGTAAGCGTTGAAAACATATTGTAATGTGTACTGGGGAGACACATACTTCATGTAGTCAAGGTGAACATGTGAGCAAGCGGCTATGACATGTGAACATGGGTAGTGTAATGCTTGAAATTCACCACAATCACACCATTGTTTGTCGAGATCGACCCTAAATGTTCCTCTTGGGCGTCCGCTTGTTGGACGAACCAACTCCTTGACACTGAAAATACTTTGTGCTCGGTTGTGAATGTAGACTTGATGGGTGTTTGATGCTGTTCGTTCTTTGGCAAGATTTTCCATGACTTTTTCTGAGTAAACCAGACCGGATGCCATCATTGCTTGGGCTTGCCTCCCCCTCTTTACAAAAATTTCAGACGACCTATAATAGGTTGCCTGCACCAATGAACATATTGGAAGATTTCGTGTCCCCTTTAATACGTTGTTGATGCACTCGGCAAGGTTAGTTGTCATGTGCCCCCAGCGTCGCCCTTCATCATGTGCTTGTAGCCATTGTTCCTTTGGAATATCGTCAACCCACTTCACCGCATCTTCAGACCAATCCCTGATTTGGCTCCTGTAGTATGCGATGCTCGGTTGAGTCATTGAGTAGCCTAAAGGTACACAAAATAACATTGTTAAGGACATAAAAAAAGTGTTTCTGATACGTAAAAAAAAAATACTAACCCATATTTGTTACAATGTTTTTCATATCTGCATTCTTGAATGTCCTCATGAAGTTCTGCGATATGTGTCGAATGCAAAAGACATGATGCCAATCAGTGTTTAGACGCCTAACAGCACTTTTAATCGACTCGTGTCTATATGATATCAAGCAAAGGCCGGGATAGGATGCGACCAATGTTCGCAAGCGTTGGAGGAAGAAAAACCATGCATCGACTGTCTCGCCCTCCACAAGAGCGTATGCTATTGGAATGATATTGTTCCTCCCATCCTGAGCGATTGCAATTAGTAATGTTCCACGATATTTTCCATACAACCATGTTCCATCAACTGATAGAACTGGCTTGCAGTAAGCAAATGCATTGATGCATGGTTTGAAACTCCAGAAGATACGTTTGAAGATAGCCTTCCCTGGATCAACTTGGCCATCCTTAATAAAAGGCAATGCTTCGATATCGGTAATACTGCCTGGGAGATAATGTTGAAAAGCAAGCAGCCACATTGGAAGCTCATTGTATGATTTCTCCCAATTACCGTATATCTTTTCCATAGCCTTTTGTTTTGCAATCCACGTCTTCCTATAGCTAGTAGTATATGTATACTGCGATCTTATATGTGCAATCAACACAGAAACTGAGATTGTTGGGTCTTGCTTTACCATTTCAAGGATGCTATCACAAATGAAAGCCGAAGAGAGTTGACGATGATCTTGTGAAACCACTATTGATGCACACGTATGCGGCCCTTCTAGTTTTGTGATCTTCCAGACAGTTGATTTCTTGCTAAATATGACTCTACACCTCCACATACAACTTTCATTGGCACACTGGACAATCCATCTTGTGGAATCAGAGTGAGTAACCACAAAGTCTGTGGCTTTGTTCATATGGTATTCTTTGATGCATTGAATTGCTATTCTTTGATGCATTGAATTGCTATTTCTTTTGTGTCGTGCAACTGCACCTTCGTATAAATGTATGGGCGGATGTACGTTGCTGCTTCAATCTTGGGTATGGTATCGTATGCCATTCCTTGCCCCACAATGCAATCGTCCACCATTATTTCCCCTGGCAAAGCGGTAATTTTTTACTTCAAATTAACCACTATTTATCAAGTAATTTTTTTTTTAAAAAAAAAGTAAATTGTTCTTGTTAAATAATAATGTTATATTCTTATATTAGATGGGCTGGCAAGGGACTAATCCATTCTCAAACTCCTTTTGGTGACCTTGTTAGTTATAGATCAAGGATTGATCACATGCAAGTACACGAGGTTAAAATTTGCATACTTTATAAAAAAAGTTATTACTTACAATTTTGTTCCTTTACTAACATGCTTTTATTTTCTCTAGTTTATGTGGATGCCTTACAGGAGCTTTCAAAATATCATACCACAGGAAGCATACAATGATTACAATATATGGACTGCAAATACTGCTTTGATTTGTTTCCAAATTGTAGAATGACATCAAATAGATAGGGTTAAAATGCAATTTGGACTATCACAGGATATACCGGAGGAACCTATAAATATTGATAATCTCCACCAACAAGACATGCGAGGGAATCACCATAAAAATTGGAAAGACAAGCATGCTCAATGGATTGAATATTGGAATGATAGAGATAATCGTTGTCTTACGGGTCAGCCGATACAAGGAAACCTCATCCCGAGCAACGAGTATATGATATGGCTTAGAAAAAATTCTAAACTTTACCTATCAATTCCGCATCAATTGCATGACCCAAGGGCTGGTTTTGCAGAAGATTCAAATGCGTCTTCCAGTACAAAAACACAACACACCCAACGTCGTCGCCGCAATACACCACGACAACCAAGTCCCCCTATTACTGCGGAATATGAAGAGCCAGAGCTGCAACGTCAATCATTTTCTTTTACACCAACACATCAACTTGAACCAACTAGACACTCAATTTCTTTCACGCCAATTCATCAACAATCTCAACCACCCAGACACTCGATTTCTTTCACGCCAACCCATCAACAATTTGAACCAATCAGGCACTCAATTTCTAGCAACGATGACTTTGTGAGTAATTTATTTGGAGTAGAGATGGGTACGCCCCAATCAACTGCTAATTATATGAATACCTTGTATTCATTTGGCGTTCCGTCAAACATTAACCATCAAGGTCATAGCTCTCCGACAGTTAATGTTGACCGTAATGAAGAAGAAATTCAAGCTCCACGTCGTGGTGGACGTACTCGTCGAGCACCATCGTGTGGAACCAGCCAGCGTTTAGGACATAAATAAGTTGTTTATTAATATCTAATGTACTAAAATGTCAACTAATGCAATCAAAAATAAAATTTAATTGTCCAATTATATTTCCATTAATTTATTTAATAGCAGTAATTAAATTTGTGTTAATTATTTAATTTAAACTTTTAATAATTAATTAAACTATCAATTATATATATATATATATATTAAAAAATAGTTTTTTGGTTAAAATGAAAAATTGAAAAGATAAAATATAGGTAGGAAATCGTTTTGGGGGGACACGATTTCTCAAGGGTCACAAAAATCCAAAACCAACTCTTTATGTTGAGAAATCGTGTTTGCAGTTAGCGATTTCTCAAGGTAAATATTAAACCGGTTCAAAACGATGGTAGTTTGGTACTTAATAGAAAAAGGGTGTTAGTTTGGTATTTAATTGTAAAAATAGTGCTCCTATAGTAAAAAAGCCGTATTTCGATGCTCTTGCTACTATGTGCATGGGTTCTGAGGGTGTTTGGGAGGCGCGTGGACTTGGATACCATAATTTTATATAATGGTTCCGTCTGATTTGAATTTTTTTAAAATAAATTTTGTAGTGTTAGAAAACTTTGTATAAAAATATTTATAAATAAATTTTTTATAAAAGTTTTAAATGAAAATTTTGTTTGAATAATTATTTTTAAAATGTTATTTTAGGTATTTTATCATTTTATTGAAAAGAAATTTGAATATCAAAATTTCAAAAAATCACTAATTTTGAAGCTATTTCAAATAGAATTTCACAAAAATCATTTTTGAAATACAATTTTTTGAATAAAATTGTGATTTTGCCTATATTTTGAACTTCAATAATATACATTTATGTTATATGGTGTCAAAATTAGTATTTCAATTAAGAAAAAAAAATACAAAAAAACTTGTAATATTTTGAAAAACGGTTTACAAAATCTATTTTAAAAAATACAAAAAAAATCATTTTTTTTAAAGCTGAAACAAACTGTCCCAATAATATATTATACTATTCATATTATACTATTCATATTGTTATTGTGCTAATGGAGAAGAACAAACCATTTTAGTTTTCTGACGAATTTATTTTTCAGTTAGCTCGTTTATTTAAAAGAATTAGATAGTTTTTTTTTTTTTTTTCTATTGTAAGTTGTTTTTGTAGAAGTTATAAAACAAGGCACTTAACAAAAAAGATTTCAATGATTAGACTCATCTTAGGATTAGGCTTAAAAACATGAATCAAGTCGTGCACACATGCCATTTATGGGTGAATGGATTGACTTACAAATCGGATTTATAAAAAACATAACAATTGATAAACATCTTTAAAAGCTTATAGGAAAAGAAAAAGTACATTGGATAAATATTTAGTTAGAATGATTTATATTGTTAGATATCTTGCTGAACAAAATTGGCTTTTAGTGAAACAGATAATATGATCAATCATATATATTTATAATTATATAACTTATAAATTCGTCAAAAAAATACTAAAATGGTTTCTTATAAAAAAATTGAGCACTAAATTCAGAATTTCTACAAGGTATCTAAAATCTTGAGAACGACCCTAACTAATTTCTCAGTTTCAATAAACATAGCTTAGTTGATAGAAATATGTGTGATTGGTGTTTGAACTCTATTACTCCCATTTTTTTTAAGACAAGCAAATTTAACTCATTTCATTAATCACCAAAAGTTCAATACATGAAGGAATAAATTCAAATCTATGGAGACTAATCCAAGAATTGGCCGTCTTAGATACGTATGGGCAGTCAATTAATTCATTTGTTTCCTAATAAACTTAACTTCAAAGTTTACACTAGCCAACATAACAAAAATAATTATTCATTTTTAAAAGTGAAATTTTAGCCAACAAATTATTTGATTATGATTTTTTTTCTCTTCAATTGATTTTTGTAGAAAATTTATCGAATTTTTTGGAAGAAACATTATTATTTTTTAATACTCTTTCTCTATTTCTAATTATAAGAATCTATTAAGAGATTTTATTTGTTTATAAATTGTGTATTTTGAGATAATGTTTTTTACAATATTATAAATTGTTTAATTTTGGAAGACTTTGTTTTTTGTTTTTTGATAACCGGGAGATTTTGTTTATGTGCAGAGTCGAGATTTGAATTCTGCATAAAAAAGAAGTAGAATTCTAATCACTAAATTATCCGACCAAAAGTTTGCCTTATTATGCAAAAATTTTAGATTTACCATCGTGTGTATGGTCTGAGTCCAAAATTTAACAAAATAAATAATCAAATTATTTATTTAACAAAATTTTGCGTTTTTTATTTATTTATCTAACAAAATTTTAGATTTACCATCGTGTGTATGGTCTGCATAAATCTGTTTTTTTTTAAAATTATTTTAATAATAACTAATTTTGTTAAATAAATAAATAAATAAATATTAAAGGGTGATTGACGGCAGCCGGAGCACCTCCGCCAATCAATTATAACGAATTTCTTTTTTAAATACTTAAATAAATTTTAAGTATACACAATATTTATTTATAATTTTTAATAAATATTCTATTTCTCAGATTTAGAACTCGAAAAAAATAAAAATTCTAAATAAATCTCATCATGTACCAATAACTTTATATCATTAGTACAATATTTTCCCTTAATAAAGTTACCTATTGGATCCTTTATGGAGTCAAACCTCCCCATTGGGATGGTCTAATTTTCTCTTGTAAAACAAAAATAGGAGTAATGAAACAAGGTCCGTAGAAATGGTTGGTGTGGGGCATGCTTGAGTACCCTTTATGGTGCAACCAAGGGCACACGGTTGGCCACTTGGATCCATCCCTTAAACAATTCCGTTACATTACTATATATAAAAAATGGTAAATTTAGTCTAACTAGACTTTGGAATGAATGGATACCAGACACACCACCTTGGAAACATCATTTGTACGGAATGTGTATTTGTTCTATAATCTATGCCATGCTCCATCCCTGTGAATAACAAATTTTGTTTTTGAACGAAGAAGGTGATTTTTAAATGTACATTAGTTGTCATTTTCAAGTAAATAGAAACATATGTAAAAATATAGTACATTTTCATTTTCATCCCTTTCAAATTTAAAATCTTATGGTTGTATGTGTAAATTTCGAGAATATTTTAAATTATAAAATAAAAAATTATATTTATATATTTTTTTAATGATCTAATCATGACCGGACAATCCATATCACTTTAACTACATTGGCGCATCTTCCATTTTATCCCGGTGAATCCAAATTACTTAATAAACTAATTGCACCTAAGAACTTCTAAGAAACTATATTATTGAGTACCAATGTAATTAGTCTAACTCAATGAACTTGAAAGTCAAGTTTAACTCCAATTTTTTTTTCTTTTCTCAAATATTTTTTTATAAGATAATTACACTCGAATGAAAGGCACACCGACAACAAACTGAGTCGCTAACTCTTTTTGGATGACAAAACTAATTCTCTTAAAAACTACATCTAGAGACCTAGGAGACACCATATTGCTATGCATGACATTTTGAACTCTTTTCAAATATTCACAACATATGGTGCTAGGTAAACCAAAAATGTCAAAAACAAATGGTATGAAAGCATGTTGATTGTTAGAACACGCTCTCTCATGTTTGGCCACTTTGCTTGAAGCAGTTTTGATAGCCGTCTGTCCTACAATAAAATCCTCAGTCGTCAATCCCACAAGTGGGGAAACTCCAGTCAAGTCCACACAAACATGTTTTCATCATACCCACCCGTACACCAGAACATTAGTTGACCTCAATGTAGATCTCCCCTCTAGTGGGTTTGTCAAGAAGTTCACAGACACCTCTTTCTTCACAGATACTCCTGCACGCTTAAAAACATAAAAAAGACATCTCAAACAAAGTCATGTCTGTATTTGAAGTCGGGAAGCTCTCGACATGAACTGCATGCTCCCCAAATCTATATGTAGACACACGCCTTACGATAAACAAGACATACCTCATCAACAGAAAATAAAGGAATCATCGAGCGATATTTGAGGACAATGCGATACTCTATCGGAGACATATGTTAACCTAATTTCTCAATTGGGATAGCTAGAAGAAAATCTTGAGCAAGAGCCACCTGCAAACATTCAAAAACTACTTTCTGTCTGATAGTCAATTGAAAGTTAACTTTCATTTCTTAACAATTTTACTAAATATGGCACTCGCCAAGACATGTTGGGCTTTAGAGGGAACGATGTTCTTACTAGTGAAACTACTAAAGTCAAAAGTTGAAATCATACCACGGAGACCATCCAAAACATTGTTAAAAGAGTTCATATATCAAATATTTCATTGTCTCTCAATATATGATCTTGTAGCACTAAAAAGAGCTATGAAAGCCACAAAAACATTATTTATCATATTTTGAGTTTGTATTTAATTTAATTTTTACCGCACTTTAAATTGATTTTTATTGTTGCTTTTTTCCCCTTTCTTTGTGTGTCATATTCCGTTTACACCATTTGTTTTTAAGTATGTTAAATTACATATGCAGTCTTTTTGAGTTTCATTATTTTCTTATATTGTGGTTATTATCATAATCTAATCTCAACTACATGATCAAGTTGATTGTCCAAAGAATTTAATGACATTAATTATGTGGATAAACATTTATTCCAAAGGTTTTAAAGGTTGTACATATGTCTTGATATGGGGCTTTCAACGTTAGAAAAAAAAGGATTTTGAATTCTCTACATTCAAAAATCTTGCATTCACCTATATTTAGTGTATTTTTAAATTACAATTTATCATGTTATCTCTCTCCATTCTCTCTTCTATTACTTTACACTAAATGCATGTGAATGTAGGATTTTTGAATGTAAAGAATTTAAATCTGAAAGAAACAGCTATCAACGTTAAAAATATCACGTTTAGTAGATTAAAATGTCCAATATAATACTTAAGATATGAGGCTATCACACCTCATGTGTGGTCCATAACCTACTAATATCTAGGTTTTGAGTTAGGAAAACATGGAATAGAACAAAATTAAATTAGCAATAGGTATAATTTCAATGAAGATACTTGCAAGTTAATAATGCCTAGTAGATACTTTAGCAGTCTGGTTTGTCTTGGTGCTCGGTTTTCTTTTCAGTTGTTGTTATAGATTTGTTTTCTTCGGGTTGGACATTAGTGTTTCATGTTACCTTACAAAGTCAAATTCATTCTCATGTCTTTGGTTTTTAAGGTCCAGTAATATATTCTCATGTGAATGTGATTCTTTTGCTCTATTCTCCATATTCCGGGACAAAATAGTACTCATATACAAGAGTTGTTTTTCTCGCACCATCTGAATGACATGGCCACCCGATGAAAATTCCATTTTACCCCTCTCGCTACTTAGAAAGCGAGTGTGTAAATAGCAAAAAAATGGGGATAAAGGAGTTCGCTTTCTAGATAAAAAACTGCAAAATGAGTTCATTTCTAAATAGCAAACTGCAAATCGAGTTCGCTTTTTAGGATGCGAACCTTATAAAAATGTCCGCGCCCCTTGGAATGAAAAAAGAGTTCGCTTTCTAGATAGCAAACTACAGTTGAGTTCGCTTTCTAGATAGCAAACTGCAGCTGAGTTCCCTTTCTAGAATGCGAACTCATTTTTTCATGATTTTTTTTTAATTATAGGGGGTGGAGACGTTGGGTTTGAGTAAAAATATTGGCACTCGCTACTTAGAATGCGAAAAAAATGCTCGCATCCTAAAAAGCGAGAGGATTAATTTGGTCATTTCAGGAGGTGATGGATGAAATTCAGAGTGCGAAAAGTTGGGCTCTATATATAATAACTAAGTTATTTAATTTGATTAGATTAATCACTAATGTTGCATATAGTCCAATAAGATAAAAATAAATTCTAGTTTTAAGTTTAGTAGTATAAGACATCATGTCTACGTGACAATTAGAATCTTAATATTCAATTACATTTCGATAGGCCCAATAATCAAGATTAGGGAACATTAATCCTCAACGTTATCTTTTACTATGTTGTTCTTCTATGGACTTTGTTATCAAATTGCAAAGTAACGCCAAATAAACGCAAGCAAAAACTTCTCCTAAAAACACAAAAGAACATAAGCAAGAAATTGAAGAATGCCTTGTTCAAACTACAATGTCTCATGCTACATTGTGCAAATTCGATAGGAATGGCGGCAATCCAATAAGATATGCCACATCTTGGAATTAAAAAAACAAAAAAATACCACTTCTAGTGTCATATAGTGCTGTATAAGCAAGAAGAAGAAGAAAGGCACACTTTTAACAAAGTGAATAGTGCATTTAAGTTATACCTCCTCATCTGAAAATATAAGATCTATTTGACCACTGCACGTATGTCATTGCACAATTTTGATCGCTAATATCTTTAATTGTCTATTAGAAAAAATTATAAAAATTTGATATTTTGAAAATACTCATCAAAACAAATCAAACAAGATTATGCTAATATTTATATCTATATATTATTAAAAAATATGGTCAAACCAAAATAAATAAATAGTGAACTTAGTCAAAGTAGGTCTTATAAAATGGGATGGAATGAATATTAAAAAAGCATACCATTTCCAAATTTATCCTTAGACGTGCTTTGGATGAAAACATTGAGAATATAAAAAAAGAATTTAATTTATATGCACTGTGAGTGTAAAGTTATTTTAAACATGCGTCCAATAATATATCGACACATCATGTATGGTAATTAAAAATACATGATGTGTCACATTCATTAAATGATGTGGCAACACATCATTGGATGTATGTGCAAAAAAACTTTACACCGACAATACACAACAATTAAACTCATAAAAGAATTTAAGGGTAAATTTGGAATAGTTGTATTACATATAATTATAATTATAATAAATTTTTACTTATATTTAAAACTATCATAATTTTTGTTGTTGGGTAGATATGAAACTGTAGGGAATACATGATTAAAAAAAAATACTAGAGCGTGAACTTTATGGGCGATGAGTGTATTAATTTTTAAAATATAAATACAAAATTAAAGATAATATTACATTAATTACAATTGAAAAAAAACATAACACTTTGCAAATTATTTCCGTTGAAAAATGAAATTTAGAAATTACTTTGAAGGCTTTGGTCGCATTTGGAGAGAAACCATGAAGGGGGAACCCACTTAAAAAATAACTATTAATAGTAGTGATACTAAGATATTTTACAAAGTTAAATTCTTATCAATAAACGATTCTGTGAGCATAATTTGGTCGATAGATATATTATTTTATATGTAGAAGTCAGAATTCGAACTCAAATTCACCACTTATTCATTTCTAGGGAGTGAATTCCTATTCCTACAAAAAAAAAATTCTTACCATTAGAATCACTTCATTGACAATACAATAGGCAATTTATTTTAAGATATCTCCGTGGACTTTTTCACGTATTAAAATCATCCATAGTATCATAATTAAGCTTTGTTATTTTTGATCGATGATTTAGATGATTTTATATGATGTGATGTAACATGATAGAATGTGATATATTTTAAAAAGACAATTAGAGAATAACAATACAAACTTTTTCATTAGGAGAAAAACTTGACCTAAATAGTTTTATAAGAATGTGATGTAATTAGGCAATAAAAGAATGATCATACAAACTTTTATATAAAGAGAATCATTCTTTTATTGGTGTGTTAGAAATTTTATGAGAATTAGAGATTTGTTTTTTTTTTTGGGCGTAAATCAAGTATACTATGCAACCGTATAGATTAATCCTCGAGCGTTGTGGGCTCAAAAATGAGCGACAATCTCTTAATACCACCGCATGCCTAAATTAAGGATCAAATCCAGAACCTTGATTTATATAGAAGATACTTTCATCATCTATTTGATCGCTGACATATATTTTTTTTTTCACTATCAGTATCCGGTCCACTAGATCACCTAATCTGATTCAGGGTATTCTTGCTGACATTCATTTTGACAAAAGAAAATGTTGAGATGGACAGTTAAATGATTTTATATATTAACACTAAGATGTGCCGGCCAATGTTATGTATATCAACCCATTTGGCAACATATAGGCCGTAAATATAAAACTTATGACGCAAACAAATTATTTATTTATAAATTAGTAATAAGGTATATGCATGTCATTAAGATTCATAAGACATATATAGAAGTTGTAATCACTTGTGTTAATCTTGACATGCTTCTAAGCTAAGAATATGGGAAACAAAGGTGGATTTTTCCGCTATGCAGATGGATTTGATAAGTTGCTATTATTCTTTGGAACTTTGGGTTGTATTGGAGATGGCATACAAACTCCACTCACTATGCTTGTTCTTGGTGATTTGATAGATGATTATGCTCGTGGTGGTTCTCAACATACTGTATCCATTCATAATATCAACAAGGTAATTATTACTACATAAATAAATCAGTGAGTTATCATCAATATTGCTAAAATTCAAAATTTAAATTTCTTAACCGAATATCGTTTAGATGAGTTAGCGCGAGTCTCTATATCAAGAAAGTAGACTATACAAAAATTAGGGAACAAAACTCCATTGAAGGATGTGAAAGCTAGAGGTAGAAGATGACAAGAGAGAAAAGAAAATGGAGAAAGTATAGATTTCTTATTCAATGAACGAATGTACAAGTGGATATCAGTTTATATAGGTGAGTTAGTTACTAACAACCTTCTAACCAACTCACTATATCTATCTAAACTAATAACTAACACACTTGCTAGTTATGCAAGCTAACTAACTAAACTATTAAAAATGAGTTAATCTGCCAGCATAAGCTTTAATCTATACTTTGTCACACCCCCTCAAGCTGAGACCTGAAGATATTATGAAGGCCAAGCTTGGAGAAGAGTCGATGAAAGTTGGCTGGATGTAGTGCCTTAGTTAAGATGTCAGCCGTTTGATTGTAACCTGATATAGGCAGAAGCTTCATGAGTCCACTCTGCAGTTTCTCTCTAACAATATGGCAGTCAATATCTAGATGCTTCGTGCGCTCATGGAACACTGGATTTGAGGCAATATGTAGTGCACTTTGGCTGTCACAATAAAGTGCACTGAGCTTCTCTGTTGGAACTTGTAGATCTCTTAGCAAATAACTCAACCACTGCAATTCACATATAACAGAAGCTAAAGCCCGATATTCAACTTCATATGATGACTTGGATACAATAGTTTGTTTCTTAGATTTCCAACAAATTAATGACTGTCCAAGAAAGAAACAATAACCCGTAATAGATCTTCTGCTATCTATGCAACCATCCTAGTCTGCATCATTGAAACCTTGCAATTGGAGAGAGAAATTTCTAGGGAAAAAAAACCAGTGCCAGGGTTTCCTTTAAGATATCTCAATACTTTATGTGCAGCTTTGAAGTGTGAAGTGGTTGGAGCATCAAGAAACTGACTTAACTGTTGAACAGGGAAAGCTATGTCTGGCCTTGTGGAAGTTAGATATAGCAATTTTCCAACTAATGCTCTATACTCAGTTATGTCATGATGTGGTTCACTATCATCATGATGGAGTCTATTGCTTGGATCCATGGGTATACTGGATGACTTGCATCCCAAGGTACCTGGATGACTTGGATCCAATAAGTCCAAGCAATATTTTCTCTGACATAATGTAATCCCTTGCTTTGAGTGAGCTACTTCCAAACCCAGAAAGAATTTTAAAATCCCAATGTCCTTGATTCCAAATTCTTTGTGTAGCCGTGCCTTAGTGTTTACAATTTCCTCAAGGCAATTCCCAGTAAGCACTATGTCATCTGCATAGACAAGGAGTGCTATGAAGTGAGAGGATGTAGATTTAGTGAATAAGGTAGGATCATATGACATTTGTGTATAACCAATGGTGGTGAGGAACTGAGACAATTTCTCATACCATTGTCTATTGGCTTGTCTTAGGCCATACAATGACTTTCTTAACTTGTAGACTTGGCTTTGTTCAGTACCTTCCAATCCTTGTGGGATCTTCATGTAAACATCCTCTTCCAAATCTCCATGTAAAAAAGCATTATCAACATCTAGTTGATGAACATGACAGTTCTTAATGGAAGCAATGACTAGAACTGTTCTGATGGTGGTCATTTTAGCTACAGGGGAGAATGTTTGAAAGAAATCAACTCCTCCCACTTGATTATATCCCTTTGCTACTAAACGAGCATTGTACCTATATATGGTACCATCAACTTTCCTTTTGATTTTATATACCCATCTGATGCCAATGGGTTTAACACCTTCTGGTAAATCAACTATAGACCAAGTATTGTTGTTGGCTAATGCATTAAGTTCATTCTTCATGGCCTTGACCCAACACTCATGTTTGGCAGCTTCAGATAATTGTTAGGTTCTTGGTCATTAAGGAGAGAAAGACAAAATTTTGAATAGGAGGGAGAAAGATTTTCATGACTAATAAAGTTGGTAATAGGGTAAGGTGTCTTATGGATAGTGCCATTGCAATGATAGTCCATAAGATGTAGAGGTGGCTGTCTTGCCCTGTTGGATTTCCTAACTAGGGCATCAACTGAAGATTCATGTGTAGAGTTGTTTGTAGGTTGATTTTGATGAGAGTCAATGATGTCAGGTTCAGTGTCATCATTGGAAGAAGTCTGAGCTGAACCATCATTGTATGGGGTGTTCTGGTCAGTCAAGTTGTTATGACTTTGATTACTTGTGTCTGAAGGTAATGTAAGATGAATGATTTGGTGAATTCGTTGGCTATTTGTGGTCTCATGGTCATTTGTAAGTTGTATGTTAGGTGCAAGAGGTGAAGTATTTTTGGGAGGCACCAAGTACTCCCAGGTTGGTTTGGATATATTGATGGGATAAGGAAAAAAAAGTTCTTCAAATATGACATTTCTAGAGGCAATTATTTCATGATTATGCAGATCCAAACACACATATCCCTTTGTGCCAGACTTAAGACCAAGATACACACACTTCCTTGCTCTAGGATCTAATTTTGATCTGTGGCTATCTGGTGTAGACACATAACATAAAGAACCAAATACCTTCAATTGTGAAATGTCTGGTAACTTGTTATACAAGGCAGCATAAGGGATTTGTCCTTTGAACACAGTTGAAGGCACTCTATTCATAACGAATACTGCATGTAACACTGCATATCCCCAATATTGTGCTGGGAGGTGTGATTGTGTCAATAAGGCTCTTGGTATATTCAAAATACATTGGTGTTTCCTCTCCACAAGCCCATTTTGTTGGGGAGTGTAAATGCAGCTTGTCTGGTGTTCAATTCCATGACTAAAGTAAAACATTGAAAGAGATAGAAACTCTGTCCATTGTCACTTCGTAAGAATTTAATCTTGTGACCAAAATGGCTCTCAGAGAATTGAATAAAATCTTGTATCTTAGATGCAGTCTCAAATTTACCCTTCATTAAAATTATCCATGTAAACCTACTAAAGTCATCAACAATGGTAAAAAAATATTTGTGACCATGTGGTGTAGGGGTTGAGAAGGGACCCCAAATATCCATGTGTAGTGGTTCCAAACAGCTAGAAGATCTACTACTACTTCTTAATTCATATGACAATTTTCTTTGCTTAGCTATATGACACACATCACAGCAAAAATCAACTTTATTCACTTTAATTTCTGGATACAACTTGTGTAAAATTTCTAATCTACTATGAGATGTGTGACCAAGTCTGAAGTGCCATAGGGCATCTCTTGGAATAGCTAAAGAGTTACACTGTTTACCTGTGTGTGCATTAATCTGAGAGCAGGTGCCTTCAAGGTAGTACAAGCCATTTATTAGTCTACCCGAACCAATCATCCTCTGCATAGAATTTTGAATGAAACATATGTTGTCAGTGAATGCAAACACACAGCCCAGATCTTGTGTAACTCGTGAGACTGAAAATAAAATGTGGCATGTACAAAACATCTTCCAAACTAAGTTCAACAGTGATCTTGATATCTCCTACTATATCAGTGGTAACAATGTTCCCATTAGACAATTTGACAGGGATAGTGTTAACTGGTCTGTATGCAGTAAACAAACTCAAAGATGCACATACATGATCTGTAGCTCCACTATCTATAATACATGTATCTAAATTGTTGGGGTTAGTACCTTGTTTGTCATTGCAGTAAGAAGAAGCAATGACCTTGGAAACATTGTGCACTTGAGAGGAACCTTCACCTACATTTCTTGTAGTGTTCTTCAATAGAGCCATCAAAGCTTGGTACTCTTCAGAACTAAAAGTAGCTACACGATTATCCACAGAATCCTTAGCTCTATTATCTTCACAATCAACATTATTTATAGAACTATGGCTTTGAGATCTGTTTGACCTTTCTCCAGCTATAGTGCCATCTTTGAACCTATATACCAGGTGGAAATCCATGCTTCTTGAAGCAATTATCCACAATGTGATTGGTCTTATGACAGTAGGTACAAAATTTGTCATTCTTAGATGACATAGGATTTTTACCATACGGCTTGCGTGCAAAATTGATGGATGTAGAGGTAATATCAAATGAATCATCCAAATTATGTAAACCATTAACACTCTCATGTTGAATAACCAAACCAAACACAACATTCAATTCAGGGAATGGATCCATTAACAAAATCTGTGACCTTACCATAGCATAATGATCGTTCAAACCAGGCTCTGATACCATATCAAGAAAGTAGACTGATACCAAAATTAGGGAACAAAAATCCATTGAAGGAGGTGAAAGCTAGAGGTAGAAGATGTCAAGAGAGAATAGAAAATGGAGAAAGTATAGATTTCTTAAACAATGAATGAATGTACAAGTGGATATCAGTTTATATATAGGTGAGTTAGTTACTAACAACCTTCTAACCAACTCACTATATCTATCTAAACTAATAACTAACACACTTGCTAGTTATGCAAGCTAACTAACTAAACTATTACAAATTAGTTAATCTGCCAGCATAAGCTTTAATCTATACTTTGTCAGTCTCTTCTGGCTTAACCAAGGTCATGGGTTAGATTCCTTATTTGGACATGCAAAACCATTTGGGTCCCACAAGGGATTAGTCTCTGCAGTTGCGCGTAGAGATACCTGATTTATGCTATTTTTTTTCTCAATTACTTAAAAACATGTGACAAAAATCTGTTCATCATTCTTTCAGTATGCTCTCAAGCTAGTTGGTGTTGCCATTGGAGTTGCTTTCTCAGCTTTTATTGGTAAGTATTGCTTTATCTGCATTTTTTTAGCAAAGGTAATTTTTCTAATTTGTTTTGAGTACATCAAGAAGTGGATATCATGATTTGAATCTATGAATTTTTAATCACTCAAATGCATGTATCACCTTAACCAATTTGTGTCATGCTTAATTGGTAGAAACTAGAATATATAATTGAATACAAATTTATCTATTCTAAAAATTTGAAGAACCAGTGGACTATAATATTGATTCAAATAGATTGCATGATACTATCTTTGTAGTAGGAGTATGTTGGACAAGAACTGCAGAAAGACAAACTTCGCGAATGAGAATCGAATATCTTAAATCAATCCTAAGGCAAGAAGTTGGTTTCTTTGACAAGCAAAGTAACTCTTCCACAACATTCCAAGTAATTGCAACCATTACTTCTGATGCTCAAACAATCCAAGACACCATGTCTGATAAGGTACATATATTTTTACAACCTTCCTCGTCGTCTTAGTCTTTTGTGCTAAAATAATTTGTATCTGTTTATTTTTCAGGTACCTAATACTCTAGTTCATCTCTCAGCATTTTTCTCTAGCTTTATAGTGGCGCTTTTCCTCTCTTGGAGACTTGCAGTAGCTGCTTTTCCATTTTCAATTATGATGATCATGCCAGCACTCATATTTGGAAATTCTATGAAAGAGTTAGGTGGTAAAATGAAGGACGCGTTCGGAGTTGCTGGTAGCATAGCAGAACAAGCAATCTCATCGGTTCGAACTGTTTATTCATATGTAGGAGAGAATCAAACACTGAAAAGGTTTAGTTCTGCTCTTGAAACATGTATGCAGCTAGGCATAAAACAAGGTCAAACAAAAGGAGTGGTTATTGGAAGTTTTGGGTTGCTATATGCTACTTGGGCATTCCAATCTTGGGTTGGAAGTGTTCTGGTTAGGACCAAAGGCGAAAAGGGTGGCCATGTGTTTTGTGCTGAAATAAGCATTATTTGGGGTGGATTGTGAGTATCTTAACATTTTTCCCTTTTGTTTCAACTTTCTTGCTATGTATGTTTTGGTATCATGGTGGATACGCCAGAATCACGGTGATCCATCGTGATTTCACAGAAGCTACAAGGTTCTATGAAATCACGGTGGAAAGCTACAAGCTTCTGTGAAATCACGGTGAATTGTGAATATCTTAAGATTTTTTCCTTTTTGTTTCAACTTTATCACGGTGGATAAGTCAGAATTATGGTGACTCACTGTGATTTCACAAAAGCTACATTCTGTAGCTTTTGAAAAATCATGTTGGATCACCGTGACTCTGGCCCACCTACTGTGATACCAAACATAGGTGTAATAAATGTTTCAAGCTTTAAGATAAAGACTCTTGCAGAAACATGTTCATAATTGAACTTGGAACTTCATTTGCCACAAGTGTTGACTTAAATTTACAATATTCAGGTCTCTGATGAGTGCACTTCCAAATCTGGCTTCCATATTAGACGCGACAGTAGCGGCTACTCGGATTTTCGAGATGATTGACAGAAAGCCAAGCATAAACTCTACCAAAGAAAAAGGAAGGATTTTGAAGCATACAAGAGGAGAGATTATATTTAAAGAGGTTGAGTTTTGTTACCCTTCAAGGCCAGATACACCGATTCTCCAAGGACTCAATCTTAAAGTTCAGGCATGTAAAACAGTAGGACTAGTTGGAGGAAGTGGTTCTGGCAAATCTACTATAATCTCTTTACTTGAAAGATTCTATGAGCCTACATATGGTGAGATATTACTTGATGGACATGATATAAAGAGACTGCATCTTAAGTGGTTTAGGTCTCTGATAGGATTGGTAAATCAAGAGCCAATTCTCTTTGCAACATCCATAAGAGAGAACATTCTATTTGGCAAGGAAGGAGCTTCAATGGAAGATGTAATAACTGCAGCAAAAGATGCAAATGCACATGATTTCATTGTTAAACTTCCTGATGGATATGAAACTCAAGTAAGCTATGAGTCCTATCTCATTCCATTAACACTTCTTGTCTTTGTTTTTCACTTTTTATTTTAATAAGCAAGACAAAATCCTACACAGTAATTTTATAGCTTAAAAAATTATACTTTGTTTTTTCAGGTAGGACAACTAGGAGCTCAATTATCTGGAGGGCAAAAGCAAAGGATTGCTATTGCAAGAGCTTTAGTAAGAGATCCTAAAATCCTACTACTTGATGAAGCCACTAGTGCTTTGGATTCACAATCTGAAAGAGTAGTACAAGATGCACTTGACCTGGCTTCTAGAGGTAGAACAACGATCATCATAGCTCACCGCCTTTCCACAATTCGTAAAGCTGATTCAATAGTAGTTCTTCAATCAGGAAAAGTGGTTGAGTGTGGTTCACACAATGAGCTACTTCAACTAAACAATGGGCAAGGTGGGATTTACACCAAAATGCTTCATTTGCAACAAATAAGTCAAAATGAAAATGTGCAGCATCAAATAAACAAGAGCCCTCGTGCAATGGAAAATCTAATAACAAGTTCACATTCAAGCCGGCAAAATACTCCAATTCATCACGAATTTAGCACCGCACAACCATTTAGTCCCATATATTCAATCAGTGCTATAGGTTCTAGCTTTGATGATGACTACAGCAATGAAAACTTGGAGAAACCTTACAGTTCCAACGTCTCTCACTGGCGTTTACTCCAAATGAATGCTCCGGAATGGAAGCATGCTTTGTTTGGATGCTTAGGTGCCATTATCTCTGGAATGTGCCAGCCATTTTATTCCTATTGCTTAGGAATAGTTGCTTCTGTCTACTTTATAGATGATAACTCTCGCATCAAATCACAAATCAGGTTGTACTCAATCATCTTCTGCTGCATAGCTGCTGTGAACTTCATCTCAGGCATCATTCAACATTACAATTTTTCCATCATGGGAGAGCGTTTGCTGAAAAGGGTGCGAGAGAATTTGCTAGAGAAGGTGTTGACCTTTGAGATAGGATGGTTTGATCAAGAGGAGAACACGAGTGCAGCAATCTGCGCGCGTTTGGCTACCGAAGCCAACTTGGTTCGATCCCTTGTTGCAGAACGAATGTCGTTGTTAGTTCAGGTTTCTGTCACTGCTACGCTTGCTTTTATACTTGGTTTAATCGTTACATGGAGGGTAGCTATTGTCATGATAGCTATGCAGCCTTTAGTCATTGCATGTCTCTATTCAAAAACTGTTCTCATGAAGAGTATGTCAGGCAAGGCGAAAAGTGCTCAAAGAGATGCTAGTCAATTAGCAATGGAAGCTACTACCAACCACAGGACTATCGCTGCATTCTCTTCCGAGAAAAGGATACTCAATTTGTTCAGAGCTGCTATGGATGGTCCAAAGAAGGAAAGCATCAAGCAATCATGGATTTCAGGTTCTATACTGTCTATGTCACAATTCATGACAACAGCATCTATAGCTTTGACTTTTTGGTATGGAGGCATACTATTAAATCATAACCTCGTCGAATCACAACAACTCTTACAAGTTTTCCTGATTTTGATGGGCACCGGCAGACAAATTGCTGATACAGGAAGCATGACTTCTGACATAGCTAAAAGTGGAAGAGCCATTAGTTCAGTATTTGCAATACTTGATAGGAAAACTCAGATTGAACCTGAAGATGCTAGACACAGGAAGTTCAAAAAGACTTTGAAGGGCGATATAAAACTGAAAGACGTGTTTTTCTCATATCCTGCAAGGCCAGACCAAATGATTCTCAAGGGACTAAATCTTGAGATTGAAGCTGGCAAAACACTAGCATTAGTGGGACAAAGTGGCTCAGGAAAATCTACCATCATTGGCTTAATTGAAAGATTTTATGACCCTATTAAGGGTTCAATATTCATAGACAATTGTGACATTAAGGAACTTCATTTGAAAAGTTTGAGATCACATATTGCATTGGTGAGTCAGGAACCTACCCTCTTTGCAGGAACCATACGCGACAACATTGTATATGGTAAGGAAGATGCATCAGAGGATGAAATACGAAGGGCTTCACGTCTTGCAAATGCTCATGAATTTATAAGGTACACTTTCTAATCTCTCTATTCCTGTCAATGTTAAGATTAATGGCTCAACAACTTAATGAATTGCTTGTAGCATAAGCACTTATCATATAACTATTTATGTATAAGCTATTTTAGATAGCTTGTGAAATAAGTTGAAAACTGATAGAAACGTTGATCCACGTTTCTATCAAAAACAGTTTATGGACATGTCGTAGTTGATTCTATAAGCTCTCAGAAACAGTCTCACAAGTGTTTGTCAGTAGATAAAATCAAATAAGTCAATCCAAACGAGTCTTAGTCCTGACAAAAAATTATTCATTTTAGTCAATAACATACAAAAACTATTTGGACTGAACATGAAATTTTATTGATTTGAGTTGCAAAACTTGTATGATACAGTTCAATGAAAGATGGATATAATACATACTGTGGAGAAAGAGGAGTGCAGCTATCAGGAGGGCAGAAGCAAAGGATAGCGATAGCTCGAGCAATGGTGAAGAATCCATCAATTCTTCTGTTGGATGAAGCAACAAGTGCTCTGGACAGTGTGTCAGAGAATCTAGTACAAGAAGCTTTGGAGAAAATGATGGTTGGAAGAACATGTGTAGTTATAGCTCATCGTTTGTCAACTATACAAAGTGTTGATTCCATAGCTGTGATTAAAAATGGAAAGGTGGTAGAACAAGGTTCTCATTCACAGTTACTGAACAATAGATCAAATGGGACTTATTACTCTTTAATTAGGCTACAACAGAGTCACTAATCTTGATATTGCATGACAAATTACTTAAATGATGAGTTTCTGGGGATTATTATTACTGTTTTCTACAAGTGCTGTTGAAACCATTTTCTTACATATCTTTCGGTAGTTGCATTGCATGCTATGAAGCACATACACGAACACCAGACACGACACTGACACGTCGGTTAAAGTGACTAATAATGTTTGATTTTAGATTGAAGTGACTAACAACAAGTTTGAGAATTTAAAGTATTAATTTGTGTTCGATGAAGAAGAAAATATTGACATAAATTTTTTAAGCAAAAAAATAAAAAAAGTGCACATACATCACAAGACGGTAAATGTCATGCCAACTAGGTTGTCGTCTCAAAACTACCACTTATCATTTGCAACACTCCAAAATATATTAAGCTAAAAATAATTAAAAAAAAGAGGTTTGGGGATTAGGCCAAAATCCAAAATACAAATTAGCGGACATAGAACAACTGTCTCGTTAAAAATCTTGCCAAATACCGGTTAATTTTAACTATAAATAATTAGTAACAAAAAAAAACCTATAAATAATTTTGTGTTATAATGTAAAAATTTATTTGTCATTATTCTAAGCAACTATCACAGGAGACATGGGATATGAAGGGTTTTTGCAAAGTAGTGTAAAATCACTCACCTTAAGAAATTTCCTGTGATTCAATATGATGATGAAAAATCAACATATTTCGGTTTCCGAAATCCCTGCAAATGCAATTTGAAATTAGTAAACTTGCAAATATGGGGCTTTCCTTTCACTCTGGTAAAAATGAGAATTGGTAGAACCCTTCAACAAGTGGAGAATTTCACCTGATGTTTCTCACCAGCTCCCTGAACAAGTGGTATAAGAGCCGTAGTTCGACTTTGTGGCGGAGTGTGAGTGGATCGGTTTTTGATCAACTATAGGATGTGAGAAATCACACTTGGGGGGTGAATGTTGAGTTTCAAGTGCGAGTAGTTAAGTCTCACATCGACTATGAATAAGAAAAATATTAGATTTATCTGAAGAATTTGACCCGATGTTTCTTCTGAGCTCCCCAACAAGTACCATTGTTAGTAAATAACAGAACTGAAGAAGAATATAACGTGGATTCTCTCACTCTCACCTGAATACCCTAGTACATCCATACTCTCACAAAACAAATATTTAAACTAGCTCGGATATAAGCTTAAAGGGTTAATGGTGCATCTAAAAACAAAGAACCTGGGTGTGATATATAGTCTTGATCTTCCCATTGTTTCACCATATTAAGCAATGTGAGACTTCTCCATTAACTAATTTTTAACATCCTTCTTTATTTAAGAGAATGAGCAATGTTGAATTTGACAATCAACATGAAGAGAATGATCGTTTAATAGAGATGTTATCTTCTTTTAATTATTTGATGCATCAATGACATAGCCTCAACCCAATTGGAGCAACCAAGAGGAGACCACACTTTGCATCTATCACCGTTTTAAGATTGGAGCAACCAAATTTTAATTTATAAGATCTTCTCCAGTTAAATTTCACTACATATTTGGTTCTAGGTAAAATTTCTCTTTGAGCTAGCAAACTAAACATGGTAATCAATGCTATTTTTATTCGACTTGGAAAATTCGATGAGCATAATCTCTTAGAATTAGGATACAGAATAAGTAAGCATGAGAAATCGATAAAAAGTAAAATTTATTAGAATTCATATTGATTAATAAAATATCATAATGAGTTAATAAAAGATCATAAATGAATAAACGAAATATTATATTCCATCCATTATAAAATAAGTTAAAATGGCTTAATTAAAATTGATGTATTTTGTGTAAAATTTAGACAAGATATATCATCTTTTATTGACCCATTTTTCTTATATTTCGAGACGAAGGAAGTATGTATATTAGAGAGTTAGTAAACTAACTATCAATTAACAAATTAACTAGTTACCGACAAACTCTAACTCTTATTGATATAAAAAAAAGTAAGTTTGTAATTAAATTTGAAGGAAATGAAGTGGTAACTGTGAAAAATTGGAGACCAAGCTATTGATTAGACTTAGACTCGCATTTTAAGAGTTCACCACCGCTCTTTATTGTTTTCAAGGGAAAGGGGAAAAGATCGAACAAAACCCACAAATAAACATGCAATGCAATACGCAAGACTAAAGTAAAGCAAAGAGCAAAACACGTAGAGAGATAATCTAAGGTACGGGGGTCGATTATACTATGGGAAGGTGTTAGCACCCAAAGTATCTGTAGTACTCTACACGAGTCTCTTGTAATACATATGTTTTTTGACTAAAGTTGTTTGCTTGTAAAGGATTGGGGAGATGAGAAAAAAAAATATTTTTTTATTAATTTTTGATTTGGAAAGACACAACGTCTTATGCCTACGTACCAATTAAGGATCAAAACCTCGTAGTTCGGGATAAAAATAACAAAGTGGTTTGTTTGATTGTGTTTAGGAGAAGATACAATTTGTCATCTTAAGTTAAGACTCCTTTAATCCACCACAAACATGATGAAGATGAATCTTTACTACTCAATAGAGAAGGACTTCAACTTGGATATAAAATCAATAATTATGTCACTAACTCTTCTAAGTGGAAAATAATCAATATCTTTAAATATAATGTTATGGGGAATTTGAATTCTCAACCATAGATGACTTATGTCTAAACTCTTTGAGAAAGAGTTTTAAAGTCAAAAGCCAAGTGGCAAAAGGTTTGAGTGATTTTGTATTTTTATTTGTTTTTGGTTTTTTTTTTTTGGTGAAAAGAGTTTGACATGCTTAAGATGTCTTAGCATTTTTATTGGGAAAAAAATGCATTGACTAAGTAAAAGTTTTTTATGAAAGTGGTGAAAGTTTGAAACTAGAGTTGAAAGGATAAACATGAAATGAAAGATAGACAAGATATGCAATAAAACACACAATATGCAAACACATGACAAAAGTCAATATACATTCCTTTTCCTTGAATTTAGACACAAGCATCGGTAACAAATTTTCATTTTTTGACTTTTATTTTTATAAAAAAGATATTTTTAGGGAAGATAATTATTTGAATTGCGAGATATACACCAAGAATCCAAATAATCGGGAAAACAAAAAGATATACACCAGACTAATCATTTTTCATTCGAGTTTTTTTTTTTGAAAGTTTATTTGATATAAATTGAGGTAAAAGAAAAGGAAACAAAATATATATTTTTGTGTTTTTTTATGCTTTTTTTAATCTATTTTTATATTTTTGAGTTTGAAAATATAAATATATAAACAAAATAACAAAATAAAAAATTAAAAGACTTAGGCTCTGTTTGGTAAAAATAGCGGATAACTGATAAATTTGCTGATAGCTGATAGGTTATAGCTGATAGCTTATAGTTGGTAAGCTAATTGAAATGTTTGGTAAATTTAGCGGTTCAACTAGCTGATAAATGTAAAATGACATTTTTAATTAATAATAAAATTTATATTTAAAATATAGTAATTTAAATTCATTAATGTAATATAACTTTTATATATTATTAAATTGATAATATAATATATTTTTTGAAAAAATTTAAAACTAATTCCTTCCACGTACCAAAAATAAAATAAAATTAATTCCTTCCATTTTATCTTTACTTGAGGCCACTTATAAATCTTACAATATACTGAAAATTAGCACTTTTGAATAATAGAAATTAAAAACAATATCATGGTCATGGTGCAAATGCAAGTAAAAATAGCATCCATTACACACCATATTATAACATCATTATATAAAGGCCAAAATCACATACTCCAAAATGCAAAAAAACCACGAAAAATAAACTATAAATTCATAACAAAAAGACTGTTATCAAACAGAGTTTTTAGCTTATAAGCTATCTTCTTGGTCTTCCCAAACAAAGTATTAATTTAAATAGATAAGTTAAAATAAATAAAAGAAAAAAAAGGGTGCAGTGGTAAACTAGGTGTGCAGTATAGCAGAAACAGCCTTGGGCCGAAAACAGGGAGGCCCAAGGGCTTCAAAAAAGGGTCAGTCAAACAGAAAAAGGTTAGAATTAATCTGGGCTGTCTGATCAGAATACTTTCAAGGATCAAGATCAGATGACCAGTATCTGTTTAATCAAAGGCCACCTGATTGTGCCACATGGCACACACTTAAAAATAACAATAATAAAACAAAGAAAAGAACAGGAACGCATCATCTTCTTCAAATTGAAAGAAACAGAACGCGCGTTCTGTTCATGTGTTGTTGCTACTGATATGAATTTTCCGTCGGACAAAACATACATGCATTTTTTACTTTTCTATTCATAAAGAGATGATTCTTTGTGTTTTTTCATTTTGAAAAAATAAAAGAAAATTAATTTTTAATAAAAAAAACTAACTCTTTGTGAGAGAAAAAGTAAGAAATGCAGGTAAGTTTTGTCCTTTTCCATCTTGTCTTTTTCCCTTTATTTTTTTGATTTGTTTTAAATAATAATAATACTTATAACAATGATAATAACAAGTTAAATGACTTTTTACCCTAGGCAAAATTAGTGATTTTCCATTTATCCCCTGAGTAGATTTTTTTGCTTTTTAATCCCTGCAATATAAAGATTCTATCATTTGCCCCTTAAAATCAAGTGTACATTTAACTGTACAAATCTGCTGACGTGTTAGGTACACGTGAAAAGTAATTTAATTTTTATTTATTTTAAATGACACGTCAGCAGCTAATATATTTTTGTTTAGGAATTTTTTTTTTACAACAATTTTTTTTTATTTTAAACAAATAAAATCTAAAAACTTAAAAAAATGTATTTTGAAATTAAACCTTAAAAAATTTTAAAATAAAATCTGGTTTTTTTTTTGTTAGGTAAATCTGTAACCTTTAAAACTTTACAGAATTAAATATTGAAATACAAAATTAAACTTTAATATTTTATTAATCTTTTTTATTAAACCTTTTTAATATTTTAGAATTAGAAAAACAGGAACGAGAAGAAGAGAGGAATCGCGTTCTACAAAATTAGTTGCCCTAGAATAGAAAGAGAAGAAGAAAGAGAAGAGAACGATATTGGAGTCTATCAGGCAACTTCAAGTTCATGTTACATTAAATTACATTGACTTGTACATAATAGCAAACAAAATCTGAAGACTAAAACCATTAAACAGTGATTCAAACCCACATCGGATTTTGCCCTGTATTTGAAACCCATAACCTATGAAGCACGAACTCTGACACGGACACCGCGACACGACACGGACACCGCGACACCGCTAACGTAAAAAATGTAGGACATCGACACCGCTACATATTTATAAAAAATATAAATTTAGAATCAAAATATATACATGTAAATCTAAGTTGAAGAAGTTATTTCTTAAAAAAAAAAATTAAGCAAGTATGATAATATTTTACCTTTATTTATCCATCTACTTTTGAAAAAACTAAAAATATTGTAATCAAAATATAATATTTTCAATACGTTTTTGATCAATGATATTATTTCAATACATCTCTAACTCTTTTAGGTATGTCTAATATGTGTCTTCGAAGATTATAAGCAAAGAAAAAATAAATTTTTTGGGGACACCTGTCCGACACGTGTGTACGAGTGTCTTACAGGTGTCGGACACCGATCAAAGAAGTGTCGAAGTAAAGAAAAAATTGAATTTTTTCGGACACCGATTTGAGCTATCCGACACATGTCGGACAGGTGTCGGACGAGTGTTGGACACCGCGACACGCCTAATCATAGAGGTGTCCGTGCTTCATAGCCCATAACTTTATTAGTTGCTCACACCCACATATGGGTAAATATTGAAGCCATTGGAGGTTCCAATCAACAACATTTGCTTTTATCCATTTGAATAGCCCTAAATTCAAAATAAACAAAGTTTTGAATATAATGAGTCAGATGAAGGTAGAAGATGAAGAACAATAATGGAGTCCGAATGAGAACAATGAAAGATGAAGAGAAAAAATAGATCCAATAGTGGAAAGAAGGTGAGGATGAAGATAAGAGTATGTGGATGGAGGCGTTTTGGTTTTAAGAAGAAGAAGCAAAATTCTAAATTTTATTCTCAATTAAAATAAATAAAAAATAAAGTTCTCAGATTTTTTTTTTTTTAAAAAAAGTTTTAGATTTTATTTTTAAAGTTTTTAAGGTTTAATTTCAAAATACATTTTTTAAAGTTTTTAAATTTTATTTTTCAAAATAAAATCTTAATGACAGAATCTTTATATTGCAAGGGTGTAAAAAGTCATTTACCCTAATAACAATAATAAAATAAAATACTAACAATAATAATAAAAGAAAATAATAACAAAGCAAGGACCATAAATTTCTCAAGTAATTGTAAATGCAATAATTTAAAAGATAAATGGACCGAAAAGATCTAGATAGACAGAAATTAAATGGACCAGATAACTAGAGGAAAAATTGTAAAGACGGTGACTAGAACAAAGGTTACCTCGAGTGTGATGAAGTTGATTTTCAGTTTGATGAACACAAGTGAATTAATACGATGAACAACTTTTTTTTTTGTTTACAAATGAGAATTGAACATAAGACCTAATACATATTACCCAAATCCCCCACCATTAGACCAAACCTAGTGGTACAAACAACTATTTTTTTTATGAACACCTTTTAACTTTTTTTTGTTTTTGTTTTAGAAGAGTTTATGATTTGTTGGATTTTTTGTTTCAACAACTTATGTGGAAACTTCTTTGTCTAACTCTCCTCCTCTTTTTCATCAGAGAACTACTTTATGATTTAATATTTAAAATACAATCTATTTTTCTTTATGATTTAATTTCAATGATTATTTTAACGGAAGAGATAACATAACTGCAATTATTTAAAATACAATCTATTTTATAAAATTTATTAGAACTATCTATATTAATTATCAACTATATACAAATTTGATCATATAAATAGTGTTGAAAGTCAATTCTATGTAATTAATATTATTATTGTGTCATCAAGTAGGAATATTCTAAATTAGGATATAACTATGTATATAGAGAGCTAAGGCATAGTGAGATCACAGAATAATCTCCATTTAATTTCTGTCAAGAATAGCATAATCTTTTTCCTTTTTTAGAGTCCTAGTCTAGTCTATAAATTGATGCAATGTACAGAGGAAATAATCAATGAAATACATTTCACTCTATTGTGTTTCTTCTTATATGGTATCAGTTGCAGCAAATACCTAGGGTTTTGCTTCCGTTTTATTTTTTACCCAAAAAAAATCATGTATGCCAATGTGTCAGATTCTGATTCTGAGTCCCCACCTTCACCCAAATCTGAAACTCCTCAACCTACACAACCTGCTCGATCCCACCATGAAAATCACCCTGTTCAGATCACAACAATTCGTATGAATGGTGGTAATTACTTTTGATGGTCGCGATCTGTTCGCATGTATCTCAGGGGGAAAGGAATGATTGGATATATCACTGGAGACAAGAAACAGCCTGACAAGAAAGGTGCAGACTTTGATACATGGGATGCCGAGAACTCCATGGTTATGACATGGTTTGTCAATTCTATGACCGAAGAGATAAGTGCAAACTATCTCTGCTATGATACAACAAAGGATTTTATGGGATAATGTCTCCCAAATGTACTCTGATTTGGAAAACCAATCACAAGTGTACGAATTAACTCTCCAACTGGGAAAAATTCAGCAAGGTGGGGATTCGGTAACCAAATATTTTAACTGCCTTAAACGAATTTGGCAGGACCTGGATCTATTCAATGAATACGAGTGGAAATCACCCGAGGATTGCAAGCATTACATGAAGACGGTGGATGTTAGTCGTGTCTTCAAGTTCCTTGCAGTTTTGAACGTTGAGTTTGATGAGGTTCGTGGCCGGATCCTTGGAAGGAATCCTATTCCTCAAATAGGTGAAGTTTTTGCAGAAGTTCGTAGAGAAGAGAGTCGTAGGCAAGTGATGCTTGGAAAAAAGGTGGTTGCTGCCCCTACACCAGTCGAGGGATCTGCCTTGGCCGTTCCTCAAGTCAATCGCAAATCCTTTCCTAATCCACGAGGTGGTGGTGACAAGAACCATCTATTTTGCGACTACTGTGGCCACAACCGTCACGTTCGGGAGGATTGCTTCAAACTACATGGTAGGCCAAACAATGGCAAGGCTGGCAAAATTTGCTAACCTCCCCGTGCCTTCAGCAAATGAAGCTGGATCTTCTCCCTTTACTAAAGAGCAGCTGGATCATCTCTTTAAACTTATAAGGTCCAATTCATCTCTTAATGTTCCCGTTGGAACTGTGGCACAAACAGGTAAGAATTCTTGGGCACTATCTGTCCAAAACCACTCCAACCCTTGGATAATAGATTCAGGGGCATATGAACATATGACTAATTACTCTCATTTATTCAGTTCATATTTCCCTAGTTCAGGTTCTGAAAAAGTTAGGATAGCAGATGGTAGTTATTCCAGTATTGCAGGAAAAGGGAACATTAAAATTTCAGAGCATATCACTTTGCAATCTGTTTTACATGTTCCTAAATTTGCCTGCAATCTTCTTTCTGTTCACAAACTGTCAAAAGATACTAATTGTTCTGTTCTTTTTCATTCATCATCTTGTGTGTTTCAGGACCAGAACTCGGGGAAGATGATTGGAACTGCTAGAGAGATAAATGGGTTGTACTACTTGGATGAAAACCCGCTTGGTAATAAAAAGGCTTCTGCGTTGCATAGTACCAGTCCACCTCTTGCTGTTTCAGATGAAGTTATGTTATGGCATAGAAGATTAGGCCATCCTAGTTTCCCTTATCTTAAGTATTTGTTTCCTGAATTTTCTAAAGAAATAAATTCTTCACAATTACACTGTGAAGCTTGTCATTTGGCTAAAGACCATCGTGTATCGTTTTCTTCAAAACCTTATTCTGCTTCCAAACCTTTTTACTTATTTCATAGTGATGTTTGGGGTCCTTCTAAAATTAAAACTACGTCTGGTAACAAATGGTTTGTGACATTTATTGATGATCACACTCGGGTGTGTTGGGTTTACCTCATGGAAAAAAAATCTGAAGTGGCAGAAAGATTTAAAGATTTTTTCAAATGATTGAAACCCAATTTCAAACCAAAATTGGCATTTTGAGGTCTGATAACGGGATTGATTATTTCAACAAATATTTAAATACATTCCTAGTAGCTAAGAGGATCATTCATCAATCCACTTGTCGTGATACAAAGGGTTACAAAGGGGATCCTAAAGCTGAAAAATGTGTTTTTCTTGGATATGCTTCAAATAAAAAGGGTTACAAATGTTTTAACCCATTTACAAAGAATTTTTTTGAAAGTATGGATGTTCAATTTGTTGAAAACCAACCTTTTTTTTAAAAAAATTCTCTTCAGGGGGAGAGTTGTCATAGTAGTAATGAGGAAGATAATTCTTGGGAACCTTTACCAACGTTAGATGATCTTGTGACTACAAATCACCCAACTACTAAGATAATGGAACCTGGATATCTTAATTCTGAATTGCTAGATAATATAGTATCTGAAACAGGGGGAGAAACACTGACTGGAAATTTTAATCCTGAACTTAAAGTGTATGTCCGAAAAAGGTTTGACAAAGATACTACAACTCCAATTATCTCTCCAGCAGACATCCAATCTGATTCACCAAGTGAAGGTCCTGTTGATAATTCATCCTTCACTTCTTCACCTGGTAATTCATCTTATTCGTCCAATGACTTACCTGATTTGTCTTTTCCTGATCTTAATCTTCCATTTTCTGTTAGAAAAAATATTCCTGATCTTGATGTTCCAATTGCTGATAGGAAAGTTCCCCGAACATGCACTAAACATCCCATTTCTAATTACTTGTCATATGACAAATTATCACACACCCATAAGGCATATGTGTCTAGGATTTCAAATTTGTTTGTGTCAAGAACTGTTCAGGAAGCTTTAGGAGTTCCGAATTGGAAATTAGCAGTTAAAGAAGAGATGGATGCACTAAGAAAAAATAATACTTGGAGTATCACTGATCTTCCTCAAGGAAAAAAAGAAGTAGGATGTAAGTGGGTTTTCACAGTGAAATGCAAGGCTGATGGAAGTGTGGAAAGATATAAAGCAAGATTAGTAGCAAAGGGATTTACTCAAACTCATGGTATAGACTACCAAGAAACCTTTGCTCCTGTTGCTAAGATTAATTCTATCAGAATTCTTCTCTCTCTTGCAGTAAATTTCAACTGGGCACTACATCAATTCGATGTCAAAAATGCTTTTTTGAATGGAGAATTACATGAAGAGGTATATATGAGTTTACCACCTGGGTTTGAAGAAAATTTTGGGAGAGGCAGAGTCTGCAGGTTGAGAAAATCCTTATATGGATTAAAACAATCACCAAGGGCCTGGTTTGAAAGGTTTGGAAGTGTTGTTAAAAGACATGGCTTCACACAAAGTCAAGTGGATCATATTTTATTCTTTAAACACTCTCATGAAGGTAAAATTGCTATCTTAGTAGTGTATGTTGATGATATTATCATGACAGGAGATGATGTTAAAGAGATTACTGATCTAAAAAGAAGACTTGGAAGCCGAATTTGATATCAAGGACCTTGGAAAATTGAAGTATTTCCTTGGAATGGAGTTTGCAAGATCTAAAGAGGGAATCTTTCTCAACCAACGCAAATACATCCTTGATTTACTCAAGGAAACAGGGATGATGGGGTGTAGACCAGTAGAAACACCAATGGATCCCAATGTAAAATTAAAGGTAGTATCTGAAAATGAAATGGTAGATAGAGAGCGCTACCAACGACTGGCAGGTAGATTAATTTACTTGTAACATACAAGGCCTGACGTAGCCTTTGCAGTGAGTGTGATTAGTCAATTTATGCATGCACCAGGGCCTGCTCACTTTGAAGCAATCTTCAGAATATTGAGATACTTGAAGGGAACTCCAGGAAAAGGGTTATTGTTCAAAAACAGAGGACACATCCAGGTTGAAGCTTACACGGATGCTGATTGGGCAGGTAACATAAATGATATGAGATCTACTTCAGGGTATTGTACCTTTGTAGGTGGAAATTTGGTTATATGGAGGAGTAAAAAACAAAGTGTTGTAGCTAGAAGCAGTGCAGAGGCTGAATTCCGTTCTGTGGCCCATGGTTTTTGTGAAGTATTATGGATCAAAAAATTCATGGAGGAATTGAAGATCTCTGGCCCAACACCAATAAAAGTTTACTGTGATAATAAGGCAGCTATTTCAATAGCCCATAATCCTGTCCAACACGATAGAACGAAACATGTTGAAGTTGACAAGCACTTCATCAAAGAAAAAATTGATAGTGGTGAAATATGCATGTCCTACATACCTACCACAAGTCAAGTAGCAGATGTTCTCACAAAAAGTCTTCCAAAAAGACAATTTGATATTATGGTGTGCAAGCTTGCTATGAATGACATATTCATGCCAGCTTGAGGAGGAGTGTTGAAAGTCAATTCTATGTAATTAATATTATTATTGTGTCATCAAGTAGGAATATTCTAAATTAGGATATAACTATGTATATAGAGAGTTAAGGCATAGTGAGATCACAGAATAATCTCCATTTAATTTCTGTCATGATTTGCATAATCTTTTTCCTTTTTTAGAGTCCTAGTTCAGTCTATAAATTGATGCAATGTACAGAGGAAATAATCAATGAAATACATTTCACTCTATTGTGTTTCTTCTTATAAATAGCAATGTTTTTTTCACTCGGTGTTGCTCTCTTTTTCTATATATATATATATATATATATATTGTGTGTGTTGTGCACCGGCGGACAATTGTGATATACGCTTGTTTTGACTTATTTCAATTTTGTTGTATATTTATTACAGTTGGATATATTATACTATACGGCCCAAGCTCACACCAAACCCTAAAATATCATCCTTCCATTGTTAATAAATTTATAAAGAATGCCGCATAATTTCTCTTTCTCAATTCCTTCTTCTATAATTTGTTTTCGTTATTTGTTCTTGATTCATTCTTTCTCGAGTTCCTAAGAGTTCTCTATTTTTTAACCAGTCTAGTATTCAATCACTCATTTCTTATAACAATGGATGAAGGTGAAAGTGATGATGCAACTGAAAATATTCTTATAAAAATTAACCATACATCTCAAAACTCGAATTGATGAAATGCCAAAGGTATACCATCAATACTAAATCTTCAATATGTGATTTATTTTTCATTACACACACATTGAAGATTTAGTATTGATGGTATACCTTTGACATTTCGTCCATTCGATTTTTGAGATTTATGGTTAATTTTCATAAGAATATCTTCATTTTCATCTTCACTTTCACCTTCATCCATTGTTATAAAAAATGAGAGATCAAACATTGGACTGGTTAAAAAAAATTAGAGAACAGCCGGCGCGAAAGAATGAATCAAGAACAAAGATGGATAAACAAATTATAGAAGAAAGAATTGAGAAAGAGAAATGATGCAGCGTTCTTTATAAATTGGTTAATAGTAGAAAGTTAATATTTTAGGGTTAAGTAAAGGTTTATGTCGTAGTATATTATATCCAACTATAATAAATATATCAAAAAAAAAAGTAAAATAAGTCAAAACAGGGGCATATATCACTATTGTGCGCCGGTAGGGATGATAATTTGACCCATACCCAGTGGGTACCCAAAAAAAAACCAACAATAGGTAGGGTAAAAATCCACATCTTGGATAGATGAACATATATGGGTAATTACCACAAAATTGAGCGGGTATGGGTGCGGGTATCTTAGTACCCACCCCGCCCCATACTCATATAATATATATTTATTTATTTTAATATATTATTATATAATAATTATATAATAATATATGTAAATCAATTTAAAAAAAATACAACACTACTATACTACTACGCATTTTTAATAAAAATGTTTATTTATAACATAATGCAAATATAATATTAATATGTCAACAAAGAATGAACTTTAGCATGATATTACTAATAATTTAATTATAATTTTTATGAGTCAACATTAAAACCTTTGATTTTTTTTAATTCCATTAAAATGAGATGATACTTTATAATTGATAAGTTTTTTTTAGCAAAAATTCGGGTAACGGGTATGGGTACTTAGGTAACCATAGGGTATGAGTAGGGGTACGGATAAAAAGATTGTTACCCACGCGAATATGGTAATGGATACATATATTTTTTCAAACTGCGGATATATGGATGAATACTACTCTAGTACCCTACCATACCCATTGTCATCCCTATGCGCCGGTGCACGGCACACACAATATATAGAGAAAGATAGAAACACCGAGTGAAAAAATATTTGTTAATTTTTATGTTGCAAACTATTTAAATATGCAAAGCTTAATTGTTGGATCTTGTAACATCCCAACTATAATTAATAGAAGTATTTGAAATAAATAAAGTAAAATGTAGCAAGATAACTCGAATTAAATCAATGGGGGACACATTGTCAAAAGATTAAAGATAAAGTACAAGTAGTAAAAGAAAGAAGTACTATTTATAGACCAAAGGGGCCTAATTCAACTCATTTCTTACCATCTCCTTCTCTCTTTGTGCGCCCTCCTCAAACCCTTCTCTCCCCTAAGATCATTTGAGGTGGTTTCCTTAGGTCTTAACCCCAAGTAGATTATGATTAGGATTTTATTATACGATTTCTGTTGAACATGCAATCATTTAGCATTGATGAGATACTAGTACAACCCAGATGGGATTTATGCAAATTGTACCCTTTTTTATCCCTTATGCATTGTCTATTCTATAATGTGGTAATAGGTTGGAGATCAATGGCTAACCATAACTTGTGTTTTGAATTCACAAAATATGAAAAAACTGAGTTTTTACTGTCATGACTCGAGTCACAACAACATGTGATTAAAGTCTTGAGATTCGAAAGACTTTTAACATTTTGAATTTTGAAGTCTTGAGGAAGAGGAAGAAGTTCCACACGAAGTCCACTTGGATTCTTAATGGTTTAGACCATTTTATTAGAGATTGAGTTATAGTTTCTTGATTTTATGTTTCTATGATATGCATTTTTCTTACTTTGTTGAATAAATAAATTTGCATAAGTTTGTACTTATCTTTTCATTTAAATTTGTGGTATTCAATTGTTTCTTATTTGGTTTTGCATACCGATTGTGGTATCAATTTTATAAGTGTTATGCTATCAATTTTCTATTTAAAAGCCTATTTCATATTAACATATTTAAATAATTATTTATATTTAACATGACATTTTAAAAATTTAACTATATGTAACATCATATTTCAATTCTAGTTCATAATAATATATTTATACATGTGAATTGTTAATATATTTATAATAATATATTTATACATTGGAAAAATTTATAATAATATCTTTTTCCCTGAAGGCCCAAAATACATACTTTCATTACTATTCTTATTTTATTCAAAATAAAATATTTAATATAAAGTAATAATAGTAATAAAAATATTATTCATATTTAATTAAATAAGCCGACCTTGTAGGCTTAAATAATTTTTGAAACTTTTAAAATTAAATAGGCTTTTAGAAAAACATATACTGCTCTATTTAGAAAATTAGGTTGATTTGACTTTAGCCTGAATAGGCCAAGTGGTAAGTCCTTTTAGATCGATTTGGACTATTTCCACCTTTAATTATAATGCAATTAAACTTTTATGTAATAGGTTAGAGACTTGGGTTTTTGGATTCTCTAAAGTTGGATTTTCTGACATGTCTTGCATTTGGATAAAATTTTAGTATCTTTTTGTCTTTGTATCATACTTTTTTTTTACTTGTCTTTATAACATTTTTTCGCACTTAGACATGCAACATTTTCTCTTTCTAACAAACTTTTGCCTAAATATTGAAGAATTTAGAAAACCTATTTCAAAACTTTGGAGTTGGATTACCCTTTTGTAATCTCTTTAATCAATATTTGCTTATATAATTTTGTTTTTTTGAGTTGTGACATGCATGTTGTGTGAGAATGTATGACCTAAACCATAGCTTTATTTTCCCCCTTGTGATATAAGATTTATGCATGTCTCAAACTCTTAAAAACTTCAATATCAAAATAAAGTTTATTCTCGTATACGGCATTATTTTACATAGAACAATAAAATCTCGATAGCCAAAGATTTTACAATTAAAAAAAATCTAGTTTGTTAGCTATGTACACGTGTCATGTCTAAATTGGAAAAAAAAGGAGAAAAAATAAAAAAGATAAAGGTATTGAAAATCCTCTATATACTAAAATGATAAACATTAAACCCGTAAAAAGAAAGTAATAAACATTAAAACATCCTCTAAAATAGCATTATAATATATGTACAATACATTTAAAAATTACCATTTAAATATTATTCATATGAAGAAACAAATTTATTAGCATAAATATATATTCAACTTAACAATCTCATAATATCTTTGCATCAATCACTCTAACAAAATTTAAAAGGAATTCAAGATTCAAAAATTCAAAAATATGAATAAATATCATACCTCTTGACATCTTTTTCCACTTATAAATCCAGTATTAAAACGAACAGTCTCATCGCTGTTGGCATCAATACAAGTTTTTCAATCTACAAAAGATATATAATTTATAATTAGTTTATGTTTTTCCAACTAGAGCAACCTAAAAACAATTTCTTTTACCATATCATATGTTTGACTAGATGATTAATTCTTAACAAATATATAATGAGAAAAAAAGAAATAAATAAATAGATAAACAAATTCAGTCAAACAAATAAAGATAAATAAATAAAAGAATAATTGCTTAAATTGAGAAAAAAAAACCCAAAAAGTACCATAGATTAGAGGTATGTCACATACCTTTATATCTTTCGTGAAAAATTGAAGGTCAGCTACCACATCAAATTATTCCCCCCACCCCTCACAAAAATAGCACACACATCTTCATGTAGGTCATTCTCAGATCCATTGTCACTCTCAGATAGCAGATCTATTTTTGAAAGAATCTTTGCCCTCATAAAAACAACATGTCAATTTCAAATAGCGGCAACTGACAAGACAAATGCATATTTTAAAAGATCTATTTGACTCGATATTTTAAAACTCATACTGGTTTGGGTTGTTTAACCGATTGGATCGAAACTCAGAACTAACATTGGTCCGAATATCTTAGAAAACTGAATGTCTACAAAATTGGGTGAAAAACCAGTGTGAACTAGTGGAAATAGGTAAAATCGGTGAACCAACACCGATTTTTAAAAACTATTTGGTTCCTTCTTTTTTCTTTTCTTTTTTTTCATTTTTTTTTTCAAATCTTCAAAACATGAAGCAAGGACAAAGGAGAAAAGAAACACCAAAAAAAGGGAGAAACACCACCAAGAATGTAGGTAGTTGGATCTTCATGGAGAAAATTCAGAATAACGTACAAGATAGAAAATTTATGTGTTACTTGCAAGAGAAAGAAGAGAAAATTTGTAAATTATGAAAGTAATATAAACGAGCAAAGGATCCATGATGAAATTGAAATAAAAAATGTATCCCAAAAAAATGAAAGAAGGAAGACACAACACATTGTGGGTGGCGGCTGTGCAACTTGTATTGAGAATTAGGGTTAAAAACTTCAACTTATAGCTGTGAATTATGTTATGTATTGGGCTGAAGTATTGGACTCTTGAGTCCATATCAACATTAAAATAAAATAAAGAATGAGAAAGCTTCTTTTGGCACCTCCTACATTAAAAAGGAAAGATTTGATGTCATCAAGAACACTCTAACACCTGACGGAATTAGACCTGCACACGAGGACAAGTGGATGATGATGCCTGACATAAGTTTTTGTCAAATAACCGTTTATCCCAAAAGCTTAAGCTGTTAGGAAGATTTATATCAATGGTTTTATATTATTTCTAACACGCCTCCTCACGCAAGAGCCCACTTGGGCTTGAAGTGTGGATAATGCATAGGCCCACCTACCATATGCTTGAATAATTAAATTCCACTTTTTAATTAGAAAGTGAGGGGAGCGGGGATCGAACTCTAGACCACTTAGTCATAGAGGCTCTGATACCATGTCAAATAACCGTTTATCCCAAAAGCTTAAGCTGTTAGGAAGAGTTATATCAATGGTTTTATATTATTTCTAACAGTTTTCTTTTGGCTAAAAAATACAAGCATGTTGTCGTACTATTTGGAGGCAACAGAGGGTACTCAGAAACCTATTTCCCATTAGAGGGTGTGCCGACATCAAGAGAGAGACTCATGTGTCTAGGATGGGTGAATGGTAACCATTTCACGGTCATTCAGTTGAAACCAAATTGTTCGTTACCATCTACTAGTCCAATGTGGGTAAATACTGTTTGGAAGATGCAGCAAAGTTGCATGACAAATACATTCATCGGATGTCTGCCTATAACAATCTCAAGCGTTCGTATGATGACATTATAGTTGAAGATTATGTGACAAGTCCAAAGTTAGTTGTAGGTCTTGATCTTGAAGATAGCATCGTGCCTGAAACTGTTGATCTCGTCGAAGATTAACGTGCGTGATCGTTATGCCTAACCAATTTTTTGGCCCAATATTTTATGTAATTTGGATAGATATTTTGTTTTATGTAATTTGGTTAGATTTAAGGTAATATATAATTGACATGTGATATTATTATATATAAAATGATGTTTATATATCACTTGCACGTTTATATATTATTATCAGTTGTTTTGATATAAAATCTAGGTAACATTCCAACTTGGTTTCAGATTTTTCAAAAATCTGGTGTATTCTTTTTTCTGTCTTGCTGTGATATTCTATGTTGGTATATTCCGATACTTAAGTATCAGATATAATTCATAAATTACAAGGTGTCTGTCACTTAAACAGCGAAACACACGTTGGTAAGGTGTTCGTTACTTAAGTAGCGGATGCGTCTGTACGTGACAGTGTTACCATAAACACACGCACAAAGAGGTAGAATGAATGAAAAAATATGACACATTTATTAATTTTCATTACAAAGCTTTACATTAGAATATATTTGTTAGACACTAAAACTACATATAGTGGTTGGTTGGTCTTGAGCATGTGCTCAAAGAAAAGTTACATAAAAAAAAATACTTTCAAAATGAGATATAAGTTCAAGATGTCACAGCATACAACCATCTTAACCCATTTGGCCTTTAGCAACTGCAGCGATGTCGACTTCAACTCTGAGAAGATAAAGTTACTACAGTGCCACTTTTCGCTTCAATTGGTAGAGACGTTTCGGCTAATCATATTGTAACTAAGTTGAACACAAAAGTTCGTTGTTGATCAGTATAACGATCACAAACATCCCCTTTAAAGAAAACCGAGGGGATCGTTATGTCTAACCAACAGCGAACTTTGCAACCATTTACACACAAAATTACAAAATCTAAACATACTAACATTACTAGAAAAAAGAAAAGAAACAGAAGAAGAGAAGGGAGAGGTGTGAGCATTCAGTCTTCTGAAAGTGTCTATTTATGTGCATATTGATTGCACCAGTGGTCAATTAAAACTGGCCAATTGACAGTCCTTTAACTAATGCAGCAGAATTTACCACCAACTGATGCGCTACTTAAGTAGCAGATGATATTTTCATAATTACTAAAAAATTTCCCATTCTTATAATGTCAGCTAAAGTAGCGGGAGAGTAAAATGGGAAACGCGTAGAGCTCGCGAGTAACCGGTAGGATGACAAAAGTAAATATGTAAGTTTACTCACCTTGGTGTCTAGTGGTCTAATGATACTTAAATCTTTGTTGCATGTGTGTGATTTTGGCTTGAATGGGGTAAGTATTTGAGGTTAGAATTAGAGGTGGAAATAGGTTAGGCTGAGCTAGACTTTTCCAAGTTTGAGCTTAGCCTGTCAAAAAATTGAAGGTCTAAGTCTTGTCTGTGGTATATCATAGGCTTATTTTTTAGGCCTGTGTCTGGCCTTTTGAAACCCTGACATGGCCTATTAGTCTGTTTAAAAGTCTATTTCACATAAATATATTTAAATAAATAATTATATTTATTTTTAGATATACTAATGAACAAATAAACCAATGAGATTAAACTTTCTTTCGATATTTAACATGATAGTGGATTAATAAACTTGAATTACTAAAAAATTTAATAGATTTATAATTTAATCAAAGTAAAAAATTTAATATATATATATATATATATATATATATATATATATATATAAAATAAGAATAGGTGTAAAAATATTATTCATATTTACTTAAATAGGCCGACCTAGTAGGCTTAAAAGGTTTTTTTATTGGTCTGGAGCCTGATCTTTTTAGCTAAATAGACTTATAAAAAAGTCTTAATCTGTTCTATTTAAAGAAAAAGACTGACCTAGCCTAAATCTGTGTAGGCTAGGCCGTAGGTCCATGAGGCCGATCTGACCTATTTCCACCTCTAGTGAGAATGCCAGAAGAAAAAAAATATGAGAGAGAACGTGTGGACTTAGGGTTTAAATATCCCCAAGGAGTAACTTACTCTTTTGTCCCTTTCATGTTTTGGTCACTTATAGTTACTAACATTTGCATTATCAAAGACTGAGATGGGATGTTACAATAACCAACATCTAAACATTTAGATAACTTAGCCCATGACTCATATATTTATATATATATATATATATATATATATATATATATATATATTGTGAGAGAAATAAAAAATTTTAATTATAAACTCATTGATTCAATGACATTAAGTAGTTTTTTTTTGACAAGCAACAACTCATATCATTTCATTATTCACTAAAGGAGTAATATAAAGAGGTAACAATTCAATAACATAGCGACTAGACCAATAAATGGCCGTCCTAGCAAGCGTATGAGCTACCATGTTTGCTTGTCGCTTGATAAACTTTACCACAAAGTTTGAATTAAACATCAACATACTTTTGATATTACAAATAAGTGAACTAAATTCCAAGGTTCCGGCGCATAGCTTGTTAATAGCATCGACAACACTGTTTGAATCGGTTTCAAATATAACATGTGTGATGCCTTGATGCTCCATTTCTCTCATGGCTTCAAGTAAAGCAATGGCCTCCCCTTCTATTGTAGAACACTTTCCTTCCTTCCAATAGGTACCGACTCTCACAAATCTTCCCCAATGGTTGCGTAAACACCACCCTGTACTTGTTTTATTCATCTCATTATGAAAACCTGCGTCGACATTACATTTATACCATCCCCAAGGTAGTTTCTGCCATGACAAGGGCTGCTGCTGTGAAGTTGCATGTGAGTTGTTTTGCTGATGGTGCTGAACCGAGTGCCATTCCTCCCATAAGTGCTTTGCTTTAATCCCCAAGCTTCTTCCCACTTCTTTCGATTCATTCCACACTCTAGCATTTCGGTTGTCCCACAAAACCCATAACAACATGGCAAATAATCCCGCAATGTTCCTGTCCTCGCCATAACAAATGGACTTAATAAGGTCTACTGCTGTTCGGACCTGCATAAACCGAGTTGTAATCACCTGTTCCAGACCCACAACCTGACGCACCTGTATGCTACTAATACAGCTGAAAAATATATGTCATTCATCCTCATTATATTGCTCACAAATTGGACATACCAAAGGGAAAGACACACCTTTCTTGTAGTCGAATACGCGTAGGAAGACACCCTTTGCATATACGCCATAGTAAATGTTTTGCTTTTGGAGGAGCGTGTATTTTCCAAATGTATTTCCAATCATCATGATGTGCTAATTCCTCCATCCTCCCTGTAGTATTAAGCATTATATTATATCCACTTTTGACACTATATTGGCCGCTAACACTATCAACGCAAATCAATTTGTCGTCCTCAATCATATCAAATAATGGAATATAAAGAATGCGTTTAACAATATCCTCGGAAAATAAGGACTCAATTTTTGCTTTATCCCACATTTTCTCATTGGGTAATATGAGTTCCTTAATGTTAATATTATACGCACCTTGACCTTGCGGTGAATGTATCCATGCTCCTTCTTCCCCCCTCAACCACGGGTCACTCATGGATTTTATATTAGTTCCATCTCCAATTGTCCACCTACAACCATTCATAAGTATATGGCGAGCTTTCCAAATCCCACGCCAAGCATAACTCGGATTATGCCCGAGGTGGGACTCAAAAAGAGAGGATTTAGGAAAATACTTGCCTTGTATAATCTGGCCACTAATGCGTATGGTTTGGTCATGATATTCCACCCTTGTTTTGCTATCATCGCCAAATTAAATGCACGCAAGTCTCGGAATCCCATGCCTCCTAGCGCTTTCAGATAGGTCATGCGGTCCCATGTCAACCACTTTATACCTTTATTATTCGCTCCACCTCCCCACCAAAATGAATTCATCATTCTTTCAATTTCTTTGATTGTAACCTCCGGCAGGAGATAAACACTCATCACATATGACGGTATGGCTTGCAAGACTGACTTTATCATCACCTCTTTACCTGCTTTAGACATAGGTCATCCTCTCCAAGAATTTATTCGCTTCCAAATTCTATCTTTTACATAAGCAAAAATATCTCTCTTCTTTCGGCCTATCATGGAAGGGAGGCCAAGGTAATTGCCAGTTCCAAGTACATGTCTCACTCCCATGATCTTGGAGAGATCTTCCTGGGTTGCCATGCTCATATTTCTGCTGAAGAAAACCTCCGACTTTGTCAAATTGATCTCTTGACCGGAAGCTTGTTCATAAGTCTTTAGGATCTGTATCAAATGATTAGTTTCATGTAAATTTGACCTGCAAAACAAGAAGCAATCATCAGCAAAAAGAAGGTTAGACACTGGTGGTGCCCCCCTGCACACTTTCACTCCTTGTAGGTCTCCTTTCGTCACTGAATTTTTTATCAAGGTCGTTAACCCCTCGGTCACAAGGATGAAGAGATAAGGAGAAAGGGGGTCTCCCTGTCTTAATCCTCTTCCCGGATAGATAGGTCCTATTTTTTCAAAATTCACCAAAACTGAGTAGTTAACCGAACTAATACATAGCATCATCCGGTGTATCCACTTATTAGCAAACCCCCAATCTCTCAAGCATACTGCGCAAGAAGCCCCAATCCACTTTATCATATGCCTTACTGATATCAATTTTAGGAGCAAGTTCCCCATTCGTACCTCTTGTCTTTCTTTTTAGCGCGTGAATTACTTCAATAACAATAAGAGCATTATCTATAATAGAACACCCTTCAATGAATGTTGATTGCTCCTCTGACACACATTTCTCCAGGCACCCTTTCAATCTATTCGCCAGTAGCTTCGAGACCATTTTATAAAGCACATTACAAAGAGATATCGATCTCATATCCTTCATGTTGACAGGATTCTCACACTTCGGGATTAAACATATATTTGTTTCATTCAATGATGACAGGAAGTACCCTCTTTCAAGCCACTCCTTCGCTGCCTCATAAATGTCGTTACCACACAATTCCCAAAAATGTTGGTAAAAAGCCGGGTTAAAACCATCTGGCCCAGGAGCCTTATCCGAGTGCATGTGAAATAAGGCGTCTTTTAACTCTTCTCTGGTAATTAGTGCCACCAACCGCTCATTATCCTCTGGAGTTATTTTAGGCGCAATTAAGGATAATATTGGGTCATGAGTAGTTGCATTGACCCTAAACCAAGGTAAGATCATTATTCTCAAGGTAAGATCACATGTGATCACCAAATAACCAATCTTAATGTTTTTTCAATTTGAGTCCCGTGAGTTTAGCTTAATTGGCAGATACATCACATTTTATAAGTAGGACTGAGATTCAAACTTTGGACACTCCACTTCACTCGTAAGGATGAAATTTCTACCCACTAAAAAAAATGCTTTTCAATTTGAGAGAACTAAAGGAAAAGAGGTATAGCTAATCCTATTTTTATAAGTTGCCACATAGACATGGCAATATAACCCATATATGCAGGTACCCGCCCGCCCCGCCCCGATTTCGACGGGGAAAAACCGAATTGATTGAGTTTGAATTCGGGTTTTAGTTTTTTCCGATTTTAAAAGACACGGGGCGGGTAACGAGGACATTGATACCCACCCCGAACCCTCCCCGTTGATATACAATTATATTTTACCTCTCTTAAATAATACGTGTTTAATAAAGTCTTAAATTATATTCATATATTTGTGTTTATTTTTTAAGTTGAGTATTAAATAAAATTGCTTTTTCTATTTATATTCTTTATTTAAAAAAATCATATTGTCGAAAAAAATAGTTTTCAACTTTTATCCCTTTTTTTAATAAAAAAATTACCAAATTTTATTATTTTTTTATAAGCAATGTTAATTGTTAGTATTTTACCAAAACTTAATCAAGTTCATATAGAAGCGAGACGGAATGAGATACCCGAAACCCACGGGAATAACACCATTAGGTATGGATTTGAGGTTCTATTTTTCACACCCGTTGAAAATTGAGAAGAGTTTAGACAAAACCCGAACTTTATGGGTTTGAGTTTCCACCCCATTGCCATGCCTATTGCCACATCATTCCATTTTTCACGGAGATATATCGTAAGGTTAAATATGGTTTTACCCCCTGCAAAATATGCGAATTTTGGTTTACCCCCCTCTGTGACAACTAGGACATATTTTTAATTAATTTAATAATTAACAAATTGCCACATAATAATTGTATTTTAAAAAAAAATCACATTTTATTTTAAAAATAAGAAAAAATACATTTTAAATAGTAAAAAAAATTTAATTTTAATTTTTTAATTTAATTTTTTTTAACAAAAAATTAATTATTTAAAAAATGTCAATTTTAATTTTTTTTTAAAAATGTCAATTTATTTTATATTTAAACTTAATTATTTTAAGAAAATAGTCAACCTTAAGGTGTTAGGTTTATGGGTCCTCTCACTTATAAAGTGTTCAACCTCCACTTTTCTAAGCAATGTGGGACTTAACACACTCACACTTGCCACAGCAATTTCCCACTCAAGTGTGAGTCCATCCATACCAGGATATGCTCCCCCTCAAGCGGAAGCTTTTTCAGCTACACTACACTTGTACCGCCGTTGCCACACTGCACAGGGACACGCCACCTGACCACCTTTGTCAAGAAGACTTTCGATACAAGGAGCCGGTCGAACCCTTCGTCGAACCATCGGCTCTGATACCACTGTTGGGTCATCACGAGGGGGCAGCCAGGGGGATCATCCACATTGGATTCAAGAACAACTCTACAAGTGAGTTGGACACCACACTCTTACCCAAAACCTTAAGGTGTTAGGTTTATGGGTCCTCTCACTTATAAAGTGTTCAACCTCCAATTTTCTAAACAATGTGAAACTTAACACACTCACACTTGCCACAACAGTCAAATGGGCTTTTGAATGATTATAGAACAATTTCTTAGAGATGGAGTTATAGTTTCTTGTGTTTATGTTTCTGTAATATGTTTTTTCCTTACATTGTTTTGAATGAATATTGAATAATATTGATATTCTTTGGGTTTCATTTCATTTAAATTTGTGGTCTTATTTGGTATTGCATAAGTGTTGTGGTTTCAATTTTCTATTTAAAAAAGCATATTTCATATGAACGTATTCAAATAATTATTTATATCTATGTTTAAATAGATTAATTAACTAATATACCAATGAGATTAAACTTTCATTTGATATTTAACATGATATTTTAGAGAACTTTATTATATACAACATCATATTTCAATCCTAGTTTATAATAATATATTTAATATTTATACCATGTGAAAAGTTAACATATAGTAACATTAAATTAATGAAGAAAAAATTAATAGATTTATAATTTAATTCAAAATACAATATTTAATATAAAATATTAATAGTAATAAAATATTATTCTTATTTTCTACTCCCTCTGTCCCAAAGTCAATGATCTAATATTGACTTTGTGTACTATCCATATGATTTACTTTGACCATATTTTTCTACTAATATGTACATGCAAATATAAGTACAAGAGATCTTGTTTGATTTGTCTCGATGAGTTTTTTCAAAATATATAATTGGCTTAATTACAATTTTGGTCCCTTATCTTTATTTTAGGTTTCAAATTGGTCCCTTATCTTTTAAAAGTTTCAAGTTGGTCCCTTATCTTTATTTTAGGTTTCAAGTTGGTCCCTTCCGTCAATTTTTTAACTATTTCCGTTAAATTTGGACACGTGGCAAACTAATTTGGACACGTGGCACACTTGGACAGATAACACGTGTCCAATTTTAACAGTAACAATAAAAAAATTGACGGAAGAGACCAATTTGAAACCTAAAATAAAGATAAAGGACCAACTTGAAACTTTTAAAAGATAAGAGACCAATTTGAAACCTAAAATAAAGATAAGGGACCAAAAGTGTAATTAAACCTATATAATTTTTAATAATAGGTAACTTAAGATATTAATGATTAAAGTTGTATATTGACAAACATGAATGTGGTCAACTAAATCATTTATTTTAGTACGGAGAGATTAAAGCACATATAGCTTATTTGTCCCCTTTGTGAAAGATGTATGCATGTCTCAAATTTTAAAAACTTCAATATATAAATTAAGTTTATTCTCATATACAAGACATTATTTTAAGTAGAACGATCAAATCTCGATAACGAAAGATTTTACAATTAAAAAAGATCTAGTGTGTTAGCTGTATACATGTGTAATGGATAAAATTGGGGAAAATGGAGAAATAACCAAAGAGATAAGATATTGAAAATCCTCTATATACAAACGTAAAACAATAAATATTAAACCAGTAAAAAGCAAATACTAAACATTAAAACATCCTCCAAAAGAGCATTACAATATATGTGTACAATACATTTAAAAATAACCATTTAAATTTATTCATATGAAGAAACAAATTTATTAGCATAAATATCCAACTTAACAATCTCAAAATATCTTTGCATCAATCACTCTAACAAAATTTAAAATGTATTCAAGATTCAAAAATATGAATAAATATCATATAAATGCGGTATTAAAATGAATAGTCTCATCACTATAGACATCAACACAAGTTTTACGATCTACAAAAGATATATAATTTATAATTAGTTATTTTTTTTGTCAAAGCAGAGCATATATGATATCATCTTTAAGCCTTCGAATATAAAAAGATGAGAGACTACAAATAATTGTCACAGCCATAAATGTAAATCAGTTAGACACAAATACATAAAAAAAAAATATCTATTTAATTATTTTAATAAAAAGAAAAAAACCATTTTAGGTTCATTGAATAATATATTAATGTATCCAATCTATATCATAGACAAAATACATCAATCATTCAACGAATCTAACAAACAAAATTTTTTGTTATCAAAGAGCACAATGAGCCCAAAAAGAAGAAAATTACAAGGTGATTAACCTACGGGGAGAGATCCCCACGTTATCATAAACAAATATATCATATGTTTGACTAGATGATTAATTGTTAACAAATATATATATATATATATATATATATATATATATATATATATATATATATATATATATATATATAATGTAATGAGGAAAAAAAAAATTAAATAGATAGATAAATTAAGTCAACAACATAAATAAATAAAAGAATAATTGCTTAAATGGAGGAAAACAAAAATCAACCAAAAAGTACCATAGATTAGAGAGCATTACATATTGAAAATAAAGACAATCAACCAAGCATGATATTCTCAAATCATAAGCAGCGCATATAAACACATCTCATCAAAGGGTATTACTCATGCTTCATAACACAATTACTAGATAAAACTTCATAACACACAAGAGTACATAAATCACTTTTTACATTTGGCTAAAAACACTTTTTACATCTGGCTTCCATCAGATGTAAACTTACGAGATATAGTAAATTGGCCACTTTATACATCTGGCCCCCAACTGATGTAAAATTGAACAATTAACTACATATGGAAGATTCTTACCAGTTCTATTTACATTGATTTAGCACCTAACACAAGCCATGAAATGGATTCAGCAGGCTTTACTGAAGCTGAGATGGATTGCTTGGTTTAGAGTATGGTGATTTGGAAGTAACTTTGAAGATTAAATACAACATAAGAACATACAAAAATTAATAAATTAAGAGCTAAGAAAACAAAACTCGCAGATGAAAACACACCAAAAGACTCCCACTTCATTAATGGTTTGGCTAAGATGTTTCAGTTCAGGGACGGAACTAGGTAGATTGAAAATGGGTTGGTCGCCACCCCTAAAGCATATGATATTGCAGTACTATATATGTGTACTACCCGCCCCTGTAACAATAAAAAAAAATTTAGTGTTCGCCCCTGTTTTCTTTGTGTACCATAGTGTTCGACTTTGTTGTAAAGAATTATAACGAATTAACAGCCACATAATTACAATTTTCTGTTTCAATTACAATTTCACTTGTATCAACCAACTTACTTCGTTAAAAAATAAATAAGTAATCATGATTTTGATGTCTGACACTATTATTAAATTAACTCGACCATTGTCCGGATCTTTTTACAAGAGATAATTTAATTTTTAGATTGATTGAATCGAATAACTAATGTATCGACTCTATATTATAACTAAAATACATTAATTATTGAATGCATTTAAAAAGTCAACTATGTCTTATAGTGGATAGTTTTTTTATTTTATAAAAAATAATAAAATTAAATTAAAGGTTATAAATGAAAAAAACCGTAAAAAGCTTTAAGTTCAAACATTGCTTGAAATAGCATCTAAAAAAAAGCTTAGGTTATTTTCTAATTAAAAAAAAAAAGAGAAAAAAAAAAGAGAAATAAATAATTAAATAATTATTAATAATAATAATAAAACAAAAATTAAATAAAAAAAAGGGAAAGGGGAGATGCAGACGCTGCTTCTCCTTCTTTTTATATTTTTGTTTTTTTATTTTAATAAAAATAAATAAAAAAAGATAATAATAATAATAATAATAATAGAATTCTTGCTCAGCTTGATGTTCTTGAGGCACCCTCAAGTTGAATTCTTGCTCAAAAGTGGCATTCAACCACAACTGTAGCAACCACATGGGTCCAGCAACTAAAAACGAGGAACCATTTGTTTACTTCTTAATCTCATCACACAAGAATTAATTTTCCTAAGCCAAAATGTCTACCCTCTTGTATTTGGATGGCCATGGGAATAAACATTTTTGCTACTTGTAAAGAACGAGAGCAAAAAACATAATAAGATAACCAAAGAGTTAAAAAGGCTACGTGCTCAACACTACTAGTCTCTCCCTTTTCGATATTCTTCTCTATGAACTTAGTAAACGACAGTTCTGTTGGGTCAAACTCAATATTGTCACTAGTATTCGAAGGGTCGAAAGTTTCATCATTTGGTCGAAGACCAATCAAGGCAGCTACATCTAAAAGTGTTGGGGTAAGCATTCCATGTGCGAAGTGAAAAGTGTTAGTGGACTTTTCCCAAAAATGCATAGCAGCAATGATCAATTCTTGTTGGACTTGGGGACCAATTCGAGTAAATTGAATTAAGTCATCCCATATGTTTTCCAGTATTCCCCAAAATCTTTTTCCATTCGATTCAGCCAAGGGATAAAATATTTGGTATTGGGAATAACAGGAGCAGATCGAAATAATTTCACAGTCAAAAACCCTAGATGACGCGTTTGACTAGAAAAGATTGGGGGTTCACATGTACGGTAGCAAGGAAAGATTTCATTTACCTTCGAGCTCAAAGACTCTTCGTCTGGAAGAGGACCTCCAAATGCATAAACATTCTTATTCACGGCATATGGAATCATCAACTTCGAATGCCAGATCACGTTATTTTCAGGATCGTCATGGGGTTGTGGAACCATAGGTTCCTTATCTTCGTAAAGGATAAAATTTCTCCATTTACCAGCAAAAGGAACTTTGACATCCCGATTTCCTTCAACCATTTTTTATTGTTAAGGAAAAAGTTTGTTGGAATTCGCGTTTAGGAAAAGAATAAAACTTTCTGGAAAGTTTGAAGTGGTTAAGTTTAAACGGAATGAACAATGTGTTGTTTTGAGTGGGTTGAACTTGAAATCGTTGTTACAGTTTTCTGGGAATTTTCAGAGAGTAATGGAGTTGTTTGGAGTTGCAGAAAACGTTTCAATGGAGAAGAAGGAGGGTATTTATAGATTTTGAATAAAGTCCCGAATTAAATAATTTAAAATGAAAAGAAACTGTTCACATGCAATTTCCTTCAACTTCCGGAGCTGCCACCTGGTCCACTCACGCGAAAAAACAGGGTTTTTCATTGATAGTGGTGGAAATGTCAGTTGAAAAGACTGCTAATAATGACGTCAGCGCAGTCTTGGGAAAACGTGAAGACCTTTTGTGGAAAACAAATAAATGTTTCAATCTTAAAATGCCAATTCCTAAATTTCATTCGAACCATTCAAATCGAAATTGGCATTTTGGGGGCAATTTGTTACTCCATATTTTTGTTGGAACAAAATATGAAATAAAGATGAGTTAATTGTTTAAATGTACATATTGACAATCCTGGAAAAATTGGAAAAACATAGTATGTATACTTTGAAGTTAATTAAATCTTTTCAAAGGTTTTTTCCTTTCGATTCGATTTTAATATAAATCGAAATCTTTCTGTATCGAAAGAAATTTAATTTCACGGAAAGTCTAAGTATTTTCCAAGTGTTTTCAAAACATCTCATAGTCACTTCGATTTCGACTACTAGCAACAGAGGCAACATTTCAAAACTGAGGATAGCGCATAAAGGTAGAAGACACGCGTCATTTGGTCAAGAGGCAGCCGTTACATAGCAGTTGCGATAGGAAGCCTATATATATGTATTTTGTAGTCAAAATCAGGGTTACAATTTCACATACGAAAATCCTTACAAAAACTCAGAGTACCCAAGCGTTCGAGCGAAATGAGTAATTACAAGGAAAAGTATGATTCTGTGAACCATTCTCTACTTGTAAATGTTTACATTCAAATGCAATTCTAAATTCCAGTAACTTTCAATTTATTTGTTCGCTTTAAGAAATTCATTCATTCGAACGAATTTTGCACTTGTCTTTTTAAATTCATTTTAAGTTTTCTGCAAAGTTTACTTTTCTGCAAAGTTTTTTCATTCGAAGTACTTTATTGCATTGTTACTTTCATTTACATACTTTAAATTTAAGTTTCTTTAACAACATTTTCAAATCATGAACACTGAATGTTTTCTCATCACAAAAATGCACAAACATGTCCCAAGATTTACTAGTTGATCTTACCAGTAAATAAACTAGCGGTTGTTTACCAAAAATCAGTGTAAACAACTACCCGCCCCTGTAACAATAAAAAAAAATAGTGTTCGCCCCTGTTTTCTTTGTGTACCATAGTGTTCGACTTTGTTGTAAAGAATTATAACGAATTAACAGCCACATAATTACAATTTTCTGCTATTTCAATTACAATTTCACTTGTATCAACCAACTTACTTCGTTAAAAAATAAATAAGTAATCATGATTTTGATGTCTGACACTATTATTAAATTAACTCGACCATTGTCCGGATCTTTTTACAAGAGATAACTAATGTATCGGCTCTATATTATAACTAAAATACATTAATTATTGAATTCATTTAAAAAGTCAACTATGTCTTATAGTGGATAGTTTTTTTATTTTATAAAAAATAATAAAATTAAATTAAAGGTTATAAATGAAAAAAAAACCGTAAAAAGCTATAAGTTCAAACATTGCTTGAAATAGCATCTAAAAAAAAGCTATAAGCTAATGAGAAAATCTTTTTACCAAACACATTTATTTTTTCCAAACAAGCTTATAAGCTTGTCCAATAAGCTATAAGTTACCTTATTGGACTTACAAGCACACCCTAAAATAATTTTTTTATTTATTTAAGTGACACTTATTTTAAAATGGAGGGAGTATATATTTGTTTTTGTAGGATATATGATTTTGATTTTACATTAAACTAAATTTTATTCATATATTAATAGTAAACATTACTTACTTTTTTATGGGTTTTCTTTTGTTCGTGTAATTATTTGACTCTTGTGTGACCTAAATAGACACAAATTATTCGTAGCAATTTTAACGCTACTACATACTAAAGCTCAAGTTTAAACTCAAAATTTTGATTAAACTGATAGAGACCCATATTATTTTATTTAAAAGCTCTTAGATAGAGACCCATATTAAACTGATACATATTATATTTCTGCCACCCTCGATAATATTTCCTGGTTCTGTCCCTGTTTTAGTTCACCCTATAATAAAAGGACTAATGCTAAAAGAACTCCCAATGAAATTCGAACGAAGAACAAATCGACGAATCCGAACAAAAGAACATTCTAGCGCTTAGGAACTTAGAAACTCGAATTTGAACTTCGATTGAATTCAATGCAGTGAGAGAGAGTACTAACCACTGAGATTTCGAAGTTAAAAAAGTCATGGCCGTGAGCATCAAAAGCAAAAGAACAGTGATAGACGCTAGCAGAAGCAGAGGAGAAGAGACTTGTATCACCGGTGGCGGTGGCGGCGACTTGTTACGCCTCCACGAGCGACGTTGTTTGTGAAACCCGAAATACGAGAGAATGAAAAAGAAAAAGTGAAAAAATTGGGAAAGTGAAAATTTGGAAAGAGAGAATGAAAAAGTTAAGGAGAACGTAAAAATAAAAAGCGCATGTTGATTCTGGTGTCAGATTAAAAGTTAGCCACGGTTAACCCGTGGCAAATCTAATTCTTTATCCACATTACAAATAACCGTGTCTAATTGACTGTGGCAAAACAACGAAATTTTTGTAGTGAACTATATGCTTATTAAACCATGTATTTAATATATAACTCATATATGTTAACAGCTAATCAATTTTAAAAAGTCCATATTTGAGTACTTAATATGATGATATTAATAAACACATATGCTTAACATCCACATATTAACAAGTACAAAATTATTTGGACTATGCATGTCCCTTAGTGCAAGTTGTTTTATTTTTTCCATCATCTAATAGATCTCTTCGTGGACATGTTATTAATTTATTGTGTTTCATTCTAATTAAGGGTGCAAAATATTAGAATGAAACACAATAAATTAATAACATATCCACGAAGGGATCTATTAGATGATGGAAAAAATAAAACAACTTGCACTAAGGGACATGCATATCCTCCGTTTGACCCGGCTTTTTTTAGCTTTAAATTCTCTTTTTAATCAAAAGTTAGGCTAAACACATTTTTAACAAAGTTCTTAACTGTAAAAAGCAGATTTTTTCAATGTGCAAAATTGGATTAAATGAGCTTCTAGAAAAAGAGGTTGAAAAAATAATCCGGAGCTTTTTTTGTAATGATCTCGCTTTGAATCCCACTTAAGGCTCTTTTTATTATTTTTTTCCAGTTTTTAGGTTGTTTTAATTTAAATATTATTAGTTGTTATTATCTTTTTTAAAAGTTTTTATTTTTGGTACAAATCTTTTTTAAAAAAAAAATATTTTACTAAACAAATTTTAGATTAAAGATAACTTTGAAGTTAAAAAAAACAATAATTACCAAACAACTTTTGCTCTGTTTTTGAAAATTCTTATTTTCACTTTTAGTTTTCAATCAGCTTCTAAGAGCTAAAAAAAGCCGCACCAAACGGACCCTAAATTTATATGTTGCGAGTAATAAAAAAACGGCTTAGGTTAGAGTGTAGCGAGTTGGTTTAATTTGAATTTTTAAAAGGAAAAAAAGTTGAACTAATAAAAAATAGGGGGTTCAATTTTTGTAATTTTTACGTACAGAATTTGAGCAACCAAAAGCATGTAAATTTGACAGGGGGAGTATTAACCATTTATGTATTTTCCACCAATTCAAAGTGAAATATAATATTTTAATAGGTGAGGTGTAAAATCTTATTAAAGGATACTATTGAAAAGAATAAAATATTATTCTTTTACAGAATTTTTTATTATAAATGAAAAAATATTATGCTTAAGTGAAACTTTTTTGAGGGTTTGTTTAAGTGACAGTTGTTATAATAAGTGTTATGTTTTGACACTGCATCTCATATAAACCAACGTTTTTTATTGTACTTCTCCAATCTTATATATAAGTAAATTTTTATTTTTTAAATTTATTAATATATCTGACTTATAATATAGACTAAACATTAATAATGGAATCAATCTAAAATGTAAGAATTTATTTATATATGAGATGGGAGGGAAATTCCATTATAACAAAAAATAAAAGTAACTAATCTAACAAAAGAAAACACTAGCAGAAACCAAACTCCACACATGTATTGCTATGCAAGTGTAGTATGTAGTTTTCTACTCACATTGGACAATGTGCATAACCTTCTAGTACTATTTGGATCCAAACATGTAAGTAATTAATATTCTTCTCATCCTTTTTCCTCATATTCCCTCCCCTTCCATTCGTTAAACCAAAGAGATCCTTATGCAAAACCAAATAAGAATCAATTGATACCACAAATTTAAATGAAAAGTTACACAAATTGTATCAATCTTATTTATTCAAAACAAAGTAAGAAAAATACATATCACAAAAACATAAAATCAAGAAACTATAACTCCATCTCTAATAAATTGTCCTATAATAATTCAAAAGTCGGTTGTACATTGCGACGAACTTCTTCATCTTCCTCAGGACTATAATCATTCATAGCGTTAAAAGTCATCTTAATCTTCTCAGGTGTCTTACCCGACATCATGTCTGCTGCAACCTTTCAAGCAAGATACAATAAACTCGGGATGTTTAAATAGTTTGCAACATTAATGAGATAAAAAAAAGCGTACCTTAATCAAACTTAACAGATTCAGCATCCCAAGTCTTAAGACATACTTTGGAACTCGCAGCATCAACATACTTCTTACAATATTCAATAACTTTTGCAAGATCCATTTGGTTACTTTGAGAATAAGGATTTGGGTGTCCTAGACACAATTCTCTTCGATCATAGGCTTTATTGTTTTAAATCCAATGTCAATGCCGCATTAATTTCAAAAATCTCACCGTCAAAACTCTTGAGAGTGATCTTAGTTAATCACATGATGACGATTTAATTTTAAATTTTGAATATTAAAATCCCCAACTTTCAAGTTGAGATTGTTTCTCTTTGGAAAAACTAGTTAGTGAGTTAAGTGGGAAACAATAGACATTAATGAGCCCTATTTATAATGCAACTAACTCAAGTGATTAGGACACCATTAGTCTATTGTTTCTCACTCATCTCACTAACTAGTTCTATGAAAGAGAAACAATCCCAATTTGAGGGTTAGGGATTTTAATTTTCAAAATTTAAAATCAAATCAACATTATGTCATTAACTAAGACAACTTTCAAAAGTTCTGATGGTGAGTTCTTTGAAATTGACTAGGCGTTGGCAACAGTCAAGCCTATGATTGAGGAGAATTGTGTCAATGACACTGGAATTCTTATTCCCAAAGTAACCAGCAACATCTTGGCAAAGGTTATTGAGTACTGCAAGAAGCATGTTGAAGGTCCGAGTTCCAAAGCATGTCTTAAGGCTTGGGATGTTGAATTTGTTAAGGTTGATCAGGGTACGCTCTTTCATGTCATCAACGTTGCAAACTATTTAAACATCCAGAGCTTGTTGACTTACTTGCAAGGTTGAAGCAGTAATGATGTCGGGTAAGACACCCGACGAAAATGGAAAGACTTTTAACATTATGAATGATTACAGTTCTAAGGAAGATGAAGAGTTGGTCTCAAAGTCCAATGGGCTTTTGAATGATTATAGAAAAATTTCTTAGACATGGAGTTATAGTTTATTGTGTTTATGTTTTTGTGATATGCATTTTCCTTACTTTGTTTTGAATGAATGATATTTATACTGTTTGTGTATCTTTTCATTTAAATTTGTGGTCTTATTTAGTTTTGCATAAGTGTTGTGGTTTCAATTTTCTAAGTGTTGTCCTATCAATTTTCTATTTAAACGCATATTTCATATGAACATATTCAAATAATTATTTATATTTACTAAAATAGACTAATGAACTAATATACTAATTAGATTAAACATTCATTTGATATTTAACATGATAGTTTAGAGAATTTCAGTATATACAACATCATATTTCAATTCTAGTTTATAATCATATATTTATACATGTGAAAAGTTAACATATAGTAACCTTGAATTAATGAAGAAAAAATGAATAGATTTATAATTTAATTCAAAATACAATATTTAATATAAAATATTAATAGTAATAATATATTATTCATATTTATTAAAATAGGCCTATAGTGGCTAAAGAGATTTTTTTATGGCCTGCAGCCTGACTCTTTTTTTAATTAAATTGACTTCTAAAAGAGTTTTGATCTGCTCTATTTAGAAAAATAGGTTGGTAGCCTTAGCCTTAACCTTAATAGCCTAGGCTGTAAGCCACCGTAGGTCGGTGGTTTATTCCCACTATTATGTAATAGGTTAGCGACTTCGGTTTTTGATTCTCTATAAAGTTGGATTTTCCTATATGCATGGGTATTTAGATAAACTTTTAGGATATTTTTGTCTGTACAATATACATAAATGAATGCAACATTTTCTCTTCCAACAAACTTTTTCTTAAACATGGAAGAATTTAGGAAACCCAACTTCAAAACTTTGGACTTGGAGTACCATTTTGTAATCTCTTTAATCAATATTTGCTTATATAAATAAATTATTTGAATTGTCCCGTAAACTTAGCTTAGTCGGTAAGACATTGCATTATATATGCAGGGGGTTGGAGTTTGAACCCAGTCATTCAACTTATCCACCTAAAAGGTAGAATTTCTAGCCACTATCAAAAAAAATATTTGAATTGTGAAATGCATGTTGTGTGAGAATGTATGACCTAAAACATATGTATTCAAATAGGATTTGAAAGGATTTCAAAATGATAAAATCTCGTGGTATTTGATCAAGACTCTTTTCGACTTATTAAAAGTCTTGTGGTATTCAATCAAGACTCTATTGAAACTTAAAAAAAGTCTTATGGTATTCAAAAAGTTTCTAATTAATTTTGATGGATTGTTTCAAAAAATGGGATTTTAATGGACTTTGATGGATTTTTTAATGAATTTTTAGGTTTAAAAAGTCTTTCTCTTTATCATTAGATTTAGAAGGAGTCTTCGGAGGATGTATTGAATTAGGATATTGAAAGACAATTTTTGTGGATTATAAAAGATTGTGCAAGATTTTAATGACTTTTATGTTTTAAAAGACTATTAAGATTTGTCAAAAAAAAAAAAGACTATTAAGATTTGTAATTTTGAATTTCAATGGATTTTTATGGTAAGATTTTATAGGATTTGGAAGACTATATATATGGATTTATAGAATTTTAAAGGTCATTGAATTGTAAATTAAATGCAGCATTTTTGTTTAAAAATTTCCAAAATTATTTGTACAGATATATGTACACAGACTTGTATATCTGTTACTCTGAAATGTTTTGGTGCATCATATGGAATAAATTTGATTTAATTTTAATTTATGGTATGAGTGTTTATTAAAAAAAAAAATTGAGCTAACAGTAACCCATATGACTCACCCGAACACTAAAAAACAGGTTTATTGTGTTCGGGTGAGTCATATGAGTTACTACTAGTTCTATCTATTAAGAAACACTATATCAGAAATTAAAATCAAATCAAATTTATTCCATACAATGCACCAAAACATTTCAGAGTAACATGTATACAAGCCTATGTACATATATCTGTACAAATAAATCTTACCCATAAAAATTCTTTGAAATTCAAATTACAAATCTTAATAGTCTTTTAAAATCATGAAAGTCATTAAAATCTTACACAATATATGTGTAAAATACATTAAAAAACTAACCATTTAAATTTTATTCGTATGAAGATAAAAATTTATTAGCATAAATAATCAACTTAACAATCACAAAATATCTTTGCATCCATCACACTCACAAAATTTAGAAATATATTCAATATCAAAAAATTCAAAAATATAAATAAATATCATACCTCTCTTGATATATTTTTTCCCATATAAATGCTCTACTGAAATGAATAGTCTCAACACGATTGGCATCAACACAAGTTCTACAATCTACAGAAAGATATAAAATTTAAAATTAGTTTATTTTTTGTCCAACTAGATCATATATGATATCTACAAGCCTTTGTATATAAAAGATGAGAGCCTAAATGTCATAGCCATAAATTTTAATCAATTAGGCAAAAATACATAAAAAAGAAATATTTATTCAATTACTTTAATAAAAAGAATAAAATGGTTCTTGTATATTTACATTTTACTATTTGTGTGAGTGTATTTTTTAGGTTCATTGAATGATTGATGTATTAATTCAATCTATATTTTAGGTCAAATACATTAATCATTCAATGAAATTAAAAAATAATTCTTTTTTTATAATAAGGATTAGAAAGAGTATATACTTTTTCTTAAAATAAATTTTACCATAACATATGTTTGACTTGAAGATTAATTCTTAACAAATATATATAATAAAAAAATAAGTAAATAGCTAAGTAAATTCAATCAAAAAAATAAAGATAAATAAATAAAAGAATGATCCTTAAATGGAGAAGAAAATGAAAATCATCCAAAAACTACCATAGATTAGAGGCACGTATCTTTATATCCAAATAACTTTCATGAAAAATTGAAGGACAACTACAGCTTCGAATTATTTCTGGTACTTCACCGCAAAGAGCACATGCAACATCATGTAGATCGTTCTTAGGACCACTCTCACTCTTAGATAGCAGATCCATTTTTGAAAAAAACTTCAGCTAGCCCTCATCAAAAACAACTTATCAATTTCAAATAGCGTCAACCGAACAAAAAAACTACATAACAATCCGCAATAGTGAATGCCAAACTAATTAAATATAAATGTTTTCTTACCTCGATCTCCAACGTTAAAGATCTGTCTTAATATTTTAAAAATTGGACTGGTCCGAGAGGTTTAACCGATTGGACCGCAAATCAAACCTAGCACTAGTCCAAATATCATAGAAAAACCAGAGGTCTACATAACCGCGTGAAAAACAGGAAAAACTAGTGTGAACTGGTGAAAACCGGTAAAACTGGTGAACTAACCCTAATTTCTAAAAATCTTTTGGTTCCTTTATTTTCTTTTTTCCATTTTTTTGAAATCTTTAGAACATGAAGTAGGGACAAACACCAGAAAATGGAGAAAAGAAACACCAGAAAAGGGAGAAACACCAAGATTGAGATTGAAAACACCACAAAGAATGTAGGTGGTAGGATCTTCATGGAGAAGAAGGATAACACAAAATATAGAAAATTCATGTGTTATATTGCAAGAGAAAGAACAAAAAAATTAGAAAATTATGAAAGTCATATGAATGAGAAAAGGATCCATGATGAAATTGAAAGCAGGAATATATTCCAAAAAAAATGAAAGAAGGAAGACACAACCCATTGTGGGTGGCGGCTGTGCAACTTTTATTGAGAATTAGGGTTAAAAACTTCAACTTATAAATTGTGAAATATGTTATGTATTGGGCTAGAGTATTGGGCTCTTGAGTCCATATCAACATTAAAAAAATGAGAGTTTCTTTTGGCACCTCTTACATTATGTCGCGTGCCTTGCTAATTTACCAAAATATTGTTGACCGCTACTTAGACAGCGAACTTAATCCACTAGATAAGTAGCGGATAGGAAAAAAATATTCATATTCAACCATGCCCCCCAGAAACCCTTTGAGAAATTTTTGAAATTTTTTGTCATCCACTACTTAAGTCACTAGTGAAAAAACACATTTTAAATCAGGGAATTTAAATCGGTTGCTATCCACTTGATTTAAAAAGTGCCACGGAGGGGATTTTTATAATTGTTTAATATTTAAGTCAGTTAATCTGATTTAAAAATTTTTATAATTAAAATAACATAAATTTAGTCAATATTATTATTACTCTTTCCATATTTTATCAGAAGATTTCTCTCTCTTACATCGAATGAACATGTTCTCCTCTTAGTCTTAGATCTGAAACGAAACCCTAATCTCTCTCTGTCATATTGAACCATGTTCTCCCTCTCAATCCCTAAGCCGCTCTTCCTCTCGGTGAAACACAAATTATATCCCTCTTATTCTGTGACGAAATCGATTATGGCGCACACGTTGTGGTGTGTTATTGGACTAGTTCGCTACTTAAGTATCGCAAGTGGTATATATATGGCAATTTTCTTCAGACACAAACATGTTCCTTCTCCACAAACTTTTTTCCCTCCATTCCAAACCTTCCAAAAACTAACATTTTAACGAAAATCTTGTTTCCAACACAAAGTCAAAGCATCAAGGAGCTCCACATATATCACACTAAACTGAATTCAAAGGTAATGTGAATCTAAAACTTCCCCCACTCCATTTTATTTGAACCACGTCAACCATGTATGTATTGGTCAAGTTCGCTAGTTAAGCAGTGAACTCGGTTCCCTACTTAACTAGCGGATCACTCAAATACTGGAGTTGATAACAATTTATTGAATTGTTAAATTTATGGTTGATCCTAAACTAAGCAAAGAACATAAAGGTTGGTGAGAAGCCATCTAAGGTTTAGAAGAAGCCAGTCAAAGAACATAAGTGTGATGGGCAACCGAGCAAAAAATTGATGGTTGTTGTCGCGGTGATTTTTGGATATCGAGCTATTAATTAGCATCGAATCGCAATTTAATATTCCACCACCGATCTTTAATTTATCCGAGGGAAAGGGAAAAAGTTCGAAAAAACCCTATTTTTTAGTGATCATGGTCCGGGGGTTAGTTATACGAAGGTAAGGTACTAGCACCCTAAGTATCTATAGTATCCTATAGGAACCTCTTGTTTTTATTCTAACTTTGCGCTTTATTTTTAATTGCTTGTAAAAATGTATGAACTAAAGTGAGGATAAAAAATGTTTTAAAGTGATGAAAAAGAAGAAACATGTTTTTGTTGATTTTATTTGATTGGAGAGACAAATCTCATGCTTACGTACCCGAGGGATCAAACCACCGTAGTTCGGGGAAAAATCCGAGTAAATTTGTTTGTTTGATTTTAAGGTTTTTAAAATGGTTTTAAAGACCAAAAGCCAAAAGTGGCAAAATGTGAGTTTGATTGATTTTAGTTTGGGAAGAAAGTCTATATGGTTAAATTGTTTGAAGTTTGATTATGAAATAAGACGCGAACACTTGGTTTAAAATCCAAGGTTTTTGCATGATTAAAAATGTTTGATTGAAGAAAATGCACTTGGTTTGAAATCCAAGGTTTGTTCGAGAAAAATGACACTTGGTTTGAATTCCAAGGTTTTTGCGATAAAAGAACACTTGGTTTGAATTCCAAGGTTTTTGTAAGAAAAAGAACACTTGGTTTGAATTCCAAGGTTTTAATGAGAAAAATAACACTTGGTTTGAATTCCAAAGTTTTTGCGATAAAAGAACACTTGGTTTGAATTCCAAGGTTTTTGTAAGAAAAAGAACACTTGGTTTAAATTCTAAGGTTTTAACGAGAAAAATAACACTTGGTTTGAATTCCAAGGTTTTTGTAAGAAAAAGAACACTTGGTTTGAATTCCAAGGTTTTAACGAGAAAAATAACACTCGGTTACACTTGGTTTGAATTCCAAGGTTTTTGTAAGAAAAAGAACACTTGGTTTGAATTCCAAGGTTTTTGCGATAAAAGAACATTTGGTTTGAATTCCAAGGTTTTTGCAATAAAAGAACACTTGGTTTGAATTCCAAGGTTTGTTCGAGAAAAAGCACACTCGGTTTGAAGTCCAAAGTTTTTTGATAGAAATGTTTGATGAAATTTTTTGTGTTTCCATGATATTTTGAAAAGAAAATAATTATGTATTTTGAAAGAGGTTTTGACCTCATTTTTTGAGAGGAAAATAGGTAATGGTTACGCGCGCAAAATGACACTAACATAAAACGTCATAAAAAATAAATTAAACGCGAAGACAATTCGCAATGATATTTTGATCAAAGCGACGCCTTTTCCCTCGGAATTTAATATTACGCATATTGGCGGAATGCGATAAAAAATAAATATGCATGAGATGCAAGTTTTCATTTATGAGAACATTGGTCCTTAATTACACTCTAAAATATTGCAAGAAAATAAACATGAAATGATGCAAGAGAGGGGGTATGCTATGCACTTTTATTTAGAGTTTACATTTAGCCTATTTACATCCTAAATTCAAGAGCAAAAATAAATGACAATTAATAAAGCGATAAACACTCAATATTGTGATAATAATGATGTTACAAAAAATATAGGTAAAAATGATAAATAAATGGACGTAATGAAATAATATGAAATGCATGGATAAATAACATAAATAAATAAATAAATACGAAACTAAAAAAGATGAAAATAAGCCTCGACATGGTGCTTTACAAGGCTGAAAAAATAGCTAAAATAGCTTATGCCAAAAGCACTTATCTCATAAGCTCATACACAAAAATTAGAGCAATTAATTAATAACATAGGATATTAACGATTTAAAATTTAATTAAATCCCACTATAAATTTCAGTAGCTTAATTTTGTTCAAAATGACTTAGAGAAGTCATTGAAATGAAAAGCTACTCTCAAAATAAGCTAAAAAATAAATTAAATTTAAGTTTAAACAGGAGGTGCAAATATCAAAACGAAATAAAAGGGGGTGCAAAAAGCACTGCTGAAGTCCCAGCCCAACTGGGGGGCGCAGGCCCAACGGGGGTGTGGAGAAAGAGTTGAGGACAGAATCAGGGCTGTCTGATTAAAATCAAACAGTCCTGATTTGATCACAAACAGATGGGATCTAGGACGTTTGATCAAGCTCTGGGGTTCAAAGCGCGCTGGTGCATCGTAAGGCCACGCACCAACGTACACAGGATTAGTCCAGGGTATATATACCCCCAAACCCTAAAAATTTAATTTTTCCCATTTTCTCTTCTCTCTTCTCCGCCGCCGGCCAACTCCTTCTTCTTCCTCTCTCTCGTTTTTTCTCTCTCAATCTAAACTTCACCTTTCAAAAAAAAATTAACATCAAACCTATACAAAATTGTCTCCTAACCCCAAATCCAAACTCAAAATAATCAAACAAACAACCCACAGTCCAGATCGAACAAAAATAAGGGAAAGGGAAAGACAATCAACCTTTGGTTTTTTCGAATTATGATTCGTCTTTTTCTTGCGGTTTATGTTTCCGAATCGGAAAAAAGAAAAAGTATGTTGTTTATGTTTTTTCGATTCTGTTGCGTTGAATGGCGAAAGAAGGATTTTTTATTATGTTTGTGTTTATTTGGAAAAAAGAAGGGTTTTTGATTCTGTTTGTGTTTTCTGTTGATTTTGAAAAAAAGGAATTTTTTTGATTCTGGAATTCGTTTTCTGTGAACAAGAAAGAATTTTGATTTTGGAATTAGGGTTTGGATTTTGTTGTTTGTTCTGCGGCTGAGCCCCAAAATTTCTCTCTGTTTTCCCATCTAATTTCTGTTCACTATATACCCAAAGATTAGGGTTTTGAATATTCAAAGGACTTGGCTAGAATCTGTATAATTCTATTATTTGATGGATGATGACTCCACGTCATTACTATATTTCTACTTATTTCAAGACCTATTTACGAGGTTTTAGTACGTTTTTATTATGTTTTTGCACAATAATAAAGGGAAGTTACATCGAGTACAAGGCTGCTGAAAGCACAAGAAAAACAGAAAATTTGTGAAAACAATCTGTCAGTTGGCGCGGGGCGCGGGAAAGCTGCGCGGGGCGCCAATTGTTTGTTAAATTTTACCCTTGCATTCTGTCAGTTGGCGCGGGGCGCGGGAATCCTGCGCGGGGCGCGGGCCCGTAACCTAAGCCTATATATTTGAACTTCTGAAGCAGAATTAGGGTACAGAATTTTACGGCGAGAAACAGAAGACTTTTGGAAGAAACTCAGAGCTCTTTGTAATGCTTTCTTTCATCTTTAAACTTGTTAATTTGTTTTTAGCTATGTCCGGCTAAATCCTTATGATTGGCCTTAGGGGATTCTAATCCCGAATTATCTCGAACCATGTGATTTCTTTTATGTTTATTAATTAATTACGAAGTTAGTTTCATCAATCTTTCCTTGTGCTTAATGCTTTACATATGTGACGACTTGTGTGATTGATGTTTATAATTTGTTTTACTATGAGGATAGGAATAAATTATTGATCTAGGAATTATTGTAAAATTGGTTTTCACTTAAGAGATTTTGGTTTACTAATTGAGATCAAAGATTAAAGCGCGAATTCCTCACTTGATAATAAATCACCTTAGAGATTTGGGATTTATGATCAAGGGAGAGGACTATGTTACCAAGACATTGGGCATAGTTATTTAATTTAATCGATCGTGAAACTAAATTTGTAGTTCGTTGATAAACATGGAATCACCGAGATGAATTAGGATTAGATGAACCAAAAGGTCCAATCGCTTTTCCTTCTAAAGTCAACCCTATTTTCAAAGTTATTTTCTCCAACAAACCCTAGAAAATCCCCCCTTTTTTATATACCTAAATATGTTCTCAAAAGACAATTGTTAATTTATCACAATCCCTGTGGAGACGATCTTACTTATTAATTTTATTACTTGCGACGAGTTTAGTACACTTGCTAAATTATTCATCAATGGACAAACTTGAATTTCTGGCAAAAAGGACACTGACAGAGAAGAAGCGTGAAAGTTGACTTTGTTATTTTCTAATTTTTCTAATTAAAAAAAAAGAAGAGAAAAAAAAACAGAAATAAATAATTAAATAATTATTATTAATAATAATAAAACAAAAATTAAATAAAAAAAGGGAAAGGGGAGATGCAGACGCTGCTTCTCCTTCTTTTTATATTTTAGTTTTTTTATTTTAATAAATGAAAATCTGACACCCTGTAGACAGATGCTACGCAAGATGCTACAGCAATGTTCGTAGCAATAAATCACAGAAAATAATGCAGCAGTAAAATAGCAGAACAGTAAAAACACAGTAGGTTTGTTAACCCAGTTCGGCGTAATCACGACCTACTCTGGGGGATACCAATCCAGGAGGAATCCACTATAATAGTACTAGTTCTAATTTCTCAGCAAACGCCCCGTTTACAACTTATCGCCTATCTACTACCCGTGCTATACTCTACCTAGGAACTCCTAGATATGAGACCCCGTCTCACTCCTATCAGAACAATATTCAGAACGTTACTCACTGTAACAGAAACTTTGAATCACTTAGACAAACCTACCTCCGTGCCTAAAAGCTTTGGAGCAAGTTCACACAACCTATTCTCCGTGCTTAAAAGCTTAAGAGAATTAAACAATACAACTCGATAAACTCAGTCCTAAACTTGCATCAAGATGACACAAGGAAGGCTCACAATAAACAAACAAAACTCTAAAACCCTAAAACACACACCTTTAGTAAACACGGCTTTAGATACTTTGAAATAATGATTTAGACCTCATATATATAGCCTTGAGATAGCAGGTACTTGTTGCACAAGAAAAGCCTTCAGAATAAATCTGGACCATTGAGATAATCAACACAAAGATTTACTTCAAATATTCTTCAAAGATTGTCTTCAAAAAGATTTACTCAAATAAATATTCTTTAAAAGATTTACTTCAAATATATATTCTTCAAAGATTCAATTATATTATTGAGATAAATAATATAAACCGTCTTCAGAAACTTAAGGAACAAGGCGCAACTTGGTCTGTTAAAACGTGCACAATCTTTTTTTCTCAAACAAATCTTTCTAAGATTTTATATAAAAATTCTGCGCAACACAGTAGCAGTAACGCTGTACTTCATATGCTACAACATCTTGTCCAGCATTTTGGCTAGAGTTAGTTTTTGCAAAATTGTAGCCAACATACAAAAAACCCAACAATCTCCCCCTTTGGCAAATGTTGGCTAAAACAACTTTAGACCAGTTTGTGGAGAGAAGCAGATCATACTTTCCTTCGAGTCAACATAAACACACAACTAGGAAAGAAAGCAGATAATAACATCAGAGGCATGCAACAGCGGATCATACACATCTAGCCTCATGAAGTACAACTAGAGAGAAATAAACTCTCATAATAGTGGATTCAAAAATAAGACTCCTTCATTTCATGCTGTGGAAAAATAAATTCCACACATATTAGGAAAAATAAATTCCTATAGAGTCATAGAGTCATACATGCATGCATGGAATATGAACATTCATCAACAGTAGAAAAATAAATTCTACTCCCCCTTAATTCATGCATGGGACTGAGATTACTCCCCCTCAAACATGTATATCATTATCAGACAGAACATGCTATACCAGATGCTATAGCATTTGTTGTCACATCATGCACAGAACACCAGAAAATCAGAAATATATTACTTCCCCTTTTTAGGCATAAATTTGTCAAAGAGTATCATAGGAGCAACAAGCAGTACTAGAACAAAGAACCATAGAGAACCAGAGCAAAGAGACATAGAGTTGCAGGTGCAATCAGAATCAGGGCATAGCCCACACAATAACTTCCAAAATATCAAGCAGAACAAACAAGAGGACTTGCATCAGAATGCTCTTCCTCCACCTCAGTATCACCACCTACAACATCTGCATCATCTTCCTTAGAATTTGTTAAGCACAACAGGGAAGAACTCCACAAATCGTCCTCTATCAAACACTTTCTCACCACCAGAAACATCCTTCTTATCACCAACAGACACAAAATTCTTACTAATTTTTCAGATGTTTCAACACTACCCAAAATAGCGTGCATTACCAAATGGAGGTAAAAGATAGTAGCAGTCGCACGCCACACTAGCAATAATTGCTATAATTCTTCAAATAGGCAAATACCAAGTTTGCCTCGCAATTTTTCAAATTGAACAGCATCTAGAGCTTTAGTAAATATATCCGCTAGTTGTTCTTCAGTGCCTACATGCTCAAGAATAACAATTTTGTCTTCTACAAGATCTCTTATGAAGTGGTGCCTAATATCAATATGTTTTGTCCTACTATGTTGAATAGGATTTTTTGAGATATTTATGGCACTAAGATTATCACAATATAATGTCATGACATCTTGCTCCACATTATACTCCTTCAACATTTGTTTCATCCATAATAGTTGAGAACAACTACTTCCAGCAGCTATGTACTCTGCTTCAGCTGTAGATAATGAAACACTGTTTTGCTTCTTACTGAACCAGGATATGAGATTGTTACCTAGAAAGAAACATGCGCCAGATGTGCTTTTTCTATCATCTGCACTACCTGCCCAATCTGCATCACAGTAACCTACTAGAGTAGAATTTTCACTATGACAATAGAGAATCCCATAATCACAGGTGCCATTAACATACTTCAAGATCCTTTTTACTTGAGCAAGATGGCTCATCTTGGGTTGAGCTTGGTACCTAGCACATACTCCAACTGCAAAAGTAATATCAGGTCTAGTAGCAGTTAGATATAACAAGCTTCCAATCATACTCCTATATAGGCTTTGATCAACATCAATTCCTGTTTCATCTTTGGTAAGCATCAAATGTGTTGCTGCAGGAGTCTTTTGTGATTTCCTCCATCCATACCAAATTTCTTCACAATATTTCTAGCATACTTACTTTGAGAGACAAATATGGTGTCTTCCATTTTCTTTACTTGTAGTCCAAGGAAGTATGTTAGCTCTCCTACTAAGCTCATCTCAAATTCTGACTGCATTTGCTGCACAAAATGCTGTACCATCTTGCTTGACATTCCTCTAAAGACAATGTCATCAACATATATTTGAGCTATAATGAAATCACCTTTTTCTTTCTTTACAAATAGGGTTTTGTCATTCCCTCCTTTCTTGTATCCTTGACTTAAGAGAAATTCAGTTAGCCTTTCATACCATGCCCTAGGGGCTTGTTTTAGGCCATATAGGGCTTTCTTCAATTTGTAGACATGATTTGGAAGAGTGGGCTCTAGGAATCCTTTTGGTTGTTCAACAAAGACTTATTCATTTAAATACCCATTGAGAAAGGCACTCTTCACATCCATTTGGAATAATTTGAATTTTAAGATGCAAGCAACTCCTAAGAGAAGTCTTATGGACTCAAGACGAGCAACAGGTGCAAATGTCTCATCAAAGTCAATTCCTTCAATTTGAGCATAACCTTGAGCAACAAGTCTGGCCTTGTTTCTGGTGACAACTCCATTTTCATCAGACTTGTTTTTGAATACCCATTTAGTACCAATCACATTTACATTTTCTGGTCTTGGAACCAAATCCCACACTTCATTCCTTTTGAACTGTTCTAGTTCCTCTTGCATCGCATTTATCCAACACTCATCAGTCAATGCTTCCTTCACATTTTTTGGCTCAATCTTAGATACAAAGCAAGCATTTGAGATAACATCATTCATTCTTCTTGTAGAGATTCCTTGGTCAGGATTACCAATGATGAGATCAGAGGGATGATTCTTTTGGACTCTAATGGATGGACCTTCCTTGGGTGGAACACTCATAGACCCAGTTTCAAAAGCTTCCATGTTGTTTTCATCTTCTTTTACATTTTCAAATGCTTCAGTTGATGAGTCAGATGCTGCAGCATCTTCATCCGCATCTTGCATCCTGCTTTCTACATGGTCAACTATCACAACATTGCTAGATTCCATCATTACTTTGGTTTTGGAATTGAACACTCTATAGGCTCTACTGTTGGTGGAATAGCCTAAGAATATTCCTTCATCACTTTTAGGATCAAGTTTTCTTCTTTGTTCTCTGTCAGCCAAAATGTAACATTTGCTGCCGAACACATGAAAATATTTGACTGTAGGTTTCTTGTTCTTCCACAGTTCATACAAAGTTGTGTTGGTTCCAGTCCTTAACGTAACTCTATTGTGGATGTAGCAGGCTGTATTCATGGCCTCAGCCCAGAAGGAGTATGGTAATTTCTTTGCATGAAGCATGACTCTAGCTGATTCTTGTATAGTTCGATTCTTCCTTTCAACCACTCCATTTTGTTGGGGTGTGATGGGAGATGAGAACTCATGCTTGATTCCCTCAGATGCACAAAATTCAGAAAACCTTGAGTTTTCAAAATCCTTTCCATGGTCACTTCTTATCCTTAAAATTACACTATCTTTTTCTCTTTGAAGCTGAACACGTAGATCTTTAAAGATGTCAAAAGTATCTGATTTTTCTTTGAGAAAATTGATCCAAGTGTATCTAGAGAAATCATCAACAACAACATAAGCATACATTTTTCCTCCTAAGTTTTCGACTTGCATCGTTCCCATAAGATCCATATGAAGTAACTCAAGGACTCTTGTAGTTGTGGAATGTTGTAGCATCTTGTGCGGCATCTTGGTTTGTTTTCCAATTTGACATTCACCACAGATGTTACCTTCTGCAATTTTAAGCTTAGGTAGTCCTCTAATAGCTTCCTCAGATATTGCCTTTTTCATGCTCTTCAGATTTAGATGTCCTAACTTTTGGTGCCAAAGTGTTACCTCATTTTCTTTTGCTATGAAACATGTTGACAGATTTGCTTCCTCTTGAGATACCCACAAGTAACAATTGTCTTTGGACCTCACACCTTTCATGAGTAGTTCATCATTATCACTTGTGACAAGACACTCAGCTTTGGTGAAATTTACCTTCAGACCTTGGTCACACAATTGACTAATGCTAATCAAATTAGCAGTTAATCCTTTGACAAGTAGCGCATTATCCAGTTTAGGTAAGCTTTTGTTGATCAGTTTTCCTACGCCAATGATCTCCCCTTTGGCTCCATCTCCAAAAGTCACATAGCTAGTTGAGTAAGATTTGATATCAACAAGAAATCTATCATCTCCAGTCATATGCCTCGAGCACCCACTGTCAAAATACCAGTCTTCTTTTGAAGAGGCTCTAAAAGAAGTGTGAGCAATCAAACCTGTAACCTGATTTTCAGTTTGTTCTTCATCAACTTTGGTTTTTATAGTGATGTTCTCACTTTTGACTTTCCATTCTTGTTGAATCATTGGTGTTGGTTCAGTTTGTTGCTTCTCCTGAGGGTACCCATACAGCTTATAGCAAAATGGCCTTATGTGTCCCTTTCTACCACAGTAATGACATCTCCAAGGACGGTATTTCTTATAGTGAGAATTGCCATGATGCTTCATAGGACGCTTATAGCAAGAATTGTCATGATGCTGCGTAGGATGCTGGGGCACCTTTCGTGACATGTTAGCACCTGGGACTTCTTTGGGATGAGTATACATAAGATCAGGATTATAAGTCCTGTGTTTATTGACATTCTCATAACTAATACCAATAAACTTAGGTCTTCTCTCATTCTTTTCTAGAATTTCATCTAATTTGTCAGCACCAGTCTTGTTCAACATTTCAGAATATTTTCTCAGCCTTCCAATATCAACTTCCAATTTATCTATCTCCTCATTAGCTGCATCAAGGTCAGAGGTTAAGCTGTTTACCTTTTTCTGGAGATCATCAATCTTTGACAGAAGGCTAAATTTTTCACCCTGAAGTTGTGAGTTGAGTTTCTTTTGCTTTTCAAGTTCTTTGCATTTTTCTTCAGCAACTAAACATAGGTCTCTGTATGTTTCTGCTAGTTCATCATAAGAGACTTCTTCATCACATGATTCTGTATCAGATGTTACAATTCCAGTTAGGACTGTAACATGTTTCGCAACCTCAGATTCTCCTTCTTCTTCTGATCCATCCTCATCAGACTAGGTGACATTCAGACTTTTCTTTTGTTTCTTTAGATAAGTACCACATTCTGTTCTGATGTGACCATACCCTTCACACTCATGACATTGAATCCCCTTACTTTGAGCAGGTTTTTCATCAATCTTTGTTTTTCTTGAGTTACCAATGCTGCGACTCATGTCGGTAGCAAGATGCCTAGCATTCTGCCTGGGTCTTCTGTCCATCCTATTTAGAACCTTATTAAATTGTCGTCCAAGCAAGACAATAGCTTCAGAAACACTGTCAGTTGACTCTATATCACTCTCAAGATCTTCATCCTCAGCATTTGATACAAAAGCAATGCTTTTGTTTTTCTTTTCTATTCTTTCATTAACAGATGATTCATAGGTTTGTAGGGATCCTATTAATTCATCAACTTTCATGGTTGATATATCTTGAGCTTCTTCCATTACAATCACTTTCATGTCAAATTTCTTAGTAAGAGACCTAAGAATTTTTCTCACAATTTTTTCATCACTTAATTTTTCTCCTAGATCATCAAAAGAATTAGCAAAATCCATAACATTCATGTAGAAGTTGTGAACTCTTTCATCCTCTTTCATCCTAAGATTTTCAAATTTCCTGGTTAGATTTTGAAGTCTTGAGATTTTTACCTTGGCAGTACCTTCTTGAGTGGTCTTTAGTATCTCCCAAGCATCTTTGGCAACCTCACACTTTTTGATTAGCCTAAACATATTTTTGTCCACACCATTAAACAGGGCGTTTAAGGCTTTAGAGTTGCCAAGAGCTAATGAGTCTTCTGCAGTACTCCACTCCTCCTCTGGTTTCAGTACATCTGTATCAGCTCCATTAGCATCCTTCACTTTGGGATGTCCCCAACCTTTAAGAACGGCTTTCCAAGTCATGTTGTCCATAGACTTCAAGAATTCTATCATTCGAGCTTTCCAAATGTCGTAGTTGGAGTCATCTAGAAGAGGTGGCCTGGTTACGTATCCTCCTTCTCCGTCCATGACGTCAGATATCTACCCTGGAGCTCACCCACGCAAGTTAGGGTGCCTGCTCTGATGCCAATTGAAAATCTGACATCCTGTAGACAGATGCTACGCAAGATGCTACAGCAATGTTCGTAGCAATAAATCACAGAAAATAATGCAGCAGTAAAATAGCAGAACAGTAAAAACACAGTAGGTTTGTTAACCCAGTTCGGCGTAATCATGACCTACTCTGGGGGATACCAATCCAGGAGGAATCCACTATAATAGTACTAGTTCTAAGTTCTCAGCAAACGCCCCGTTTACAACTTATCGCCTAGCTACTACCCGTGCTATACTCTACCTAGGAACTGCTAGATATGAGACCCCGTCTCACTCCTATCAGAACAATATTCAGAACGTTACTCACTGTAACAGAAACTTTGAATCACTTAGACAAACCTACCTCCGTGCTTAAAAGCTTTGGAGCAAGTTCACACAACCTATTCTCCGTGCTTAAAAGCTTAAGAGAATTAAACAATACAACTCGATAAACTCAGTCCTAAACTTGCATCAAGATGACACAAGGAAGGCTCACAATAAACAAACAAAACTCTAAAACCCTAAAACACACACCTTTAGTAAACACGGCTTTAGATACTTTGAAACAATGATTTAGACCTCATATATATAGCCTTGAGATAGCAGGTACTTGTTGCACAAGAAAAGCCTTCAGAATAAATCTGGACCATTGAGATAATCAACACAAAGATTTACTTCAAATATTCTTCAAAGATTGTCTTCAAAAAGATTTACTTCAAATAAATATTCTTCAAAAAGATTAACTTAAAATATATATTCTTCAAAGATTGTCTTCAAAAAGATTTACTTCAAATATATATTCTTCAAAAAGATTTACTTCAAATATATATTCTTTAAAAGATTTACTTCAAATATATATTCTTCAAAGATTCAATTATATTATTGAGATAAATAATATAAACCGTATTCAGAAACTTAAGGAACAAGGCGCAGCTTGGTCTGTTAAAACGTGCACAATCTTTTATTCTCAAACAAATCTTTCTAAAATTTTATATAAAAATTCTGCGCAACACAGTAGCAGTAACGCTGTACTTCATATGCTACAGCATCTTGTCCAGCATTTTGGCTAGAGTTAGTTTTTGCAAAATTGTAGCCAACATACAAAAAACCCAACAATAAAAATAAATAAAAAAAGATAATAATAATAATAATAATAATAATAATAATAATAATAATAATAATAATAGAATTCTTGCTCAGCTTCATGTTCTTGAGGCACCCTCAAGTTGAATTCTTGCTCAAAAGTGGAATCAACCACAACTGTAGCAACCACATGGGTCCAGCAACTAAAAACGAGGAACCATTTGTTGACTTCTTAATCTCATCACAGGCCAAGCCAATTGACTCATACAAAACAGCCAGAATTAATTTTCCTAAGCCAAAATGTCTACCCTCTTGTATTTGGATGGCCATGGGAATAAACATTTTTTCTACTTATAAAGAACGAGAGCAAAAAACATAATAAGATAACCAAAGAGTTAAAAAGGCTACGTGCTCAAAACTACTAGTCTCTCCCTTTTCGATATTCTTCTCTACGAACTTAGTAAACGACAGTTCCGTTGGGTCAAATTCAATATTGTCACTAGTATTCGAAGGGTCGAAAGTTTCATCATTTGGTCGAAGACCAGTCAAGGCAGCTACATCTAAAAGTGTTGCGGTAAGCATTCCATGTGGGAAGTGAAAAGTGTTAATGGACTTTTCCCAAAAATGCATAGCAGCAATGATCAATTCTTGTTGGACTTGGGGACCAATTCGAGTAAATTGAATTAAGTCATAAATCCCATATGTTTTCCAGTATTCCCCAAAATCTTTTTCCATTCGATTCAGCCAAGGGATAAAATATTTGGTATTGGGAATAACAGGAGCAGATCGAAATAATTTCACAGTCAAAAACCCTAGATGACGCGTTTCACTAGAAAAGATTGGGGGTTCACATGTACGGTAGCAAGGAAAGATTTCACTTACCTTCGAGCTCAAAGACTCTTCGTCTGGAAGAGGACCTCCAAATACATAAACATTCTTATTCACGGCATATGGAATCATCAACTCCGAATGCCAGATCTCGTTCTTTTCAGGATCGTCATGGGGTTGTGGAACCATAGGTTCCTTATCTTCGTAAAGGATAAAATTTCTCCATTTACCAGCAAAAGGAACTTTGACATCCCGATTTCCTTCAGCCATTTTTGATTGTTAAGGAAAAAGTTTGTTGGAATTCGCGTTTAGGAAAAGAATAAAACTTTCTGGAAAGTTTGAAGTGGTTAAGTTTAAACGGAATGAACAATGTGTTGTTTTGAGTGGGTTGAACTTGAAATCGTTGTTACAGTTTTCTGGGAAATTTCAGAGAGTAATGGAGTTGTTTGGAGTTGCAGAAAACGTTTCAATGGAGAAGAAGGAGGGTATTTATAGATTTTGAATAAAGTCCCGAATTAAATAATTTAAAATGAAAAGAAACTGTTCACATGCAGTTTCCTTCAACTTCCTGAGCTGTCACCTGGTCCACTCACGCGAAAAAACAGGGTTTTTCATTGATAGTGGTGGAAATGTCAGTTGAAAAGACTGCTAATAATGACGTCAGCGCAGTCTTGGGAACTCCTAATAAACGTTTCAATCTTAAAATGTGAACTCCTAAATTTCATTCGAACCATTCAAATCGAATTTGGCATTTTGGGTGCAATTTGTTACTCCATATTTTTGTTGGAAACAAAATATGAAATAAAGATGAGTTAATTGTTTAAATGTACATATTGACAATCCTGGAAAAATTGGAAAAACATAGTATGTATACTTTGAAGTTAATTAAATCTTTTCAAAGGTTTTTTCCTTTCGATTCGATTTTAATATAAATCGAAATCTTTCTGTATCGAAAGAAATTTAATTTCACGGAAAGTCTAAGTATTTTCCAAGTGTTTTCAAAACATCTCATAGTCACTTCGATTTCGACTACTAGAAACGGAGGCAACGTTTCAAAACTGAGGACAGCGCATAAAGGTAGAAGACACGCGTCATTTGGTCAAGAGGCAGTCGTTACATAGCAGTTGAGATAGGAAGCCTATATATATGTATTTTGTAGTCAAAATCAGGGTCACAATTTCACATACGAAAATCCTTACAAAAACTCAGAGTACCCAAACGTTCGAGCGAAATGAGTAATTACAAGGAAAAGTATGATTCTGTGAACCACTATGTACTTGTAAATGTTTACATTCAAATGCAATTCTAAATTCCAGTAACTTTCAATTTATTTGTTCGCTTTAAGAAATTCATTCATTCGAACGAATTTTGCACTTGTCTTTTTAAATTCATTTTAAGTTTTCTGCAAAGTTTACTTTTCTGCAAACTTTTTTCATTCGAAGTACTTTATTGCATTGTTACTTTCATTTACATACTTTAAATAAATAAGTAATCATGATTTTGATGTCTGACACTATTATTAAATTAACTCGACCATTGTCCGGATCTTTTTACAAGAGATAATTTAATTTTTAGATTGATTGAATTGAATAACTAATGTATCGGCTCTATATTATAACTAAAATACATTAATTATTGAATGCATTTAAAAAGTCAACTATGTCTTATAGTGGATAGTTTTTTTATTTTATAAAAAATAATAAAATTAAATTAAAGGTTGTAAATGAAAAAAAAAAACCGTAAAAAGCTATAAGTTCAAACATTGCTTGAAATAGCATCTAAAAAAAAGCTATAAGCTAATGAGAAAATCTTTTTACCAAACACATTTATTTTTTCCAAACAAGCTTATAAGCTAGTCCAATAAGCTATAAGTTACCTTATTGGACTTACAAGCACACCCTAAAATAATTTTTTATTTATTTAAGTGACACTTATTTTAAAATGGAGGGAGTATATATTTGTTTTTGTAGGATATATGATTTTGATTTTACATTAAACTAAATTTTATTCATATATTAATAGTAAACATTACTTACTTTTTTATGGGTTTTCTTTTGTTCGTGTAATTATTTGACTCTTGTGTGACCTAAATAGACACAAATTATTCGTAGCAATTTTAACGCTACTGCATACTAAAGCTCAAGTTTAAACTCAAAATTTTGATTAAACTGATAGAGACCCATATTATTTTATTTAAAAGCTCTTAGATAGAGACCCATATTAAACTGATACATATTATATTTCTGCCACCCTCGATAATATTTCCTGGTTCCGTCCCTGTTTTAGTTCACCCTCTAATAAAAGGACTAATGCTAAAAGAACTCCCAATGAAATTCGAACGAAGAACAAATGGACGAATCCGATCAAAAGAACATTCTAGCGCTTAGGAACTTAGAAACTCGATTTTGAACTTCGATTGAATTCAATGCAGTGAGAGAGAGTACTAACCACTGAGATTTCGAAGTTAAAAAAGTCGTGGCCGTGAGCATCAGAAGCAAAAGAATAGTGATAGACGCTAGCAGAAGCAGAGGAGAAGAGACTTGTATCACCGGTGGCGGTGGCGGCGACTTGTTACGCATCCAAGAGCGAAGTTGTTCGTGAAACCCGAAATACGAGAGAATGAAAAAGAAAAAGTGAAAAAATTGGGAAAGTGAAAATTTGGAAAGAGAGAATGAAAAAGTTAAGGAGAACGTAAAAATAAAAAGCGCATGTTGATTCTGGTGTCAGATTAAAAGTTATCCACGGTTAACCCGTGACAAATCTAATTCTTTATCCACAGTGTTGGTGTTTTGTATGTTGGCCTCATTTTGCAAAAACAAGTTCTAGCAAGATGTTGGACCAGATGCCGTAGCATGTGGGTACAGCATCTGTCGTGACGGTAATTCTCGCTGTATTTATGCGCCATATCCTTGAAGATTCGCCTAAACAATATTTTCGCCTTTCCTTATATACCAAGACGCACGTTTTCATTGAGGTTTTATAAGGCGGCTGCACCAGGTTATATTTTCATAATATGCTACGCCATTTATGGAAACAAGAGATTTTATCCAAGAATATGTTTGCTGGACTTTTTCCACGACCAGCTGTATTGTGAAGCCCAAAAACGAAGATCTAGCCTATGCTAACTCAGGGTATATATATGTGAAGACTAAAACCTAAAAGTTTACTGAAGCCGTATTTCAAGATTATAGTTTTAGGGTTTGAGTCTTGTTAATTGTAAGCCTTTCTTGTGGATTCTATAACACAAGCTTAGGCCTGTTTGGTTTGTATTTTGTGAAACTTCTCCCAAGCTTTTAAGCACGGAGATTGTTTGTTTGTTTGGTTAGTGAAACCTCATCGTTTGTTGAACTGTTATAATCACAAGGTTTGTGATAGAAAGGAAGTGAGACGGGGTCTCAAACTTAGGAGTTCCTAGGTTGAGTTAGCACGGGTAGAGTCTAGGAGATAAGTCGTAAACTTGGATGTTTGCTGTGGGCTTAGAACTAGATCTATTATAGTGGATTCCTTCCTGGCTTGGTAGCCCCCAGAGTAGGTCGTTGTGAACGCCGAACTGGGTTAACAATTTTCTGTGTTGTTTACTTTATTGTCTGTTGCTTTTACTTGTTGATTATATTCTACTGTGGACATACGCTTGAGCATTTGTCTTAGCATTACAACTGACTACGTACGACAATTGCTATAGCTTCTGTCTTAACATCTGTCCCCAGTAGGTGCCAGAATTTCAATTGGCATCAGAGCAGGCACCCTGTTCTGCGTGGGTGAGGACCAGGGAAGTTACTTTCTGGCATAATGAACAAGGATGGTGGCTATGTCAACAGACCTCCACTTCTGGATGGATCAAACTATGATTACTGGAAAGCCAAAATGGTGGCATTTATTAAATCACTTGATAGCAAATCTTGGAAGGCTATCCTAACGGGATGGGAGCATCCAGTGATGCGTGACAAAGATGGTAAAACTACAGGTGAACTAAAACCAGAAGCGGAGTGGACCAAGGAAGAGGATGAGCTTGCACATGGTAACTCCAAGGCGCTAAATGCCTTATTCAATGCTGTGGACAATAACATTTTCAGGATGATCAAACAGTGCTCAGTGGCCAAGGAAGCATGGGATATTCTAATGACTACACATGAAGGCACCGCTAAGGTGAAGAATTCAAGGCTACAGCTTTTGACCGTAAAGTTTGAGAACCTAATGATGGGTGAAGATCAATCTGTTCATGACTTCCACATGACCATTCTAGACTTTGCAAACAACTTTGATGCTCTAGGTGAAAAGCTAAGCGAGGAAAGAATGGTAAGAAAAATGCTTAGATCTCTTCCTAAGATGTTTGATATGAAAGTTACTACTATAGAAGAAGTACATGATATAGGAGTATTGAAACTTGAAAATTTAGTGGGTTCATTACAAACCTATGAGCTGGCTGCTAAAGAGAAAACCGAGAAGAGGAAGAAGAGTATAGCTCTTATAACCAACTCCACTGAAAGTGAGGAAGTAGAAAATGGTTTAGAAACTGATGAAAATTTATCTGAAACTATGGCACATCTAGGCAGGCAGTTCAACAGAATATTAAAGAAGATGGATGGAAGAGGCAGGACAAATGCTAAAGGCAATTTCTCTGATAATAACAGAAAGTTTAATGGTGAAAGAAAATACAGACCTGAGGAAAAGGCCAGTACTGGAAAAGGTGTTCAATGTCATGAATGTGAAGGCCATGGACATATTAGAGCTGAATGTCCAACATTCCTGAAGAAACAGAAGAAGGGTATGGCTGTCACTTGGTCTGATGAAGATGACTCTGAGGATGATGACTACTCTGAGTCTGCAAATCACATTACTGCACTTACTGGATTTATTGAATCTGAATCAGATGATGATGAATTGACCTTTGATGAACTAGCTGCGTCCTATAAAGCACTGAGTCAGAAGAGTGAAAAGGTTTGTCAGCAGCAACAAAACGTTATAAGTAAATTGCAAGATGAGAAGCTGAAGCATCAGACTCAAATATCTCAACTCACAAAGCAGTTACAATCTGAGAAGGCAAAGCATCTGTCCGAGGCTTCTGCTCTTAGAGATGAGGTAACCACATTGAACTATCAGCTGACTAGTTTAAATAAACAGCTTAGACTGCTAAATAATGGAACTGAAAGATTAGATATACTGGTTGAGGGTCAAGTTGCTGGGAAACCTAAGGGTATTGGAGTAGAATATAACTATCCTAAAAAGAAAAATGTTACTTCTACTAGTACATTTGTTCCTGCTAAAGACACTTATGATCCCACTGAAACCAGACAGATGCCACAGCATGTTCAACAACATCAGCCTGCCAAAGTCATTCCTAAACCTAAGGGATGGATCTGTCATTACTGTGGTAGAAGAGGTCACATCAGACCTTTCTGTTTTAGATTGTATGGGTTTCCAAGATGGTATAATAATCCCAGGTATGAATCTGATTCAAGCAATACAAAGAAAGAATGGAAACCAAAGGCAAATGATGCTGCTCACATAGCTCATACATCTCTGAGAGTTTCATCCAGAAATGATTGGTACTTTGATAGTGGTTGCTCAAGACATATGACTGGTGTTAAAAATTATCTAACCAATGTTAAAGCTTACACTACCAGTTATGTTACTTTTGGTGATGGGGCCAAAGGTCAGATCAAAGGCATTGGAAGTCTCATTGCAAATGGGTTGCCTAAGCTTGAGAATGTTCTTTTAGTGGAAGGATTGACTGCAAATCTCATAAGCATCAGTCAATTGTGTGATCAAGGAATGAAAGTGAACTTCACGAAGTCTGAATGCATTGTCTCAACTAAAGATGGTGAATCTGTTATGAAAGGAGTCAGGTCTAAAGATAACTGTTATTTATGGATTCCTGAAGAAAGTGCTCAAATTTCTTCCTGTCTCATCACTAGAGAAGATGAAGTCAAGTTATGGCATCAAACGATGGGTCATCTTAATCTAAGGAGTATGAAGAAAGTCATAGCTGAAGATGCAGTAAAAGGAGTACCTAAACTGAAGATAGAAGAAGGAAGCATATGTGGTGAATGTCAAATTGGGAAGCAGACAAAGATGCCACACCCAAAGCTGCAGCATCTGACTACATCAAAGGTGCTTGAATTACTTCATATGGACTTGATGGGGCCTATGCAGGTTGAAAGTCTAGGAGGAAAGAGATATGCTTTTGTTGTTGTAGATGACTACTCAAGATTCACTTGGATCAACTTTCTCAGAGAAAAGTCAGACACCTTTTGTGCTTTCAAGGATTTGTGTAAACAACTTCAAAGAGAAAAAGATAGTGTCATTGTCAGAATAAGGAGTGACCACGGTAGAGAATTTGAAAACTCAAGATTCTCTGAGTTTTGCACTGCTGAAGGAATAGGACATGAATTTTCTTCACCTATTACACCTCAACAAAATGGTGTAGTTGAAAGAAAGAACAGAACTATACAAGAATGTGCTCGTGTCATGCTACACTCAAAGAAACTGCCTCAACACTTTTGGGCTGAAGCTATGAATACAGCATGTTACATTCTCAATCGTGTCACTTTAAGAGCTGGAACCACTAAGACCTTATATGAATTGTGGAAAGGTAGAAAACCTACTATCAAGTATTTTCATGTATTTGGAAGTAAGTGTTACATTCTGATAGATAGAGAACAAAGGAGGAAGATGGATCCAAAGAGTGATGAAGGTATATTCTTGGGATACTCAACTAACAGCAGAGCCTACAGAGTGTATAACTCCAGAACTCAAGTAATGATGGAATCAATGAATGTTGTGATAGATGATGTACCATCTGACGCTAAGACAGATGAAAGTCCAGATGCTGAAGCATTTGAATTCCAGCCTGAAGAAACTGCTAGTATAGAGGATTTTGAGGTAACGCCTGATAGTCCTACCACTGATGATACTACTGCTCCAGTTAGTAAAGGACCATCTATCAGAGTCCAGAAAAATCATCCCAAGGATCTGATCATAGGGAATCCTGATGAAGGTATTACCACAAGAAGAAATCAAGATATAATCTCTAACTCTTGCTTTGTGTCAAAAATAGAGCCAAAAAATGTCAAAGAGGCTCTCATGGACAATTATTGGATTACTGCTATGCAAGAAGAGTTGAATCAGTTTGAAAGAAGTGAGGTTTGGGATCTAGTTCCTAGACCAAAAGGGTTGAATGTAATAGGTACTAAATGGGTTTATAAAAATAAATCTGATGAAAATGGAACTATTACAAGAAACAAGGCGAGGCTTGTGGCACAGGGATACACTCAAGTGGAAGGATTAGACTTTGATGAGACTTTTGCCCCAGTTGCTAGATTAGAGTCTATACGGCTGTTGCTTGGTGTTGCATGCATTCTGAAATTTAAACTTTTCCAAATGGATGTTAAGAGTGCCTTTCTCAATGGGTACTTAAATGAAGAGGTGTATGTGGAACAACCAAAAGGCTTTGTGAATCCAGATCTTCCTGATCATGTCTACAAGTTGAAGAAGGCTTTATATGGGTTGAAACAAGCTCCTAGGGCTTGGTATGAGAGATTGACTGAATTTCTTGTCAATCATGGATACAGGAAAGGAGGACATGATAAAACTCTGTTTGTAAAAGAAGAACATGGTAAACTAATGATAGCACAAATTTATGTTGATGACATAGTGTTTGGTGGGATGTCAAGTCAGATGGTGGAGCATTTTATCAAACAGATGCAGTCAGAGTTTGAGATGAGTTTAGTTGGGGAATTAACGTTTTTCCTTGGACTACAAGTGAAGCAAATGGATGAGACAATATTTATCTCTCAGAGTAAGTATGCAAAAAATATTGTCAAGAAGTTTGGAATGGATACCGCTACTCACAAAAGGACTCCAGCACCTACTCATTTAAAGTTGACAAAAGATGAGAAGGGTGTTAGTGTTGATCAGAGTCTCTACAGAAGTATGATAGGGAGTCTCCTATATCTTACAGCTAGTAGACCTGATATTAGCTTTGCAGTGGGTGTGTGTGCAAGATATCAAGCTGATCCAAAGATGAGTCACTTAACTCAAGTGAAAAGAATCCTCAAGTATGTTAGCGGCACATGTGACTACGGCATGATGTACTCACAAAGTGACAATTCTCAACTCATTGGTTTTTGTGATGCAGATTGGGCTGGCAGTGCTGATGACAGAAAGAGCACTTCTGGTGGTTGTTTCTTCTTAGGAGAGAATTTGATATCGTGGTTTAGTAAGAAACAAAATTGTGTGTCTCTTTCAACTGCTGAAGCTGAATACATTGCAGCTGGGAGTAGTTGTTCACAACTTGTCTGGATGAGACAGATGCTGAGGGAGTATAATGTTGAGCAAGATGCTATGGCTTTGTATTGTGATAATCTGAGTGCAATCAATATCTCTAAAAATCCTATACAACACAGTAGGACCAAGCACATAGATATTCGTCATCATTTTATCAGAGATTTAGTAGAAGAGAATGTGGTGGTTTTAAAACATGTTGCTACTGAGGAACAGCTCGCAGATATATTCACGAAAGCACTAGATGCTAACCAATTTGAGAAGCTAAGAGGCAAATTAGGAATTTGCCTACATGAGGATTTGTAGCAGTTAATGTCTGAAAAGCGTGCAGCAGTTATTCTCTCTCTCTACTCTTATGTTGTGCACGCTAATTTAGGGAAAGTCTTAAAAACCTCCCTTAACTACTTCATCACACGCTACATTAGTGTGATAAGTTCTGATACTGTTGTTAAGCATCACTCTAGTTCTGAGACTGAGAAGACTAGGCTTGTTGTTGAAGAAGTTGAAAAGAATGTTGAGTTCGAGCATTTAGGGAAATCTGATCAGGTTGAAACCCTATACATTGTTGATGTGAATACTGTTAAGGATCCTGAGGCTGCTCCTAGTACTGATGACATGGAAGTGGATATTGATCCTGTAGCAAAGGTTATTGAAACTGGTGACACCATGGTTGACAATGGTCTGAATCTCATCAAGGACCCTGTTCCTCAATCTGACGTTGTGCCAGATGCTGAAGCATCTTTGGACCAACAGGTTCCTCGTCCTAATATTGTAGCTGACGTATGTTCTGATACTGGTTTTAGTAGTGATGATACTGATAAGTCTCCATCCCTGGTGAAGACATTTGGTGCTGGTGTTGATACTCCTGTTGTCCAGAAGAAACAGTTGAAGAGAAATGCCGTAGAGAGTAACTCTGTCTTTGAGGAAGAAGTGTCTAAAGATGAAGCATCTGGTGAAGCTTATGTTGGCAGACAAAGTGTAGGTGACAAAAAGAGAAGGGTAGCTCTGGAAAGAGAGCTTGGAGAAGAAGCCCTAGTGTGCACTGATATAGTGAGCTTGATTGAAGAAGCTGGTGCTGGAAATAATGATGTTGATGCTGATGGTGAACCTATGATAGAGAGCTCTGATGAAAGCTCCTCTGAATGATGTCCTTGCTCTTGTGTTTTACTGCTCCTATTGTTTTTGTCTGTCTGAACCTTGCGGGCTACGCCCAGGATATCTTGTGCCCTCCCATGTGCTGCTGGTCTGTAATTATGCTACTATGATGTGTTGCTACTTCTGTTTGTCAATGCATGACGCATTATGTTTGTCAAAATTATGGCTAATAAGGGGGAGTAATAGTAAAGATGCATGTTCTGTTCGTGATAATGCTGTGACACATGTTACACCATCTGGTGTGCTATGATTGAGGGGGAGCAGGTATGCTATATCTGTATGTGTATGTTTGTTCTGTTGAGGGGGAGTATTCTCTACTGTGATATATGCATGAACTCAGGGGGAGCAATCTACTTTTGTTGTGATGCATGTTGTGTGTGACAGATGTCATTCCAAATGCCAAGGCATCTCGTCTGTTTTAGAGGAATCCACTTTTACTTGATACCTGAGAATTTATTTTTCTCAGTGGTGTAGGAATTTATTTTCCCTATGGTGATTCATATTTGTGGGAATTTATTTTTCCCTGGTTTAACTGTATGGCGCTTATGTGTGAGAGTTTATTTCTCTCCTATCTTGTACCTTATGAGGCTAAGTTGTGTATTTCCGCTGTTGCATGCCTCTGATGCTGCTTGTTCATTATTTCTCACTTGATGACCTCTTTTGAAAATAATGTGACAATGTATTATCTTCTTTCTTAGCTGTGTGTTTGCGTTGACTTGAAGGAAGGTATGTACTGCATCTCTCCAGAACTGGTCTTAGTTTGTTTTAGCCAAAATTAGCCTATATATATGTATTTTGTAGTCAAAATCAGGGTCACAATTTCACATACGAAAATCCTTACAAAAACTCAGAGTACCCAAACGTTCGAGCGAAATGAGTAATTACAAGGAAAAGTATGATTCTGTGAACCACTATGTACTTGTAAATGTTTACATTCAAATGCAATTCTAAATTCCAGTAACTTTCAATTTATTTGTTCGCTTTAAGAAATTCATTCATTCGAACGAATTTTGCACTTGTCTTTTTAAATTCATTTTAAGTTTTCTGCAAAGTTTACTTTTCTGCAAACTTTTTTCATTCGAAGTACTTTATTGCATTGTTACTTTCATTTACATACTTTAAATAAATAAGTAATCATGATTTTGATGTCTGACACTATTATTAAATTAACTCGACCATTGTCCGGATCTTTTTACAAGAGATAATTTAATTTTTAGATTGATTGAATTGAATAACTAATGTATCGGCTCTATATTATAACTAAAATACATTAATTATTGAATGCATTTAAAAAGTCAACTATGTCTTATAGTGGATAGTTTTTTTATTTTATAAAAAATAATAAAATTAAATTAAAGGTTGTAAATGAAAAAAAAAAACCGTAAAAAGCTATAAGTTCAAACATTGCTTGAAATAGCATCTAAAAAAAAGCTATAAGCTAATGAGAAAATCTTTTTACCAAACACATTTATTTTTTCCAAACAAGCTTATAAGCTAGTCCAATAAGCTATAAGTTACCTTATTGGACTTACAAGCACACCCTAAAATAATTTTTTATTTATTTAAGTGACACTTATTTTAAAATGGAGGGAGTATATATTTGTTTTTGTAGGATATATGATTTTGATTTTACATTAAACTAAATTTTATTCATATATTAATAGTAAACATTACTTACTTTTTTATGGGTTTTCTTTTGTTCGTGTAATTATTTGACTCTTGTGTGACCTAAATAGACACAAATTATTCGTAGCAATTTTAACGCTACTGCATACTAAAGCTCAAGTTTAAACTCAAAATTTTGATTAAACTGATAGAGACCCATATTATTTTATTTAAAAGCTCTTAGATAGAGACCCATATTAAACTGATACATATTATATTTCTGCCACCCTCGATAATATTTCCTGGTTCCGTCCCTGTTTTAGTTCACCCTCTAATAAAAGGACTAATGCTAAAAGAACTCCCAATGAAATTCGAACGAAGAACAAATGGACGAATCCGATCAAAAGAACATTCTAGCGCTTAGGAACTTAGAAACTCGATTTTGAACTTCGATTGAATTCAATGCAGTGAGAGAGAGTACTAACCACTGAGATTTCGAAGTTAAAAAAGTCGTGGCCGTGAGCATCAGAAGCAAAAGAATAGTGATAGACGCTAGCAGAAGCAGAGGAGAAGAGACTTGTATCACCGGTGGCGGTGGCGGCGACTTGTTACGCATCCAAGAGCGAAGTTGTTCGTGAAACCCGAAATACGAGAGAATGAAAAAGAAAAAGTGAAAAAATTGGGAAAGTGAAAATTTGGAAAGAGAGAATGAAAAAGTTAAGGAGAACGTAAAAATAAAAAGCGCATGTTGATTCTGGTGTCAGATTAAAAGTTATCCACGGTTAACCCGTGACAAATCTAATTCTTTATCCACAGTGTTGGTGTTTTGTATGTTGGCCTCATTTTGCAAAAACAAGTTCTAGCAAGATGTTGGACCAGATGCCGTAGCATGTGGGTACAGCATCTGTCGTGACGGTAATTCTCGCTGTATTTATGCGCCATATCCTTGAAGATTCGCCTAAACAATATTTTCGCCTTTCCTTATATACCAAGACGCACGTTTTCATTGAGGTTTTATAAGGCGGCTGCACCAGGTTATATTTTCATAATATGCTACGCCATTTATGGAAACAAGAGATTTTATCCAAGAATATGTTTGCTGGACTTTTTCCACGACCAGCTGTATTGTGAAGCCCAAAAACGAAGATCTAGCCTATGCTAACTCAGGGTATATATATGTGAAGACTAAAACCTAAAAGTTTACTGAAGCCGTATTTCAAGATTATAGTTTTAGGGTTTGAGTCTTGTTAATTGTAAGCCTTTCTTGTGGATTCTATAACACAAGCTTAGGCCTGTTTGGTTTGTATTTTGTGAAACTTCTCCCAAGCTTTTAAGCACGGAGATTGTTTGTTTGTTTGGTTAGTGAAACCTCATCGTTTGTTGAACTGTTATAATCACAAGGTTTGTGATAGAAAGGAAGTGAGACGGGGTCTCAAACTTAGGAGTTCCTAGGTTGAGTTAGCACGGGTAGAGTCTAGGAGATAAGTCGTAAACTTGGATGTTTGCTGTGGGCTTAGAACTAGATCTATTATAGTGGATTCCTTCCTGGCTTGGTAGCCCCCAGAGTAGGTCGTTGTGAACGCCGAACTGGGTTAACAATTTTCTGTGTTGTTTACTTTATTGTCTGTTGCTTTTACTTGTTGATTATATTCTACTGTGGACATACGCTTGAGCATTTGTCTTAGCATTACAACTGACTACGTACGACAATTGCTATAGCTTCTGTCTTAACATCTGTCCCCAGTAGGTGCCAGAATTTCACACAGTACAAATAACCGTGTCTAATTGACTGTGGCAAAACAACAAAATTTTTTTAGTGAACTATATGCTTATTAACCATGTATTTAATATATAACTCATATATGTTAACAGCTAATCAATTTTAAAAAGTCCATATTTGAGTACTTAATATGATGATATTAATTTAGTAAAAAAAAAATGATGATATTAATAAACACATATGCTTAACATCCACATATTAACAAGTACAAAATTATTTGGACTATGCATGTCCATTAGTGCAAGTTGTTTTATTTTTTCCATCATCTAATAGATCCACAACTTGCACTAAGGGACATGCATATCCTCCGTTTGGCCCGACTTTTTTTAGCTTTAAATTCTCCTTTTAAAAAAAATATATTTTACTAAACAAATTTTAGATTAAAGATAACTTTGAAGTTAAAAAAAACAATAATTACCAAACAACTTTTGCTCTGTTTTTGAAAGTTCTTATTTTCACTTTTAGTTTTCAATCAGCTTCTAAGAGCTAAAAAAGCCGGGCCAAACGAACCCTAAATTTATATGTTGCGAGTAATAAAAAACGGCTTAGGTTAGAGTGTAGCGAGTTGGTTTAATTTGAATTTTTAAAAGGAAAAAAGTTGAACTAATAAAAAATAGGGGGTTCAATTTTTGTAATTTTTACATACAGAATTTGAGCAACCAAAAGCATGTAAATTTGACAGTTGTTATAATAAGTTGTTATAATAAGTGTTATGTTTTGATACTGCATCTCATATAAACCAACGTTTTTTATTGTACTTCTCCAATCTTATCTATAAGTAAATTTTTATTTCTTAAATTTATTAATATATCTGACTTATAATATAGACTAAACATTAATAATCGAATCAATCTAAAATGTAAGAATTTATTTATATATGAGATGGGAGGGAAATTCCATTATAACAAAAAATAAAAGTAACTAATCTAACAAAAACACTAGCAGAAACCAAACTCCACACATGTATTGCTATGCAAGTGTAGTATGTAGTTTTCTACTCACATTGGACAATGTTCATAACCTTCTAGTACTATTTGGATCCAAACATGTAAGTAATTAATATTCTTCTCATCCTTTTTCCTCATATTCCCTCCCCTCCCATTCGTTAAACCAAAGAGATCCTTATGCAAAACCAAATAAGAATCAATTGATACCACAAATTTAAATGAAAAGTTACACAAATTGTATCAATCTTATTTATTCAAAACAAAGTAAGAAAAATACATATCACAGAAACATAAAATCAAGAAACTATAACTCCATCTCTAATAAATTGTCCTATAATAATTCAAAAGTCGGTTGTACATTGCGACGAACTTCTTCATCTTCCTCAGGACTATAATCATTCATAGCGTTAAAAGTCATCTTAATCTTCTCAGGTGTCTTACCCGACATCATGTCTGCTGCAACCTTTCAAGCAAGATACAATAAACTCGGGATGTTTAAATAGTTTGCAACATTAATGAGATAAAAAAAGCGTACCTTAATCAAACTTAACAGATTCAGCATCCCAAGTCTTAAGACATACTTTGGAACTCGCAGCATCAACATACTTCTTACAATATTCAATAACTTTTGCAAGATCCATTTGGTTACTTTGAGAATAAGGATTTGGGTGTCCTCGACACAATTCTCTTCGATCATAGGCTTTATTGTTTTAAATCCAATGCCAATGCCGCATTAATTTCAAAAATCTCACCGTCAAAACTCTTGAGAGTGATCTTAGTTAATCACATGATGACGATTTAATTTTAAATTTTGAATATTAAAATCCCCAACTTTCAAGTTGAGATTGTTTCTCTTTGGAAAAACTAGTTAGTGAGTTAAGTGGGAAACAATAGACATTAATGAGCACTATTTATAATGCAACTAACTCAAGTGATTAGGACACCATTAGTCTATTGTTTCTCACTCACCTCACTAACTAGTTCTATGAAAGAGAAACAATCCCAATTTGACAGTTAGGGATTTAAATTTTCAAAATTTAAAATCAAATCAACATTATGTCATTAACTAAGACAACTTTCAAGAGTTCTGATGGTGAGTTCTTTGAAATTGACTAGGCGTTGGCAACAGTCAAGCCTATGATTGAGGAGAATTGTGTCAATGACACTGGAATTCTTATTCCCAAAGTAACCAGCAACATCTTGGCAAAGGTTATTGAGTACTGCAAGAAGCATGTTGAAGGTCCGAGTTCCAAAGCATGTCTTAAGGCTTGGGATGTTGAATTTGTTAAGGTTGATCAGGGTACGCTCTTTCATGTCATCAACGTTGCAAACTATTTAAACATCCAGAGCTTGTTGACTTACTTGCAAGGTTGAAGCAGTAATGATGTCGGGTAAGACACCCGACGAAAATGGAAAGACTTTTAACATTATGAATGATTACAGTTCTAAGGAAGATGAAGAGTTGGTCTCAAAGTCCAATGGGCTTTTGAATGATTATAGAAAAATTTCTTAGACATGGAGTTATAGTTTATTGTGTTTATGTTTTTGTGATATGCATTTTCCTTACTTTGTTTTGAATGAATAATATTTATACTGTTTGTGTATCTTTTCATTTAAATTTGTGGTCTTATTTAGTTTTGCATAAGTGTTGTGGTTTCAATTTTCTAAGTGTTGTCCTATCAATTTTCTATTTAAACGCATATTTCATATGAACGTATTCAAATAATTATTTATATTTACTTAAATAGACTAATGAACTAATATACTAATTAGATTAAACATTCATTTGATATTTAACATGATAGTTTAGAGAATTTCAGTATATACAACATCATATTTCAATTCTAGTTTATAATCATATATTTATACATGTGAAAAGTTAACATATAGTAACCTTGAATTAATGAAGAAAAAATTAATAGATTTATAATTTAATTCAAAATACAATATTTAATATAAAATATTAATAGTAATAATATATTATTCATATTTATTAAAATAGGCCTATAGTGGCTAAAGAGATTTTTTTATGGCCTGCAGCCTGACTCTTTTTTTAACTAAATTGACTTCTAAAAGAGTCTTGGTCTGCTCTATTTAGAAAAACAGGTTGGTAGCCTTAGCCTTAACCTTAATAGCCTAGGCTGTAAGCCACCGTAGGTCGGTGGTTTATTCCCACTATTATGTAATAGGTTAGCGACTTGGGTTTTTGGATTCTCTATAAAGTTGGATTTTCCTATATGCATGGGTATTTAGATAAAGTTTTAGGATATTTTTGTCTGTACAATATACATAAATAAATGCAACATTTTCTCTTCCAACAAACTTTTGCTTAAACATAGAAGAATTTACGAAACCCAACTTCAAAACTTTGGACTTGGAGTACCATTTTGTAATCTCTTTAATCAATATTTGCTTATATAAAAAAATTATTTGAATTGTCCCGCGAACTTAGCTTAGTCGGTAAGACATTGCATTATATATGCAGGGGGTTGGGGTTCGAACCCAGTCATTCCACTTATCCACCTAAAAGGTAGAATTTCTAGCCACTATCAAAAAAAATATTTGAATTGTGAAATGCATGTTGTGTGAGAATGTATGACCTAAAACATATGTATTCAAATAGGATTTGAAAGGATTTCAAAATGATAAAATCTCGTGGTATTTGATCAAGACTCTTTTCGACTTATTAAAAGTCTTGTGGTATTCAATCAAGACTCTATTGCAACTTAAAAAAAGTTTTATGGTATTCAAAAAGTTTCTAATTTTGATGGATTGTTTCAAAAATTGGGATTTTAATGGACTTTGATGGATTTTTTAATGAATTTTTAGGTTTAAAAAGTCTTTCTCTTTATCATTAGATTTAGAAGGAGTCTTAGGAGGATGTATTGAATTAGGATATTGAAAGACAATTTTTGTGGATTATAAAAGATTGTGCAAGATTTTAATGACTTTTATGTTTTAAAAGACTATTAAGATTTGTCAAAAAAAAAAAAAAAAAGACTATTAAGATTTGTAATTTTGAATTTCAATGGATTTTTATGGTAAGATTTTATAGGATTTGGAAGACTATATGGATTTATAGAATTTTAAAGGACATTGAATTGTAAATTAAATGCAGCATTTTTGTTTAAAAATTTCCTAAATTATTTGTACAGATATATGTACACAGACTTGTATACCTGTTACTCTGAAATGTTTTGGTGCATCATATGGAATAAATTTGATTTAATTTTAATTTATGGTATGAATGTTTATTAAAAAAAAAATTGAGCTAACAGTAACCCATATGACTCACCAGAACACTAAAAAACAGGTTTATTGTGTTCGGGTGAGTCATATGAGTTACTGCTAGTTCTATCAGAAACACTATATCAGAAATTAAAATCAAATCAAATTTATTCCATACAATGCACCAAAACATTTCAGAGTAACATGTATACAAGCCTATGTACATATATCTGTACAAATAAATCTTACCCATAAAAATTCTTTGAAATTCAAATTACAAATCTTAATAGTCTTTTAAAATCATGAAAGTCATTAAAATCTTACACAATATATGTGTAAAATACATTAAAAAACTAACCATTTAAATTTTATTCGTATGAAGAAAAAAAATTATTAGTATAAATAATCAACTTAACAATCACAAAATATCTTTGCATCCATCACACTCACAAAATTTAGAAATATATTCAATATCAAAAAATTCAAAAATATAAATAAATATCATACCTCTCTTGATATATTTTTTCCCATATAAATGCTCTACTGAAATGAATAGTCTCAACACGATTGGCATCAACACAAGTTCTACAATCTACAAAAAGATATAAAATTTAAAATTAGTTTATTTTTTGTCCAACTAGATCATATATGATATCTACAAGCCTTTGTATATAAAAGATGAGAGCCTAAATGTCATAGCCATAAATTTTAATCAATTAGGCAAAAATACATAAAAAAGAAATATTTATTCAATTACTTTAATAAAAAGAATAAAATGGTTCTTGTATATTTACATTTTACTATTTGTGTGAGTGTATTTTTTAGGTTCATTGAATGATTGATGTATTAATTCAATCTATATTTTAGGTCAAATACATTAATCATTCAATGAAATTAAAAAATAATTCTTTTTTTATAATAAGGATTAGAAAGAGTATATACTTTTTCTTAAAATAAATTTTACCATAACATATGTTTGACTTGAAGATTAATTCTTAACAAATATATATAATAAAAAAATAAGTAAATAGCTAAGTAAATTCAATCAAAAAAATAAAGATAAATAAATAAAAGAATGATCGCTTAAATGGAGAAGAAAATGAAAATCAACCAAAAAGTACCATAGATTAGAGGCACGTATCTTTATATCCAAATAACTTTCATGAAAAATTGAAGGACAACTACAACTTCGAATTATTTCTGGTGCTTCACCGCAAAGAGCACATGCATCATCATGTAGATCGTTCTTAGACCCACTCTCACTCTTAGATAGCAGATCCATTTTTGAAAAAAACTTCAGCTAGCCCTCATCAAAAACAACTTATCAATTTCAAATAGCGTCAACTGAACAAAAAAACTACATAACAATCCGCAATAGTGAATGCCAAACTAATTAAATATAAATGTTTTCTTACCTCGATCTCCAACGTTAAAGATCTGTCTTAATATTTTAAAAATTGGACTGGTCCGACAAGTTTAACCGATTGGACCGCAAATCAAACCTAGCACTAGTCCAAATATCATAGAAAAACCAGAGAGGTCTACATAACCGGGTGAAAAACAGGAAAAACTAGTGTGAACTGGTGAAAACCGGTAAAACTGGTGAACCAACCCTAATTTCTAAAAATCTTTTGGTTCCTTTATTTTCTTTTTTCCATTTTTTTGAAATCTTCAGAACATGAAGTAGGGACAAACACCAGAAAATGGAGAAAAGAAACACCAGAAAAGGGAGAAACACCAAGATTGAGATTGAAAACACCACAAAGAATATAGGTGGTAGGATCTTCATGGAGAAGAAGGATAACACAAAATATAGAAAATTCATGTGTTATATTGTAAGAGAAAGAACAAAAAAAATTAGAAAATTATGAAAGTCATATGAATGAGAAAAGGATCCATGATGAAATTGAAAGCAGGAATGTATCCCAAAAAAAATGAAAGAAGGAAGACACAACCCATTGTGGGTGGCGGCTGTGCAACTTGTATTGAGAATTAGGGTTAAAAACTTCAACTTATAAATTGTGAAATATGTTATGTATTGGGCTAGAGTATTGGGCTCTTGAGTCCATATCAACATTAAAAAAACGAGAGTTTCTTTTGGCACCTCTTACATTATCTCGCGTGCCTTGCTAATTTACCAAAATATTATTGACCGCTACTTAGACAGCGAACTTAATCCACTAGATAAGTAGCGGATAGGAAAAAAATATTCATATTCAACCATGCCCCCCAGAAACCCTTTGAGAAATTTTTGAAATTTTTTGTCATCCACTACTTAAGTCACCAGTGAAAAAACACATTTTAAATCAGGGAATTTAAATCGGTTGCTATCCACTTGATTTAAAAAGTGCCACGGAGGGGATTTTTAGAATTGTTTAATATTTAAGTCAGGTAATCTGATTTAAAAAGTTTTATAATTAAAATAACATAAATTTAGTCAATATTATTATTACTCTTTCCATCTTTTATCAGAAGATTTCTCTCTCTTACATCGAATGAACATGTTCTCCTCTTAGTCTTAGATCTGAAACGAAACCCTAGTCTCTCTCTGTCATAGTGAACCATGTTCTCCCTCTCAATCCCTAAGTCGCTCTTCCTCTCGGTGAAACACAAATTATATCCCTCTTATTCTGTGACGAAATCGATTATGGCGCACACGTTGTGGTGTGTTATTGGACTAGTTCGCTACTTAAGTATCGCAAGTGGTATATATATGGCAATTTTCTTCAGACACAAACATGTTCCTTCTCCACCAACTTTTTTCCCTCCACTCCAAACCTTCCAAAAACTAACATTTTAACGAAAATCTTGTTTCCAACACAAAGTCAAAGCATCAAGGAGCTCCACATATATCACACTAAACTGAATTCAAAGGTAATGTGAATCTAAAACTTCCCCCACTCCATTTAATTTGAACCACGTCAACCATGTATGTATTGGTCAAGTTCGCTAGTTAAGCAGTGAACTCGGTTCACTACTTAACTAGCGAATCACTCAAATACTGGAGTTGATAACAATTTATTGAATTGTTTAATTTATGGTTGATCCTAAACTAAGCAAAGAACATAAAGGTTGGTGAGAAGCCATCTAAGGTTTAGAAGAAGCCAGTCAAAGAACATAAGTGTGATGGGCAACCGAGCAAAAAATTGATGGTTGTTGTCGCGGTGATTTTTGGATATCGAGCTATTAATTAGCATCGAATCGCAATTTAATATTCCACCACCGATCTTTAATTTATCCGAGGGAAAGGGAAAAAGTTCGAAAAAACCCTATTTTTTAGAGATCAAGGTCCGGGGGTTAGTTATACGAAGGTAAGATACTATCACCCTAAGTATCTATAGTATCCTATAGGAACCTCTTGTTTTTATTCTAACTTTGCGCTTTATTTTTAATTGCTTGTAAAAATGTATGAACTAAAGTGATGATAAAAAAAGTTTTAAAGTGATGAAAAAGAAGAAACATGTTTTTGTTGATTTTATTTGATTGGAGAGACAAATCTCATGCCTACGTACCCGAGGGATCAAACCACCGTAGTTCGGGGAAAAATCCGAGTAAATTTGTTTGTTTGATTTTAAGGTTTTGAAAATGGTTTTAAAGACCAAAAGCCAAAAGTGGCAAAATGTGAGTTTGATTGATTTTAGTTTGTGAAGAAAGTCTATATGGTTAAATTGTTTGAAGTTTGATTATGAAATAAGACGCGAACACTTGGTTTAAAATCCAAGGTTTATTGTGAAAAGGTTTGAGTGATAAAAGACACTTGGTTTAAAATCCATGGTTTTTGCATGATTAAAAATGTTTGATTGAAGAAAATGCACTTGGTTTGAAATCCAAGGTTTGTTCGAGAAAAATGACACTTGGTTTGAATTCCAAGGTTTTTGCGATAAAAGAACACTTGGTTTGAATTCCAAGGTTTTTGTAAGAAAAAGAACACTTGGTTTGAATTCCAAGGTTTTAACGAGAAAAATAACACTTGGTTTGAATTCCAAAGTTTTTGCGATAAAAGAACACTTGGTTTGAATTCCAAGGTTTTTGTAAGAAAAAGAACACTTGGTTTAAATTCCAAGGTTTTAACGAGAAAAATAACACTTGGTTTGAATTCCAAGGTTTTTGTAAGAAAAAGAACACTTGGTTTGAATTCCAAGGTTTTAACGAGAAAAATAACACTCGGTTTGAATTCCAAGGTTTTTGCGATAAAAGAACACTTGGTTTGAATTCCAAGGTTTTTGTAAGAAAAAGAACACTTGGTTTGAATTCCAAGTTTTTAATGAGAAAAATAACACTTGGTTTGAATTCCAAGGTTTTTGTAAGAAAAAGAACACTTGGTTTGAATTCCAAGGTTTTAACGAGAAAAGTAACACTTGGTTTGAATTCCAGGGTTTTTGCGATAAAAGAACACTTGGTTTGAATTCCAAGGTTTTTGCAATAAAAGAACACTTGGTTTGAATTCCAAGGTTTGTTCGAGAAAAAACACACTCGGTTTGAAGTCCAAGGTTTTTTGATAGAAATGTTTGATGAAAATTTTTGTGTTTCCATGATATTTTGAAAAGAAAATAATTATGTATTTTGAAAGAGGTTTTGACCTCATTTTTTGAGAAGAAAATAGGTAATGGTTACGTGCGCCAAATGACACTAACCTAAAACGTCATAACAAATAAATTAAATGCGAAGACAATTCGCAATGATATTTTGATCAAAGCGACGCCTTTTCCCTCGGAATTTAATATTACGCATATTGGCGGAATGCGATAAAAAATAAATATGCATGAGATGCAAGTTTTCATTTATGAGTACATTGGTCCTTAATTACACTCTAAAATTTTGCAAGAAAATAAACATGAAATGATGCAAGAGAGGGGGTATGCTGTGCACTTTTATTTAGAGTTTACATTTGGCCTATTTACATCCTAAATTCAAGAGCAAAAATAAATGACAATTAATAAAGCGATAAACACTCAATATTGTGATAATAATGATGTTACAAAAAATAAAGGTAAAAATGATAAATAAATGGACGTAATGAAATAATATGAAATGCATGGATAAATAACATAAATAAATAAATAAATAAATACGAAACTAAAAAAGATGAAAATAAGCCTCGACATCGTGCTTTACAAGGCTGAAAAAATAGCTAAAATAGCTTATGCCAAAAGCACTTATCTCATAAGCTCATACACAAAAATTAGAGCAATTAATTAATAACATAGGATATTAACGATTTAAAATTGAATTAAATCCCACTATAAATTTCAGTAGCTTAATTTTGTTCAAAATGACTTAGAGAAGTCATTGAAATGAAAAGCTACTCTCAAAATAAGCTAAAAAACAAATTAAATTTAAGTTTAAACAGGAGGTGCAAATATCAAAACGAAATAAAATGGGGTGCAAAAAGCACTGCTGAAGTCCCAACCCAACTGGGGGCGCAGGCCCAAGGGGGGTGTGGAGAAAGAGTTGAGGACAGAATCAGGGCTGTCTGATTAAAATCAAACAGTCCTGATTTGATCACAAACAGATGGGATCTAGGACGTTTGGTCTAGATCTGGGGGTTCAAAGCGCGCTGGTGCATCGTAAGGCCACGCACCAACATACACAGGATTAGTCCAGGGTATATATACCCCCAAACCCTAAAAATTTCATTTTTCCCATTTTCTCTTCTCTCTTCTCCGCCGCCGGCCAACTCCTTCTTGTTCCACTCTCTCGTTTTTTCTCTCTCAATCTAAACTTCACCTTTCAAAAAAAATTTAACATCAAACCTATACAAAATTGTCTCCTAAACCCAAATCCAAACTCAAAATAATCAAACAAACAACCCACAGTCCAGATCGAACAAAAATAAGGGAAAGGGAAAGACAATCAACCTTTGGTTTTTTCGAATTCTGATTCGTCTTCTTCTTGCGGTTTATGTTTCCGAATCGGAAAAAAGAAAAAGTATGTTGTTTATGTTTTTTCGATTCTGTTGCGTTGAATGGCGAAAGAAGGATTTTTTATTCTGTCTGTGTTTATTTGGAAAAAAGAAGGGTTTTTGATTCTGTTTGTGTTTTCTATTGATTTTGAAAAAAAGGAATTTTTTTGATTCTGGATTTGTTTTCTGTGAACAAGAAAGAATTTTGATTTTGGAATTAGGGTTTGAATTTTGTTGTTTGTTCTGCGGCTGAGCTCCAAAATTTCTCTCTGTTTTCCCATCTAATTTCTGTTCACTATATACCCAAAGATTAGGGTTTTGAATGTTCAAAGGACTTGGCTTGAATCTGTATAATTCTATTATTTGATGGACAAACTTGAATTTCTGGCAAAAAGGACACTGACAGAGAAGAAGCGTGAAAGTTGACTTTGTTATTTTCTAATTTTTCTAATTAAAAAAAAAGAAGAGAAATAAATAATTAAATAATTATTAATAATAATAATAAAACAAAAATTAAATAAAAAAAAGGGAAAGGGGAGATGCAGACGCTGCTTCTCCTTCTTTTTATATTTTTGTTTTTTTATTTTAATAAAAATAAATAAAAAAAGATAATAATAATAATAATAATAATAATAATAATAATAATAATAATAATAATAATAGAATTCTTGCTCAGCTTCATGTTCTTGAGGCACCCTCAAGTTGAATTCTTGCTCAAAAGTGGCATTCAACCACAACTGTAGCAACCACATGGGTCCAGCAACTAAAAACGAGGAACCATTTGTTGACTTCTTAATCTCATCACAGGCCAAGCCAATTGACTCATACAAAACAGCCAGAATTAATTTTCCTAAGCCAAAATGTCTACCCTCTTGTATTTGGATGGCCATGGGAATAAACATTTTTGCTACTTGTAAAGAACGAGAGCAAAAAACATAATAAGATAACCAAAGAGTTAAAAAGGCTATGTGCTCAACATTACTAGTCTCTCCCTTTTCGATATTCTTCTCTATGAACTTAGTAAACGACAGTTCCGTTGGGTCAAACTCAATATTGTCACTAGTATTCGAAGGGTCGAAAGTTTCATCATTTTGTCGAAGACCAGTCAAGGCAGCTACATCTAAAAGTGTTGGGGTAAGCATTCCACGTGGGAAGTGAAAAGTGTTAGTGGACTTTTCCCAAAAATGCATAGCAGCAATGATCAATTCTTGTTGGACTTGGGGACCAATTCGTGTAAATTGAATTAAGTCATAAATCCCATATGTTTTCCAGTATTCGCCAAATTCTTTTTCCATTCGATTCAGCCAAGGGATAAAATATTTGGTATTGGGAATAACAGGAGCAGATCGAAATAATTTCACAGTCAAAAACCCTAGATGACGCGTTTCACTAGAAAAGATTGGGGGTTCACATGTACGGTAGCAAGGAAAGATTTCACTTACCTTCGAGGTCAAAGAATCTTCGTCTGGAAGAGGACCTCCAAATGCATAAACATTCTTATTCACGGCATATGGAATCATCAACTCCGAATGCCAGATCTCGTTCTTTTCAGGATCGTCATGGGGTTGTGGAACCATAGGTTCCTTATCTTCGTAAAGGATAAAATTTCTCCATTTACCAGCAAAAGGAACTTTGACATCCCGATTTCCTTCATCGATTTTTGATTGTTAAGGAAAAAGTTTGTTGGAATTCGCATTTAGGAAAAGAATAAAACTTTCTAGAAAGTTTGAAGTGGTTAAGTTTAAACGGAATGAACAATGTGTTGTTTTGAGTGGGTTGAACTTGAAATCGTTGTTACAGTTTTCTGGGAAATTTCAGAGAGTAATGGAGTTGTTTGGAGTTGCAGAAAACGTTTCAATGGAGAAGAAGGAGGGTATTTATAGATTTTGATAAAGTCCCGAATTAAATAATTTAAAATGAAAAGAAACTGTTCACATGCAGTTTCCTTCAACTTCCGGAGCTGCCACCTGGTCCACTCACGCGAAAAAACAGGGTTTTTCATTGATAGTGGTGGAAATGTCAGTTGAAAAGACTGCTAATAATGACGTCAACGCAGTCTTGGGAAAACATGAAGACCTTTTGTAGAAAACAAATAAACGTTTCAATCTTAAAATGCCAACTCCTAAATTTCATTCGAACCATTCAAATCGAAATTGGCATTTTGGGGGCAATTTGTTACTCCATATTTTTGTTGGAAACAAAATATGAAATAAAGATGAGTTAATTGTTTAAATGTACATATTGACAATCCTGGAAAAATTGGAAAAACATAGTATGTATACTTTGAAGTTAATTAAATCTTTTCAATGGTTTTTTCCTTTCGATTCGATTTTAATATAAATCGAAATCTTTCTGTATCGAAAGAAATTTAATTTCACGGAAAGTCTAAGTATTTTCCAAGTGTTTTCAAAACATCTCATAGTCACTTCGATTTCGACTACTAGCAACGGAGGCAACGTTTCAAAACTGAGGACAGCGCATAAAGGTAGAAGACACGTGTCATTTGGTCAAGAGGCATCCGTTATATAGCAGTTGAGATAGGAAGCCTATATATATGTATTTTGTAGTCAAAATCAGGGTCACAATTTCACATACGAAAATCCTTACAAAAACTCAGAGTACCCAAGCATTCGAGCGAAATGAGTAATTACAAGGAAAAGTATGATTTTGTGAACCACTCTCTACTTGTAAATGTTTACATTCAAATGCAATTCTAAATTCCAGTAACTTTCAATTTATTTGTTCGCTTTAAGAAATTCATTCATTCGAACGAATTTTGCACTTGTCTTTTTAAATTCATTTTAAGTTTTCTGCAAAGTTTACTTTTTTGCAAACTTTTTTCATTCGAAGTACTTTATTGCATTGTTACTTTCATTTACATACTTTAAATTTAAGTTTCTTTAACAACATTTCCAAATCATGAACACTGAATGTTTTCTCATCACAAAAATGCACAAACATGTCCCAAGATTTACTAGTTGATCTTACCAGTAAATAAACTAGCGGTTGTTTACCAAAAATCAATGTAAACAACTACCCGCCCCTGTAACAATAAAAAAAAATTTAGTGTTCGCCCCTGTTTTCTTTGTGTACCATAGTGTTCGACTTTGTTGTAAAGAATTATAACGAATTAACAGCCACATAATTACAATTTTCTGTTTCAATTACAATTTCACTTGTATCAACCAACTTACTTCGTTAAAAAATAAATAAGTAATCATGATTTTGATGTCTGACACTATTATTAAATTAACTCGACCATTGTCCGGATCTTTTTACAAGAGATAATTTAATTTTTAGATTGATTGAATTGAATAACTAATGTATCGGCTCTATATTATAACTAAAATACATTAATTATTGAATGCATTTAAAAAGTCAACTATGTCTTATAGTGGATAGTTTTTTTATTTTATAAAAAATAATAAAGTTAAATTAAAGGTTATAAATGAAAAAAAACCGTAAAAAGCTATAAGTTCAAACATTGCTTGAAATATATAGCATCTAAAAAAAAGCTATAAGCTAATGAGAAAATCTTTTTACCAAACACATTTATTTTTTCCAAACAAACTTATAAGCTAGTCCAATAAGCTATAAGTTACCTTATTGGACTTACAAGCACACCCTAAAATAATTTTTTTATTTATTTAAGTGACACTTATTTTAAAATGGAAGGAGTATATATTTGTTTTTGTAGGATATATGAATTTGATTTTACATTAAACTAAATTTTATTCATATATTAATAGTAAACATTACTTACTTTTTTATGGGTTTTCTTTTGTTCGTGTAATTATTTGACTCTTGTGTGACCTAAATAGACACAAATTATTCGTAGCAATTTTAACGCTACTACATACTAAAGCTCAAGTTTAAACTCAAAATTTTGATTAAACTGATAGAGACCCATATTATTTTATTTAAAAGCTCTTAGATAGAGACCCATATTAAACTTATACATATTATATTTCTGCCTTCCTCGATAATATTTCCTGGTTCCGTCCCTGTTTTAGTTCACCCTCTAATAAAAGGACTAATGCTAAAAGAACTCCCAATGAAATTCGAACGAAGAACAAATCGACGAATCCGAACAAAAGAATATTCTAGCGCTTAGGAACTTAGAAACTCGAATTTGAACTTCGATTGAATTCAATGCAGTGAGAGAGAGTACTAACCACTGAGATTTCGAAGTTAAAAAAGTCGTGGCCGTGAGCATCAGAAGCAAAAGAACAGTGATAGACGCTAGCAGAAGCAGAGGAGAAGAGACTTGTATCACCGGTGGCGGCGACTTGTTACGCCTCCACGAGCGACGTTGTTCGTGAAACCCGAAATACGAGACAATAAAAAGCGCATGTTGATTCTGGTGTCAGATTAAAAGTTAGCCACGTTAACCCGTGGCAAATCTAATTCTTTATCCACAGTACAAATAACCGTGTCTAATTGACTGTGGCAAAACAACGAAATTTTTGTAGTGAAGTATATGCTTATTAAACCATGTATTTAATATATAACTCATATATGTTAACAGCTAATCAATTTTAAAAAGTCCATATTTGAGTACTTAATATGATGATATTAATTTAGTAAAAAAAAAATGATGATATTAATAAACACATATGCTTAACATCCACATATTAACAAGTACAAAATTATTTGGACTATGCAGGTCCCTTAGTGCAAGTTGTTTTATTTTTTCCATCATCTAATAGATCCCTTCGTGGACATGTTATTAATTTATTGTGTTTTTTTTAACTTCAAAGTTATCTTTAATCTAAAATTTGTTTAGTAAAATATATTTTTTTTTAAAAAGAGAATTTAAAGCTAAAAAAAACCGGGGCAAACGGAGGATATGCATGTCCCTTAGTGCAAGTTGTTTTATTTTTTCCATCATCTAATAGATCCCTTGGTGGACATGTTATTAATTTATTGTGTTTCATTCTAATTCTTATGTTGACCGGTGGCATATCCTCCGTTTGTCCCGGCTTTTTTTAGATTTAAATTCTCTTTTTAATCAAAAGTTAGGCCAAACACTTTTTTAACAAGGTTCTTAACCGTAAAAAACAGATTTTTTCAATGTGCAAAATTGGATTAAATGAGCTTCTAGAAAAAGAGGTTGAAAAAATAATCCGGAGCTTTATTTGTAATGATCTCGCTTTGAATCCCACTTAAGGCTCTTTTTATTATTTTTTTTCTTCAGTTTTTAGGTTGTTTTCATTTAAATATTATTAGTTGTTATTATCTTTTTTAAAAGTTTTTATTTTTGGTACCAATCTTTTTAAAAAAAAATATATTTTACTAAACAAATTTTAGATTAAAGATAACTTTGAAGTTAAAAAAAACAATAATTACCAAACAACTTTTGCTCTGTTTTTGAAAGTTCTTATTTTCACTTTTAGTTTTCAATCAGCTTCTAAGAGCTAAAAAAGCCGGGGCAAACGGACCCTAAATTTATATGTTGCGAGTAATAAAAAACGGCTTAGGTTAGAGTGTAGCAAGTTGGTTTAATTTGAATTTTTAAAAGGAAAAAAGTTGAACTAATAAAAAATAGGGGATTCAATTTTTGTAATTTTTACATACAGAATTTGAGCAACCAAAAGCATGTAAATTTGACAGGGGGAGTATTAACCATTGATGTATTTTCCACCAATTCAAAGTGAAATATAATATTTTAATAGGTGAGGTGTAAAATATTATTAAAGGATACTATTGAAAAGAATAAAATATTATTCTTTTACAGAATTTTTTATTATAAATGAAAAAATATTATGCTTAAGTGACACTTTTTTGAGGGTTTGTTTAAGTGACAATTGTTATAATAAGTGTTATGTTTTGACACTGCATCTCATATAAACCAACGTTTTTTATTGTACTTCTCCAATCTTATCTATAAGTAAATTTTTATTTCTTAAATTTATTAATATATCTGACTTATAATATAGACTAAACATTAATAATCGAATCAATCTAAAATGTAAGAATTTATTTATATATGAGATGGGAGGGAAATTCCATTATAACAAAAAATAAAAGTAACTAATCTAACAAATGAAAACACTAGCAGAAACCAAACTCCACACATGTATTGCTATGCAAGTGTAGTATGTAGTTTTCTACTCACATTGGACAATGTGCATAACCTTCTAGTACTATTTGGATCCAAACATGTAAGTAATTAATATTCTTCTCATCCTATTTCCTCATATTCCCTCCCCACCCATTCGTTAAATCAAAGAGATCCTTATGCAAAACCAAATAAGAATCAATTGATACCACAAATTTAAATGAAAAGTTACACAAATTGTATCAATCTTATTTATTCAAAACAAAGTAAGAAAAATACATATCACAGAAACATAAAATCAAGAAACTATAACTCCATCTCTAATAAATTGTCCTATAATAATTCAAAAGTCGGTTGTACATTGCGACGAACTTCTTCATCTTCCTCAGGACTATAATCATTCATAGCGTTAAAAGTCATCTTAATCTTCTCAGGTGTCTTACCCGACATCGTGTCTGCTGCAACCTTTCAAGCAAGATACAATAAACTCGGGATGTTTAAATAGTTTGCAACATTAATGAGATAAAAAAAGCGTACCTTAATCAAACTTAACAGATTCAGCATCCCAAGTCTTAAGACATACTTTGGAACTCGCAGCATCAACATACTTCTTACAATATTCAATAACTTTTGCAAGATCCATTTGGTTACTTTGAGAATAAGGATTTGGGTGTCCTCGACACAATTCTCTTCGATCATAGGCTTTATTGTTTTAAATCCAATGCTAATGCCGCATTAATTTCAAAAATCTCACCGTCAAAACTCTTGAGAGTGATCTTAGTTAATCACATGATGACGATTTAATTTTAAATTTTGAATATTAAAATCCCCAACTTTCAAGTTGAGATTGTTTCTCTTTGGAAAAACTAGTTTGTGAGTTAAGTGGGAAACAATAGACATTAATGAGCACTATTTATAATGCAACTAACTCAAGTGATTAGGACACCATTAGTCTATTGTTTCTCACTCACCTCACTAACTAGTTCTATGAAAGAGAAACAATCCCAATTTGACAGTTAGGGATTTAAATTTTCAAAATTTAAAATCAAATCAACATTATGTCATTAACTAAGACAACTTTCAAGAGTTCTGATGGTGAGTTCTTTGAAATTGACTAGGCGTTGGCAACAGTCAAGCCTATGATTGAGGAGAATTGTGTCAATGACACTGGAATTCTTATTCCCAAAGTAACCAGCAACATCTTGGCAAAGGTTATTGAGTACTGCAAGAAGCATGTTGAAGGTCCGAGTTCCAAAGCATGTCTTAAGGCTTGGGATGTTGAATTTGTTAAGGTTGATCAGGGTACGCTCTTTCATGTCATCAAAGTTGCAAACTATTTAAACATCCAGAGCTTGTTGACTTACTTGCAAGGTTGAAGCAGTAATGATGTCGGGTAAGACACCCGACGAAAATGGAAAGACTTTTAACATTATGAATGATTACAGTTCTAAGGAAGATGAAGAGTTGGTCTCAAAGTCCAATGGGCTTTTGAATGATTATAGAAAAATTTCTTAGACATGGAGTTATAGTTTATTGTGTTTATGTTTTTGTGATATGCATTTTCCTTACTTTGTTTTGAATGAATAATATTTATACTGTTTGTGTATCTTTTCATTTAAATTTGTGGTCTTATTTAGTTTTGCATAAGTGTTGTGGTTTCAATTTTCTAAGTGTTGTCCTATCAATTTTCTATTTAAACGCATATTTCATATGAACGTATTCAAATAATTATTTATATTTACATAAATAGACTAATGAACTAATATACTAATTAGATTAAACATTCATTTGATATTTAACATGATAGTTTAGAGAATTTCAGTATATACAACATCATATTTCAATTCTAGTTTATAATCATATATTTATACATGTGAAAAGTTAACATATAGTAACCTTGAATTAATGAAGAAAAAATTAATAGATTTATAATTTAATTCAAAATACAATATTTAATATAAAATATTAATAGTAATAATATATTATTCATATTTATTAAAATAGGCCTATAGTGGCTAAAGAGATTTTTTTATGGCCTGCAGCCTGACTCTTTTTTTAACTAAATTGACTTCTAAAAGAGTCTTGGTCTGCTCTATTTAGAAAAATAGGTTGGTAGCCTTAGCCTTAACCTTAATAGCCTAGGCTGTAAGCCACCGTAGGTCGGTGGTTTATTCCCACTATTATGTAATAGGTTAGCGACTTCGGTTTTTGGATTCTCTATAAAGTTGGATTTTCCTATATGCATGTGTATTTAGATAAAGTTTTAGGATATTTTTGTCTGTACAATATACATAAATGAATGCAACATTTTCTCTTCCAACAAACTTTTGCTTAAACATAGAAGAATTTAGGAAACCCAACTTCAAAACTTTGGACTTGGAGTACCATTTTGTAATCTCTTTAATCAATATTTGCTTATATAAAAAAATTATTTGAATTGTCCCGCAAACTTAGCTTAGTCGGTAAGACATTGCATTATATATGCAAGGGGTTGGGGTTCGAACCCAGTCATTCCACTTATCCACCTAAAAGGTAGAATTTCTAGCCACTATCAGAAAAAATATTTGAATTGTGAAATGCATGTTGTGTGAGAATGTATGACCTAAAACATATGTATTCAAATAGGATTTGAAAGGATTTCAAAATGATAAAATCTCGTGGTATTTGATCAAGACTCTTTTCGACTTATTAAAAGTCTTGTGGTATTCAATCAAGACTCTATTGCAACTTAAAAAAAGTCTTATGGTATTCAAAAAGTTTCTAATTTTGATGGATTGTTTCAAAAAATGGGATTTTAATGGACTTTGATGGATTTTTTAATGAATTTTTAGGTTTAAAAAGTCTTTCTCTTTATCATTAGATTTAGAAGGAGTCTTAGGAGGATGTATTGAATTAGGATATTGAAAGACAATTTTTGTGGATTATAAAAGATTGTGCAAGATTTTAATGACTTTTATGTTTTAAAAGACTATTAAGATTTGTCAAAAAAAAAAAAAGACTATTAAGATTTGTAATTTTGAATTTCAATGGATTTTTATGGTAAGATTTTATAGGATTTGGAAGACTATATGGATTTATAGAATTTTAAAGGACATTGAATTGTAAATTAAATGCAGCATTTTTGTTTAAAAATTTCCTAAATTATTTGTACAAATATATGTACACAGACTTGTATACCTGTTACCCTGAAATGTTTTGGTGCATCATATGAAATAAATTTGATTTAATTTTAATTTATGGTATGAGTGTTTATTAAAAAAAAAATTGAGCTAACAGTAACCCATATGACTCACCCGAACACTAAAAAACAGGTTTATCGTGTTCGGGTGAGTCATATGAGTTACTGCTAGTTCTATCTATTAAGAAACACTATATCAGAAATTAAAATCAAATCAAATTTATTCCATACAATGCACCAAAACATTTCAGAGTAACATGTATACAAGCCTATGTACATATATCTGTACAAATAAATCTTACCCATAAAAATTCTTTGAAATTCAAATTACAAATCTTAATAGTCTTTTAAAATCATGAAGTCATTAAAATCTTACACAATATATGTGTAAAATACATTAAAAAACTAACCATTTAAATTTTATTCGTATGAAGAAAAAAAATTATTAGCATAAATAATCAACTTAACAATCACAAAATATCTTTGCATCCATCACACTCACAAAATTTAGAAATATATTCAATATCAAAAAATTCAAAAATATAAATAAATATCATACCTCTCTTGATATATTTTTTCCTAAGCCAAAATGTCTACCCTCTTGTATTTGGATGGCCATGGGAATAAACATTTTTGCTACTTGTAAAGAACGAGAGCAAAAAACATAATAAGATAACCAAAGAGTTAAAAAGGCTACGTGCTCAACATTACTAGTCTCTCCCTTTTCGATATTCTTCTCTATGAACTTAGTAAACGACAGTTCCGTTGGGTAAAACTCAATATTGTCACTAGTATTCGAAGGGTCGAAAGTTTCATCATTTGGTCGAAGACCAGTCAAGGCAGCTACATCTAAAAGTGTTGGGGTAAGCATTCCACGTGGGAAGTGAAAGTGGACTTTTCCCAAAAATGCATAGCAGCAATGATCAATTCTTGTTGGACTTGGGGACCAATTCGAGTAAATTGAATTAAGTCATAAATCCCATATGTTTTCCAGTATTCCCCAAATTCTTTTTCCATTCGATTCAGCCAAGGGATAAAATATTTGGTATTGGGAATAACAGGAGCAGATCGAAATAATTTCACAGTCAAAAACCCTAGATGACGCGTTTCACTAGAAAAGATTGGGGGTTCACATGTACGGTAGCAAGGAAAGATTTCACTTACCTTCGAGGTCAAAGAATCTTCGTCTGGAAGAGGACCTCCAAATGCATAAACATTCTTATTCACGGCATATGGAATCATCAACTCCGAATGCCAGATCTCGTTCTTTTCAGGATCGTCATGGGGTTGTGGAACCATAGGTTCCTTATCTTCGTAAAGGATAAAATTTCTCCATTTACCAGCAAAAGGAACTTTGACATCCCGATTTCCTTCAGCCATTTTTGATTGTTAAGGAAAAAGTTTGTTGGAATTCGCATTTAGGAAAAGAATAAAACTTTCTAGAAAGTTTGAAGTGGTTAAGTTTAAACGGAATGAACAATGTGTTGTTTTGAGTGGGTTGAACTTGAAATCGTTGTTACAGTTTTCTGGGAAATTTCAGAGAGTAATGGAGTTGTTTGGAGTTGCAGAAAACGTTTCAATGGAGAAGAAGGAGGGTATTTATAGATTTTGAATAAAGTCCCGAATTAAATAATTTAAAATGAAAAGAAACTGTTCACATGCAGTTTCCTTCAACTTCCGGAGCTGCCACCTGGTCCACTCACGCGAAAAAACAGGGTTTTTCATTGATAGTGGTGGAAATGTCAGTTGAAAAGACTGCTAATAATGACGTCAACGCAGTCTTGGGAAAACATGAAGACCTTTTGTAGAAAACAAATAAACGTTTCAATCTTAAAATGCCAACTCCTAAATTTCATTCGAACCATTCAAATCGAAATTGGCATTTTGGGGGCAATTTGTTACTCCATATTTTTGTTGGAAACAAAATATGAAATAAAGATGAGTTAATTGTTTAAATGTACATATTGACAATCCTGGAAAAATTGGAAAAACATAGTATGTATACTTTGAAGTTAATTAAATCTTTTCAATGGTTTTTTCCTTTCGATTCGATTTTAATATAAATCGAAATCTTTCTGTATCGAAAGAAATTTAATTTCACGGAAAGTCTAAGTATTTTCCAAGTGTTTTCAAAACATCTCATAGTCACTTCGATTTCGACTACTAGCAACGGAGGCAACGTTTCAAAACTGAGGACAGCGCATAAAGGTAGAAGACACGCGTCATTTGGTCAAGAGGCAGCCGTTACATAGCAATTGAGATAGGAAGCCTATATATATGTATTTTGTAGTCAAAATCAGGGTCACAATTTCACATACGAAAATCCTTACAAAAACTCAGAGTACCCAAGCATTCGAGCGAAATGAGTAATTACAAGGAAAAGTATGATTCTGTGAACCACTCTCTACTTGTAAATGTTTACATTCAAATGCAATTCTAAATTCCAGTAACTTTCAATTTATTTGTTCGCTTTAAGAAATTCATTCATTCGAACGAATTTTGCACTTGTCTTTTTAAATTCATTTTAAGTTTTCTGCAAAGTGTCGCGGTGATTTTCGGACGCCAAGCTATTGGTTAGCTTTGGTTCTCAAAAATTATGATTCACCACCGAACTTTAATTTATCCAAGGGAAGGGGAAAAGATCGAATAAACCCATAATAAAAATTTAGAGATTTAAGGTTCGGGGGTAGTTATACAAAGGGAAGGTATTAGCATCCTATGTATCCGTAGTACTCTACGGGAACCTCTTGTAAAATATGTATTTGTGCTAAAATGTTTTGCTTGTAAAATTTGCTTATAAATGATTGGGTAACGATGAGAGAATCTTTTTTATTAATTTTGGGATATTCAAAAGAAAAAAAGAAAAAAAAAGTTTTATTAATTTTTGAATTGGGAAGACGCAAGGTCTTTTGCACTACGTACCCGCGAGGGATCAAAATCTCGTAGTTCGGGATAAAATTTGTAAAGAGTGATTTGTTTGATTGATTTTAGGAGAAAAGACGAGTCGTCATCTTAAGTTTAAACTCCTTTTAAATCCGCCACGAACATACTCAAAAGTTTATATCTTTTCCTGCCATATGTCGTGGGAAAATGAATTTCAACTAGAGATGATTCACGTCTAAACTCTTTTGAAAAAAAGTTTGAATTTGAAAAGCCAAGCGGCAAAAGATTTGGATTGTTTTTGTATTTTTTAGTCTTTGTGAAAATATTTAAATATGCTTAAGTGTGTTAGAGCATTTATTGAAAAAAAGTTTGAAAAAAAGTCTCTAGACGAAAGTCGAGGTTTATTATAAAAGATTTCTTTTTGAAAATATTTGAATGTTTTTTGCTTTTATTATTTTAAGAAAAATTGTATTTTTTTAGAACGTCGGTTATTCGGACCGCAAGCCATCCGGCAGGAAATCCGAAGTCACCGGAGAGTGAAAAGTCATCCGCCAAACCACTCCTTTTTTCATTCTTTTTTATTTGAACAAAAATGATTCTTATTTCAAGGTCAAAAAATAGTGAACAAGGAAAAGCGCAAAAAAAAACATCGTAATGCGGGGTTAATGAAACATTTCCCTTTTCCTTTTGGACTTACACAATATAAAAACAACAATATACATATACATATTTTTTTTGCATTTTTTTTTTATACTTGAATAATAATAAATGAAAAAAATAAGTAACATTTGCATATTTTTTGACATTTTGATATTTAGACATAGCACGTAACATATAAATGATGCATAAATAAATAAATCGAATGAACATTAAAATATCTTAGACAAGTAAATAAAACGGTACGATAAAAATAATATACATAAAAAAAAAAAATAATAATAATGAAACAGGGGGTGCAAAACGCAGGATAGGGGGTGAAAATAGCAAAGAAATGGACTAGGCCCAGTCCACAAGGCCCACTGGCGTGTGAAAAATGTGGATTAAATCTGGGACGTCTGATTAAATCAGACAGCCCAGATTTGATTGCATCCAGATGAGATCTGGGACGCTTGATTAGATCAGGATGGTTCTGGGTGCGCTGGTGCACCGTAAGGCCATGCACCAGCCTGCACCTGATTGGGTCAGGGTATAAATACCCAAAACCCACAAAAAACTTCATTTTTCTCCTCATTTTCTCTCTCTCGGCCGAGCCTTTCTTCCCTCTTCTCTCTTCTCTTTCCTGTTCTTCATCCTTGAAGAACACGATGAATATTCATCGTTTCCGGCGAGAGCTCGCCGTGCCGGAGCGATTCCGGCGGCGGCTCCGCCGGCCCCAACCCAGAAAAATTAAAAAAAAAAAAACAATTTTTTTTTACCAAAACCTCCTATTTCTTATTCTAAACCCAAATACAAACCCCAAAACACCTAAATCCTACTCAACAGTTCTAGATCGAGAAAAGAAAAAAAACGGAAAAAAAAGAAAATCAACCTTTTGTTTTTGTGTTAAACCGATTCGTCTTCTTCTCCTCCTTCTATTTTCTCGGTTCTCTGTTTGCGATTTGGAAGAGAAATTTACTCGGTTTTTTGTTTGGCTTTTCTTTGATCTGGTTCGTTTTCGTTTTTGATGAACAAGGTTGATGAAGCCTCAGTTTGGGTTTTTGCGATCTGGGTTTAATTTGATGAAGGATGATTCGGAAATTTTTTTTGCGAAAATATGATGATGATTGTGATTTTGTTTCTGAGTTTCACTGGATTTGTTGGTTATGTGATGATTTTGAATCTGTTGTTTTTTTTTTATGTTGCGGCTGCCTCGCAAAAAAATCCTCCCCTTCTCTGATTTTTCATCTGTTTTATAACCCAAATTTTTTAGGGTTTTGGATGATTGAGGAAAAGGGCAGGGATTACTTTTCCATGGCTGAAGGCATCTTCCTGTTTGGGGAAGAAGACACACTTTGCACTGCTGGAACTGTGACCCAAGAACTCAAAAACGTGACCTTCTTTTTTGATTTTTAATTAATTTTTTAAAAAAACAGAAAAAAGGAATAAAGGATAAATAAAAACAAATAAATAAACAATAATAATAATAAAACTGAATAATAAAATAAAAATAATAAAAAATTGAAAAAAAACAAAAATAATAATAATAATGATAACAATAATAAAAATATATAAACAAAAAATGAACACAAAATGAGGTATTTTAAAATACCTCTCTGCCGAAATTTCGTTTGAAAAAGCGAAGTAAATCCCGGACAAAAATGCATGACACATGGACATGAGGCGGGATCTTAGGTCAAAAATTGGGGTACGACAGATGCCCCTATTTAAGTTTCTTCATCCGGAGAGATGAAGATCGAAATCTTTATCTTGACGAGATTGAAGAGACTTAAATACAGAATACACAATTTTGGACCTAAGATGCCGAAAATGCTTATGATGCAAATGCAAATGCAAATGCAAATATAGGACTTTGAATCCTTTGAGAAAGTGGAATCACAAGAGACAAGCTTTTTTTACTGGGGGACAGAGACATTTACAGGTGAGCAACAAAAAGTGACCCGACTGAGGGAGGAAAACAATGATAGGGAGAGGAAAATGATCCAACTCCACTTGTGAAACAATGTAGTTTTACAGGGGATAAGTTGTCTACTATCATATGGATAGTTTATAAAAGACAATGAGAAACATCACTTACTACCGTATGGATAGCTTAGCAAAGGTAAAATGGAAAAAGAGAGACACTGTCTACTACCATATGGATAGCTTATAAACGACAAGTGACAAATATTGCTAACTAACATATGGATAGTCTAGCAGAAACAAAATGACAAAAATTGTCTACCAATATATGGATGGATTCGACATGTATATTACCTACTACCATATGGATAGCTTATAAAAGGTAATAACAAAAAGAGACACTGTCTACCAACATATGGATGGCTTATAAAAGACGAGTGACAAACATTGTTAACTAACATATGGATAGTCTAGCAGAAATAAATGACAAAAATTGTCTACCAACATATGGATGGTTTTGATATGTATATTACCTACTACCATATGGATAGCTTATAAAAGGTAATAACAAAAAAGAGACACTGTCTACCAACATATGGATGGCTTATAAAAGACGAGTGACAAACATTGCTAACTAACATATGGATAGTCTAGCAGAAATAAATGACAAAAATTGTCTACCAACATATGGATGGTTTTGATATGTATATTACCTACTACCATATGGATAGCTTATAAAAGGTAATAACAAAAAGAGACACTGTCTACCAACATATGGATGGCTTATAAAAGACAAGTGACAAACATTGCTAACTAACATATGGATAGTCTAGCAGAAATAAATGACAAAAATTGTCTACCAACATATGGATGGTTTTGATAGATGTACTGGGGATGACCTCACACGGGGAAGTTGAATATATATGGGTTGGTACAAAAGTTACTCAAATGAAGAGATTGTCGCTCACTGATTGAAATTAGAACTGGGTCCAGGAAAGAAACTGGAGAGAAATAATCAAACAGACTCTATACCCCATGAGGAATGAGCTCGACTGGGGGATCTTCCTATCCATGTATTCGGAAAGGGATATAACTGAAGCAACCTTCTTCCACGAGGATGAGCGCGGTGGGGAATTTTTGAAAGGATATACACTTTCTGCTTATGGCTGACAATCTACTTGGGGAGAGTGACACGTCCACCCCTACTCTTTGAGGACACACACAACTGATATGAATAATATCAAGAGAATGTAGCCATGCATGTCTTATGGAAATATATATGTGTTATGCTTGCATGCATGTCATGTATGTGTGTGCTGACAAAACTGATTTGACAAATACGACTGAGGGTAAACCAACATCGCGGTACGTTCAAATACTCGGCTAACCTTAACAAAGTGTATACATCACTTGAGATGGACCAGAGACACTGATTGGAGAAGTCTGATTATGAAACTCAAACTTTTTCATGGAGGACAAATCTTACAAGGGAAAGATCCGATATTGGTCCGAAGTCGCCATTTGAAACTAGGTGAGGAAACTCATTTTAGCTGTTTTTTTTTTTTGAGATAACTGTTGATGTCCCTTTTTGTTTTCAACACTTGAAGAGAATGTGTTCGTAATTGTCCCTCTCCCCTTTTTTTTTTAAAAGAGTGAAAATATTGTGTTTTTTTTTTTTGAGATAACTGTTGATGTCCCTTTTTGTTTTCAACACTTGAAGAGAATGTGTTCGTAATTGTCCCTCTCCCCCTTTTTTTTTTAAAAGAGTGAAAATATTGTGTACATTTTTTTTAAGACTTTTGTTCCAAACATTATCATTATAAAAAAAGAAGTTATGCAAAAATAAACAAGAATTCTAAATGAATAGGAAAGGCCATAGATCATTACAAAAAGTTGGAAAATAGTAAATATGTGGAAAAGGCTACATTGTTACACGATAGCCACTATTCTCTCTAGCAACTTTGGGTTCCAACTGTGTTTTGAGCTTTTTAGATTGAAGATTGCTGACTCTTCAGTAGCTATATCGAATGCCCCAAGCAGACAAGTTTAACCTGATGCAGCTATTTTGTCGGAATCCTTAATTTTTGCCTAGATGGCCTTTTCAGGTTTTCAATCTACCAGGATAATCTTTTATTTTTTTATGTCTCTAATTTTTGCCTGGGCCGCCCTTTCGGGTTTTCGGTCCACCGAGACGCTCATTTTTTGCTTAAGCCGCCCTTTCGGGTTTTCGACTTAACGAGCTTTTCTTTATTATTAGACAAAATATTTCTTGACTGCATCGGCATTCACAGGGCGTGGGAGCTCATCACCATCCATAGTTGCAAGTGTCATAGCGCCACCGGAGAAAGCTCTCTTAACAACGTATGGGCCTTCATAGTTAGGGGTCCACTTGCCCCTAGAATCTGGTTGGAAAGATAGAATCTTTTTGAGTACGAGGTCCCCTTCTTTGAACTCACGGGGTCGAACCTTCCTATCAAAAGCTTGTTTCATCCTTTTTTGATATAACTGACCATGGGACAAGGCGGTCATGCGTTTCTCCTCAATTAGATTCAACTGGTCATATCTACTTTGACACCATTCAGCCTCAGACAATTTGGCTTCTATCAGAACTCTCATTGACGGAATCTCGACCTCCACGGGTAACACTGCTTCCATGCCATATACGAGAGAGAAAGGGGTTGCCCCTGTTGAAGTGCGGATTGAAGTGCGATACCCATGCAAGGCAAATGGTAACATCTCATGCCAATCCTTATAAGTAACGACCATTTTCTGAACGATCTTCTTGATATTCTTATTTGCAGCCTCAACAGCGCCATTCATTTTGGGTCTGTATGGAGAAGAGTTATGATGTTCAATTTTGAAGTCATCACACAATTCTTTCATCATTTTATTATTCAAGTTTGACCCATTGTCCGTGATGATCCTGCTTGGGACGCCGTACCGGCAAATGAGTTGATTCTTGATAAACTTGACTACCACTTGTCTGGTTACATTCACGTATGATGCCGCTTCGACCCACTTGGTGAAATAGTCGATGGCCACTAGGATGAAGCGGTGTCCGTTTGAAGCTTTTGGCTCAATCATACCAATCATGTCGATACCCCACATAGAGAAGGGCCATGGAGAAGAAAGAACATTGAGCAGAGTTGGTGGCACATGTATCTTGTCAGCGTAAATCTGGCATTTGTGGCATACCCTTACATGTTTGCAGCAATCAGATTCCATTGTCATCCAATAGTAGCCGGCCCTTAACATTTTCTTAGCCATTGCATGTCCATTAGAATGAGTGCCAAAAGACCCTTCATGCACTTCATTCATTAACATTTCTGCTTCGAGTTTATCCACACATCTGAGAAGGACCATGTCAAAGTTTCTTTTGTACAATATGCCCTCATTCAGGAAGAAATTGCCAGACAACCTTCTCAAGGTCTTCTTATCTTTGTTGGATGCCCCAAGTGGATACTCCTGACTTTGAAGGAACTGTTTAATGTCGTGAAACCACGGTTTGTTGTCCACGACCTCTTCAATGGCAAACACATGAGCAGGTCTTTCGAGACGCCTAATGCTGATCCGGGGCATGTCATTCCAACGGCTTACTTCAAACATGGAAGATAGGGTGGCTAAAGCATCTGCCATTTGGTTTTCCTCCCGGGGGATGTGATGCAGTTCCACCTTGTTGAAGAAAGTGAGGAGGCGCCTCGCATAGTCTTTGTAGGGGACCAGGCCTTGATGACGAGTTTCCCATTCTCCTTTGATCTGATTAATCACAAGGGCTGAATCTCCATATATGTCGAGGACTTTGATCCTTAGGTCAATGGCTTCTTCAATCCCCATGATGCAAGCTTCATATTCTGCGATGTTGTTTGTACAATCGAATAACAATCTAGCAGAAAAAGGGATGTGAGTGCCCTTGGGAGTAATGATGACTGCCCCAATTCCATTACCATATGCGTTAACAGCTCCATCGAATATCAAACCCCACCTGGATTCAGGGTCCGAACCTTCTTCAGGTAATGGTTCTTCACAGTCTTTCATCTTTAAATACATGATCTCTTCGTTAGGAAAGTCAAACTTGATAGATTGATAGTCGTCAATGGGCTGGTGAGCCAAATGATCAGCGATAATGCTTCCTTTGATTGCCTTTTGGGTACGGTATTTAATGTCGTACTCGGACAACAACATCTGCCAACGGGCAATCCTTCCGGTTAGAGCAGGCTTCTCGAAGATGTATTTGATCGGATCCATTCTTGATATCAACCAGGTGGTATGATTAATCATATACTGGCGGAGGCGTTTGGCAGCCCATGCTAAAGCACAACAGGTCTTTTCAAGCATAGAGTATCGAGACTCACAATCCGTGAATTTCTTACTCAAATAGTAAATGGCATGCTCCTTTCTTCCGGTTTCATCTTGCTGACCAAGTACACAACCCATTGAATCATCTAACACTGTTAGGTACATGATTAGTGGTCTGCCTTCGACTGGAGGGACCAAGATTGGAGGCTCTAGCAAATATTCTTTGATGTTATCAAACGCTTTCTGACAATCCTCGGTCCAAGTAATCCCTTGATCTTTGCGGAGAAGTTTGAATATGGGCCCGCAAGTAGCAGTCATATGAGAGATAAATCTGGAGATGTAATTTAATCGTCCAAGAAAGCCTCTTACTTGCTTTTCAGTCCTCGGAGCAGGCATCTCTCGAATAGCTCTAACCTTGTCTGGGTCTACTTCAATACCTTTTTGGCTGATAATGAAGCCTAAAAGTTTTCCTGATCGGACACCAAAGGTGCACTTATTGGGGTTCAAACGAAGCCGATACTTTCTCAACCGCAAGAACAATTTCAAGAGATGCCCAACATGCTCTTCTTCAGTTCTAGACTTAGCGATCATATCATCTACATAAACCTCAATCTCTTTATGCATCATATCATGAAAGAGAGTAGTCATGGCTCTTTGATAAGTAGCTCCCGCATTCTTCAATCCAAACGGCATCACCTTATAGCAAAAGGTCCCCCATGGTGTGATGAAAGACGTCTTTTCTCTATCCTCGGGTGCCATCTTGATTTGATTATATCCGGAGAATCCGTCCATGAAGGAGAAAACATTGAACTTTGCCGTATTGTCGATCAACATATCAATATGCGGCAATGGGAAATCATCTTTCGGACTGGCCTTGTTTAGGTCTCGGTAATCGACACACATCCTAACCTTACCATCCTTCTTTGGAACTGGTACTATGTTGGCCAACCATTGAGGGTATTCAGCTGTAACAAGAAAACCTGCATCAATCTGCTTCTGGACTTCCTCCTTGATCTTGACCGCTAAGTCGGGATGGGTCCTTCTCAACTTCTGTTTGACTGGTAGGCATTCAGGCTTCAGTGGTAAGTGATGTTCCACGATGTCAGTATCCAATCCTGGCATGTCTTGATATGACCAAGCAAACACGTCGACATATTCTTTGAGAAGCTCCGTCAATCTGCTCTTGACGTCCTCATCTAGTAGTGCCCCAATCCTGACTTCCTTCTTATCTTCTTCAGAGCCCAAATTGATCGTTTCCAATGGCTCTTTGTGAGGCTGAATGACTTTTTCTTCATGCTCAAGTAAGCGAGAAATTTCATCTGGAATTCCTTCATCACCCTCTTCTTCGGCTTCAAACACAGGAAACTCAAATTTGGGGGAGGGCATAGGGTTATTTTGTTCAATGGGGTCATTGATGGTTAATCTGCACATGTGATTTATGCTTGATTTTAGAATGCATATGATAAAGACGTGTAAAAAAAATTTTTAGAAGGAGTACTTCTTTTTTCTTTTTAGTGTTTTTTTTTTTTTTACCATTTTCCAGAAAAAGCACAAAAAGTAAAAAAAAGACAGATGGAATGGAAGTCGAAACGACATTTTTATTGATTGATAATATTTGAAACAGGAACGCCCTACACATGGTTCACTCTTGCCTTGGGCAGAGCAAGAGGAATTATTTAAAAAGTGCCCTAACACAAGTTCACTTTCGTCTTGGGCAGAACGAAAGGATTTTTTGAAAGGAGACAAACAAACACATTACTTAGACAAATGAGTAACGGAGGGAACGTTGACAGCTATCCAATTGTGGCAAACCACCCCTCTTGTGACGAAGCTTGGCAAATCTTCCTCGGTACTGTCTTCGGTAATGGCATCGACTTCTGGAGATGGAAGGTGGATGAACCCAGCACTACAGAAGATGTCTTCAATTGGTTTGGTGGCAGCATTTGGGCTGGTAGCTTTTGCAGATGGTGGAGAGAAACCCAACCCTTCTCGAAACTTGTTTTCCGGTAGTGTCAGAACTTGCCCCCAACCGGTCGATGAACCATTCTGAACTATTTCTCGTGCATCCTTTAATGACGCCATGAGTCCCTTATTCTTCTTGGTACTCTCATCATCTAAAGAAAGACTTTGAAATTGTGTCCCAACAACATCGGGATCATCTTCAATAATGGCACTAGCTTCTGGGTGAATGAACCCTGCACTGTGGAAAGTATCTTCAATCGGTTTGATGACGACATTCGGCCTAGCAGATGAAAGAGAGAAACCCAACCCTTCGCGATGCTTATTTTCTGGCAAAGTCACAACTTGTCCCCAACCTGCAGACAACCTATTACGAACCACTTCTTGTGCGTCTCTCAAGGAGGAAATTGACGCCATATTCTTCTTGGCATGCTTATCATTTAAGGGGAGACTTTGGAAATGCATTCCACCGACATTAGAATCATCTTCAATAATGACATTAACTTCCGGTAAGGAAGGGTGAATGAACCCAGCACTGTAGAAAGTATCTTCAATTGGTCCGTTGACAACATTCCGCTTGGGAGCCCTTGTAGATGAAGGAGAGAAGCCCACCCCTTCACGATACTTGTTCTCTGGCAAAGTCACGACTTGTCCCCAACCTGTAGACAACCCATTTTGAACCACCTCTTGTGCATCCCTAAAGGAAGAAATGGATGTCACATTCTTCTTGGTATTCTTATCATCTAATGAGAGACCTTGGAATTGCGTTCCATCAACATCACTAGCACTGATGAAAGAGAAAGACGACAAATGGCTCACCAACAAAGCTTGCTCACCACCTACAATTACCAACTTTCCATTCTTCACAAATTTCAGCTTTTGGTGAAGCGTAGACGTTACTGCTCCTGCATCATGAATCCATGGTCGTCCCAACAAACAACTGTACGCGGCCTGGATATCCATCACTTGAAAAGTAATCTGGAACAAGTGTGGCCCGATCATCATGGGTAAGTCGACCTCTCCAATGACAGGCTTCTTTGAGCCATCAAAAGCTTTGACCACTACTCCACTGTGCCTCATCGGGGCCCCTTGGTAAGAGAGTCGAGCAAGAGTTGCTTTAGGCATCACATTCAGAGACGAGCCAGTGTCTATAAGCACATTTGACAATGCATCAGAATTACAATTCATGGATATGTGCAAGGCAAGGTTGTGATTCTTTCCTTCTTCCGGCAGTTCTTCGTCACTGAAACTCAAGTTATTGCAAGCAGTGATATTTCCCACTATTCCACCGAACTGGCCAACTGACACATCATGGTCCACAAAAGCTTGGTCCAAAACCTTCATTAAAGCTTCCCTATGGGCATCAGAGTTCAACAGCAAAGATAACACAGATATTTTCGAAGGGGTTTGCATCAATTGGTCAACCACCTTGTACTCGCTCTTTTTTATCAGCTCTAAGATCTCATTGAAATCTGAATCGGGTCTAGTCCCACTGGACTGGCCTTTGCCTTTATTCAAATCTGGACTCGAAACACGAACTTCTTCCCGCACCTCCTTACTCACTAGATCTTCAGACTTCTTTTGGACCATTGAGGGAAATACTCGTCCACTTCTTGTGACTCTACTCACTTCGGCGATGTTGACCGAAGGTGGCAAAGCAAGTATGGGAACCTCGTGCCCATTTTCTATCATTGTGGCGTTGTATTTGTAAGGTATAGCCTTTTCAGAAATGTAAGGCATCGGTCCCGGTAAGGAAATCACTAATGGAGTGACGATAGATTGTTGACTGTTGTAGGCCACTTCTATATGCTCGGGAATGTCGAACTCAAGTATTATAACAAACACTTCATCATTGCCATCATTTGGATTTTCATCCTCATTCCTTTTATAAGTGACTTGAAGCTCTCTTCTATCCAGCATACCTTGTATATCAGTCCTCACCTGTTGACAACCTCACGGATTGTTGGGGCAGATCGGACAAGCCTCATGATCATGTTTAAAGAAGAACAACTTACACAAATTCTTGTGTGTCTGGACCAACAGCTCTCGAATATGCCGGATATCAAAAACCTGAAATTTTCCCGGACATCCAAACACCATGTTGACAGATGCCCCATGATTTGGTAATGGATTGGCTTGAACATTCGGATTTACGTCCTTGAAGGACAAGACATTGGCTCGGATCAACCTTTGGACTTCAGATTTCAATATAAAGCAATGCTCAGTGTCATGACCCGGTGCCCCTTGATGGAAAGCGCAGGAGAGATCCGCTCGGTACCATCCTGGCAATACCTCGGGAACTCGGGGAGGTGCTCTAGTTTGAATCAACTTCTTCTCGAGCAAGGCAGGAAGTAATTCTGCATACTTCATAGGAATTGGATCATATTGTGGTGGTGGCCTCTGAGCACGGTTCTGCTGGGCATACTGTGGCGAAATTTGTTGTTGATATTGCTGCTGATATGGCTGTTGATATTGTTGCTGAGGTCTTTGCTAAAACTGGGGCCGATAACCAGGATTCTGGGAAACAGTGGCGACATGTTGGTAACCTGTATACCGTTGCTGAGGTCGCCCATGGGCCACCATACTGACTTCCTGTTCCTTTTTCCTTTGAAAGTTATTCCCAAACTTCTTCACGGTATTATTTGAGACACTCTCCTTAACCAATCGTCCTTGTCGGACTCCTTCTTCGAGGCGCACGCCTATGTTTACCAACTCGGTGAAATCATTGGTAGGGGTAGCAATCATTCTTTCATAATAAAAAGGGCCGAGTGTATTCAGAAAAATCCTGGCCATTTTATCCTCGTCTTTGAGTGAGTTAACTTGAGCAGCAACTTCCCTCCATCTTTGTGCATACTCCTTAAAGGTTTCCTTATCTTTTTGTGACATGGCTTGGAGTTGGTCTCTATTCGGGGCCATATCCAGGTTATACTTGTATTGGCGAACAAAGGCCTCACCCAAATCATTGAATGTTCGAATCTTCACACCGTCTAGGCTCATATACCATTTCAGGGCGGCACCCGTCAAACTGTCCTGAAAGTAGTGAATTAACAGTTGATCGTTGTCGGTCTGAGTAGACATTTTCCGAGCGTACATCACAAGGTGGCTTTGGGGACAAGTATTCCCTTTGTACTTCTCGAAATCAGGAACCTTGAACTAAACACAAATCATGAGCATTCTTCCCAAACAGGTCCTTCCCCCGGAGAGCTTTGATTTCCCGCTGCATGTCATCAAATTTCTCCAAGATCTCGTCCATTTGACTATATCCCCTCACATTCTCCGTATGGTAGATGGGTTCATTGTCGTGCGGGGTAATATGAATCAACGGGTTTGTAACAACCGTCGTAGGTTGTGAGACAGGGACATGAATTTGAGGAAGTGGGGTTCCTGATCGAGGCACCGGAATTGCATGTTGAATAGTGGGAGTCGGGATTTCAGTAGCGCCCGGGTGACCTCCTCCATTGAAGTTCAAAGGCATGCCCCAAGGATATCCTTCAGGCATATTCTGTTGAGGCGTGCTACCATGTGTCGCTGGGATTGGGGTTGAGACAATTTATGAGATCACCGGTGCTTGGGGAGTCGGTGGTCTATTCTGCGCTGCCACTAGTGCTTCTACCAAGGCATTCACCCAATCCAATTCTGCCCTGAATGTTGTTACTTGCTCTTGAAGCTGTGCGTTCTCTTGTTCCAAAGCGTCCATCCTCTTTCTTCTTAGTCGAGTATTGTGCGCGCGAGTTGGTTTCGGACGCGGTAGTCGGGCCACTTTGGGAAGAGACCGGTTGACAAACTCCTTTTTGAGAAAGACAGGAATTAGTTTTTTGAACTTTATGCATGTATGCATGTAAATATGAACATATGTATGCATGATAAAAGTAAAGTTTTATTCGTATTTTACTTTGAGGGGAACACATAAGCGAACAATCATTAAAGGCAATTTGAAAGAAATAAAGCAACAAAAGTATAAGATCCACCGATAAGACTCAACATTGATTTCATAATACTCAAAATACAAAGCACAAATTCCTTCATAAGGTTTAACTCCGATTGCAAAATACTTAGAAATACAAATCACAATTTCATCTCATGGAATTACAACAAAATATTCAGAACATGCGTTACAAGTTTCCAACATAAAGTTTAATCATTACAAATCATGAATCAACATTAAATGCTTTCTTAGCCTCGGCCAATTCTTCCTTGTAATACTCCACCATTTCCTTGCAATACTCCATGAACTTTTTGATGTCTGAAGGAACTTCGTAGTAAGACATGGCTATCTCGGCCTTTGCTAGCTTTTTTGGAAGATTTTCGATGACCATGTTTGAGAAAGCGGCCAATTTTGAAAATTCATCTCTCCACCTATCTGAATCACCCCACACCAACTCAAGTACCATTCCACGTTGAGCCATCCTGGTATTTACCTCTTCGAGTTCTTCATTCAAGCGTGCAACCCGTTCTTCATACACCCTAAGAATGTGTTCGATTTCAGCTTGGATATGTTCACACCTTTCTCTTTCTTGGAAGTAAAGATTTTCAAACTCTTGTTTTCGACCAACTTCTAAACGCAGCTGTTCTTCGAACTCTTGGTTTTTCTGGGCGAGGACTCTTTCCATGTTAGCTTGGAGGTACTCTCGCCTTGCCTTTTCTTGGGTGTATAGTCCTTCAAACTCTTGACTTTGGTTACCTTCGTGACGCCATTGTTTCTTAATCTTTTTGGTCTCTTCAACTTGCTCTAGGTATCTTAATCTCCATTTCTTTTGAGAAGCAGTGGCCGACTGTCTGAATTCTTTTATCTTTCCATAGGACTGTTTGAGCCTTTCTATCTCCTCATCCTTGGCAATGAGATTTTCTCTTGCGCTGAGCATACCATCCCCGATCTTCTCTCTTTTATCCTCAGACTCTCTTAAACTTTTCTGACTCTCTTGCAAGACCCCTTCTTGGTACTTTAGATCTCTTTCTAATCTTGCTCTTCTTCCCTCGTCTTGCAAGTACTTCGATTCCCACTCTTCATTTTTCTTTTGAAGTTCTGAAATCTTGGCTTTCAACTCTTCAGCCTCCTCAATAGGAACCATAGTGATTGGTTCGGGTGACAAAGGTCGGACTACCATATCGAAAGGTAATCGGTTAGCTTCAACTCTTTCCCGCACCCATTGAGTGTAGAGTGGCTTGGCTATGCAATTCTTTTTAGTCCAAGGTTTCTTGTGTATTTGCCCCCAAGCTCTTCTGATTTTCCTTAGCAATGCGGGGTTTTCCTCTCCCTCTTTCAAGATAAATTCCTCCAACAAACTATTGTCTGGTTTATCCTCCATTGGATACCCTAGTTGTCGAAACGCGAGGACGGGATTATAGTTAATGCACCCTCGAGTTCCCATAAGAGGTACATTGGGAAAGTCGCCGCAACTGAGGAGGATTTCTGTACCATCTAACTCTCGAGAATACCAAAAAATATCTTTTTCAGTGAGAGCCATCATCGTTTGATGCCATTTTAAAGCGGCAAGATTTGACACAAAATAATCTTTCCTTGGTAGATGAGACGTTAGCCACTCTTGTAGTAAGGGAACACAACAGAATAACATACCCTTCCTTCGCCCTTCATATTTGATGTGGAGGGAATAATAAAGATCGGCTAGTAAGGCGGAGACAGGGTTCGCGGCTATGAACACTCCGATGGCAGAAAAATCCACAAAATTCTCAACGTCGGGAAACAGCACTAATCCGTATACCAAGAGAGCTAGCACCGCATTGAATGGTTTCCAATCCTTCTTTTCCAACAGAGCTTGAGCTTTCGTTTCCAACACACCTCTCGAGAATCCTTTGGAAACTCCCTTCCTATCATTCTTCTTGTCTTCTAGCCATGATGATACCTCGGCGCTTGTAAGATGAAGAGCTTTGGCAATTTCCTTCATAGGAGGTTCCTCTCCCAAACCCACATAAGGCCCGTGGTCTTCTAGATTACAACCCAGGATCTTGGCGAATTCTTCTAGTGTGGGGGCCAACTGAAAGTCTTGAAAAGTGAAACATCGGAGTGGTGGATCATAGAAATGAGCTAGGGTGGTTAGCGCCATATCGTCTATCTCTACATGTAGCAAATTGAGTATCAACCCATAATCTAACTCAAAATTTTTCTTGGCGATTGACGTCATCCCCTCACTCAACCCTTTGAGGCTCTCCACTTGTGGTTTCTTGACTTTGAGTGTGGGTGTGTGTCTTCTTGTTGAAGCCATATTTCTTCCTCTTTTTTTTTGAGCTTTTTAATCAATTGTTCACTCAAGTCCCCTATAAAGCAAAATGTACATGCAAAAATTATTTTCATGAATGCAAATGTTATGGTATGGAAGGATATGATCCGGAATATTCTGAATACTAGTTACATGGTACTAATTTAAAAGTTTTCCAAACTACCGCCCCTCACATGTAGATTCTAGGCTTCGTAATGGTTCCTAAAATCATTGATCTTTCTTGAAAGTACCACAGCCATTGCAAATCCTCACAAGACTGTAACACTTCCAAGGGATCTCTTTTAGGTGTGGCTTTCGCGTCAACCCTACGAGGTATCCACCACGAAGATCAACACTTAACCACCAATTAGGGTTCTAAACAGAGGTCCCTAATAACACGTTTCGAGGTTCTAGACTGGTTTAAAAGGTCCCTAGAGTCATGGATCCAACGAGAAAATATCATTGCCATTGCAAATCCTCGCAAGACAACAATATTCTCAAGAGGGTCTACTCTAGGCGTGATTTTCATGTTAACCCTACAAGGTATCCACCAAGAAGGCCAACACTCGACCACTAACTTATCCTAAGTTTTTGCTCAAATCCGGGTAGAGGACTTTTCTCTCATAAATATCAAACCCAAACATATAAGCATAATAAAGCAATATAAAATATACAAGAAAAATAAAAGCACAAAATATAACATAAATACAAGTTAGGCTCAACCCTCTTGGGGAGTCCCCAGTGAAGTCGCCATTTCTGTCGCGGTGATTTTCGGACGCCAAGCTATTGGTTAGCTTTGGTTCTCAAAAATTATGATTCACCACCGAACTTTAATTTATCCAAGGGAAGGGGAAAAGATCGAATAAACCCATAATAAAAATTTAGAGATTTAAGGTTCGGGGGTTAGTTATACAAAGGAAAGGTATTAGCATCCTATGTATCCGTAGTACTCTACGGGAACCTCTTGTAAAATATGTATTTGTGCTAAAATGTTTTGCTTGTAAAATTTGCTTATAAATGATTGGGTAACGATGAGAGAATCTTTTTTATTAATTTTGGGATATTCAAAAGAAAAAAAGAAAAAAAAAGTTTTATTAATTTTTGAATTGGGAAGACGCAAGGTCTTTTGCACTACGTACCCGCGAGGGATCAAAATCTCGTAGTTCGGGATAAAATTTGTAAAGAGTGATTTGTTTGATTGATTTTAGGAGAAAAGACGAGTCGTCATCTTAAGTTTAAACTCCTTTTAAATCCGCCACGAACATACTCAAAAGTTTATATCTTTTCCTGCCATATGTCGCGGGAAAATGAATTTCAACTAGAGATGATTCACGTCTAAACTCTTTTGAAAAAAAGTTTGAATTTGAAAAGCCAAGCGGCAAAAGATTTGGATTGTTTTTGTATTTTTTAGTCTTTGTGAAAATATTTAAATATGCTTAAGTGTGTTAGAGCATTTATTGAAAAAAAGTTTGAAAAAAAGTCTCTCGACGAAAGTCGAGGTTTATTATAAAAGATTTCTTTTTGAAAATATTTGAATGTTTTTTGCTTTTATTATTTTAAGAAAAATTGTATTTTTTTAGAACATTGGTTATTCGGACCGCAAGCCATCCGGCAGGAAATCCGAAGTCACCGGAGAGTAAAAAGTCATCCGCCAAACCACTCCTTTTTTCATTCTTTTTTATTTGAACAAAAATGATTCTTATTTCAAGGTCAAAAAATAGTGAACAAGGAAAAGCGCAAAAAAAAACATCGTAATGCGGGGTTAATGAAACATTTCCCTTTTCCTTTTGGACTTACACAATATAAAAACAACAATATACATATACATATTTTTTTTGCATTTTTTTTTATACTTGAATAATAATAAATGAAAAAAATAAGTAACATTTGCATATTTTTTGACATTTTGATATTTAGACATAGCACGTAACATATAAATGATGCATAAATAAATAAATCGAATGAACATTAAAATATCTTAGACAAGTAAATAAAACGATACGATAAAAATAATATACATAAAAAAAAAAAATAATAATAATGAAACAGGGGGTGCAAAACGCAGGATAGGGGGTGAAAATAGCAAAGAAATGGACTAGGCCCAGTCCACAAGGCCCACTGGCATGTGAAAAATGTGGATTAAATCTGGGACGTCTGATTCAATCAGACAGCCCAGATTTGATTGCATCCAGATGAGATCTGGGACGCTTGATTAGATCAGGATGGTTCTGGGTGCGCTGGTGCACCGTAAGGCCATGCACCAGCCTGCACCTGATTGGGTCAGGGTATAAATACCCAAAACCCACAAAAAACTTCATTTTTCTCCTCATTTTCTCTCTCTCGGCCGAGCCTTTCTTCCCTCTTCTCTCTTCTCTCTCCTGTTCTTCATCCTTGAAGAACACGATGAATATTCATCGTTTCCGGCGAGAGCTCGCCGTGCCGGAGCGATTCCGGCGGCGGCTCCGCCGGCCCCAACCCAGAAAAATTAAAAAAAAAAAAACAATTTTTTTTTACCAAAACCTCCTATTTCTTATTCTAAACCCAAATACAAACCCCAAAACACCTAAATCCTACTCAACAGTTCTAGATCGAGAAAAGAAAAAAAACGGAAAAAAAAGAAAATCAACCTTTTGTTTTTGTGTTAAACCGATTCGTCTTCTTCTCCTCCTTCTATTTTCTCGGTTCTCTGTTTGCGATTTGGAAGAGAAATTTACTCGGTTTTTTCTTTGGCTTTTCTTTGATCTGGTTCGTTTTCGTTTTTGATGAACAAGGTTGATGAAGCCTCAGTTTGGGTTTTTGCGATCTGGGTTTAATTTGATGAAGGATGATTCGGAAATTTTTTTTGCGAAAATATGATGATGATTGTGATTTTGTTTCTGAGTTTCACTGGATTTGTTGGTTATGTGATGATTTTGAATCTGTTGTTTTTTTTTATGTTGCGGCTGCCTCCCAAAAAAATCCTCCCCTTCTCTGATTTTTCATCTGTTTTATAACCCAAATTTTTTAGGGTTTTGGATGATTGAGGAAAAGGGTAGGGATTACTTTTCCATGGCTGAAGGCATCTTCCTGTTTGGGGAAGAAGACACACTTTGCACTGCTGGAACTGTGACCCAAGAACTCAAAAACGTGACCTTCTTTTTTGATTTTTAATTAATTTTTTAAAAAAACAGAAAAAAGGAATAAAGGATAAATAAAAACAAATAAATAAACAATAATAATAATAAAACTGAATAATAAAATAAAAATAATAAAAAATTGAAAAAAAACAAAAATAATAATAATAATGATAACAATAATAAAAATATATAAACAAAAAAGAATTTTGATTTTGGAATTAGGGTTTGGATTTTGTTGTTTGTTCTGCGGCTGAGCCCCAAAATTTCTCTCTGTTTTCCCATCTAATTTCTGTTCACTATATACCCAAAGATTAGGGTTTTGAATATTCAAAGGACTTGGCTAGAATCTGTATAATTCTATTATTTGATGGATGATGACTCCACGTCATTACTATATTTCTACTTATTTCAAGACCTATTTACGAGGTTTTAGTACGTTTTTATTATGTTTTTGCACAATAATAAAGGGAAGTTACATCGAGTACAAGGCTGCTGAAAGCACAAGAAAAACAGAAAATTTGTGAAAACAATCTGTCAGTTGGCGCGGGGCGCGGGAAAGCTGCGCGGGGCGCCAATTGTTTGTTAAATTTTACCCTTGCATTCTGTCAGTTGGCGCGGGGCGCGGGAATCCTGCGCGGGGCGCGGGCCCGTAACCTAAGCCTATATATTTGAACTTCTGAAGCAGAATTAGGGTACAGAATTTTACGGCGAGAAACAGAAGACTTTTGGAAGAAACTCAGAGCTCTTTGTAATGCTTTCTTTCATCTTTAAACTTGTTAATTTGTTTTTAGCTATGTCCGGCTAAATCCTTATGATTGGCCTTAGGGGATTCTAATCCCGAATTATCTCGAACCATGTGATTTCTTTTATGTTTATTAATTAATTACGAAGTTAGTTTCATCAATCTTTCCTTGTGCTTAATGCTTTACATATGTGACGACTTGTGTGATTGATGTTTATAATTTGTTTTACTATGAGGATAGGAATAAATTATTGATCTAGGAATTATTGTAAAATTGGTTTTCACTTAAGAGATTTTGGTTTACTAATTGAGATCAAAGATTAAAGCGCGAATTCCTCACTTGATAATAAATCACCTTAGAGATTTGGGATTTATGATCAAGGGAGAGGACTATGTTACCAAGACATTGGGCATAGTTATTTAATTTAATCGATCGTGAAACTAAATTTGTAGTTCGTTGATAAACATGGAATCACCGAGATGAATTAGGATTAGATGAACCAAAAGGTCCAATCGCTTTTCCTTCTAAAGTCAACCCTATTTTCAAAGTTATTTTCTCCAACAAACCCTAGAAAATCCCCCCTTTTTTATATACCTAAATATGTTCTCAAAAGACAATTGTTAATTTATCACAATCCCTGTGGAGACGATCTTACTTATTAATTTTATTACTTGCGACGAGTTTAGTACACTTGCTAAATTATTCATCAATGGACAAACTTGAATTTCTGGCAAAAAGGACACTGACAGAGAAGAAGCGTGAAAGTTGACTTTGTTATTTTCTAATTTTTCTAATTAAAAAAAAAGAAGAGAAAAAAAAACAGAAATAAATAATTAAATAATTATTATTAATAATAATAAAACAAAAATTAAATAAAAAAAGGGAAAGGGGAGATGCAGACGCTGCTTCTCCTTCTTTTTATATTTTAGTTTTTTTATTTTAATAAATGAAAATCTGACACCCTGTAGACAGATGCTACGCAAGATGCAACAGCAATGTTCGTAGCAATAAATCACAGAAAATAATGCAGCAGTAAAATAGCAGAACAGTAAAAACACAGTAGGTTTGTTAACCCAGTTCGGCGTAATCACGACCTACTCTGGGGGATACCAATCCAGGAGGAATCCACTATAATAGTACTAGTTCTAATTTCTCAGCAAACGCCCCGTTTACAACTTATCGCCTATCTACTACCCGTGCTATACTCTACCTAGGAACTCCTAGATATGAGACCCCGTCTCACTCCTATCAGAACAATATTCAGAACGTTACTCACTGTAACAGAAACTTTGAATCACTTAGACAAACCTACCTCCGTGCCTAAAAGCTTTGGAGCAAGTTCACACAACCTATTCTCCGTGCTTAAAAGCTTAAGAGAATTAAACAATACAACTCGATAAACTCAGTCCTAAACTTGCATCAAGATGACACAAGGAAGGCTCACAATAAACAAACAAAACTCTAAAACCCTAAAACACACACCTTTAGTAAACACGGCTTTAGATACTTTGAAATAATGATTTAGACCTCATATATATAGCCTTGAGATAGCAGGTACTTGTTGCACAAGAAAAGCCTTCAGAATAAATCTGGACCATTGAGATAATCAACACAAAGATTTACTTCAAATATTCTTCAAAGATTGTCTTCAAAAAGATTTACTCAAATAAATATTCTTTAAAAGATTTACTTCAAATATATATTCTTCAAAGATTCAATTATATTATTGAGATAAATAATATAAACCGTCTTCAGAAACTTAAGGAACAAGGCGCAACTTGGTCTGTTAAAACGTGCACAATCTTTTATTCTCAAACAAATCTTTCTAAGATTTTATATAAAAATTCTGCGCAACACAGTAGCAGTAACGCTGTACTTCATATGCTACAACATCTTGTCCAGCATTTTGGCTAGAGTTAGTTTTTGCAAAATTGTAGCCAACATACAAAAAACCCAACAATCTCCCCCTTTGGCAAATGTTGGCTAAAACAACTTTAGACCAGTTTGTGGAGAGAAGCAGATCATACTTTCCTTCGAGTCAACATAAACACACAACTAGGAAAGAAAGCAGATAATAACATCAGAGGCATGCAACAGCGGATCATACACATCTAGCCTCATGAAGTACAACTAGAGAGAAATAAACTCTCATAATAGTGGATTCAAAAATAAGACTCCTTCATTTCATGCTGTGGAAAAATAAATTCCACACATATTAGGAAAAATAAATTCCTATAGAGTCATAGAGTCATACATGCATGCATGGAATATGAACATTCATCAACAGTAGAAAAATAAATTCTACTCCCCCTTAGTTCATGCATGGGACTGAGATTACTCCCCCTCAAACATGTATATCATTATCAGACAGAACATGCTATACCAGATGCTATAGCATTTGTTGTCACATCATGCACAGAACACCAGAAAATCAGAAATATATTACTTCCCCTTTTTAGGCATAAATTTGTCAAAGAGTATCATAGGAGCAACAAGCAGTACTAGAACAAAGAACCATAGAGAACCAGAGCAAAGAGACATAGAGTTGCAGGTGCAATCAGAATCAGGGCATAGCCCACACAATAACTTCCAAAATATCAAGCAGAACAAACAAGAGGACTTGCATCAGAATGCTCTTCCTCCACCTCAGTATCACCACCTACAACATCTGCATCATCTTCCTTAGAATTTGTTAAGCACAACAGGGAAGAACTCCACAAATCGTCCTCTATCAAACACTTTCTCACCACCAGAAACATCCTTCTTATCACCAACAGACACAAAATTCTTACTAATTTTTCAGATGTTTCAACACTACCCAAAATAGCGTGCATTACCAAATGGAGGTAAAAGATAGTAGCAGTCGCACGCCACACTAGCAATAATTGCTATAATTCTTCAAATAGGCAAATACCAAGTTTGCCTCGCAATTTTTCAAATTGAACAGCATCTAGAGCTTTAGTAAATATATCCGCTAGTTGTTCTTCAGTGCCTACATGCTCAAGAATAACAATTTTGTCTTCTACAAGATCTCTTATGAAGTGGTGCCTAATATCAATATGTTTTGTCCTACTATGTTGAATAGGATTTTTTGAGATATTTATGGCACTAAGATTATCACAATATAATGTCATGACATCTTGCTCCACATTATACTCCTTCAACATTTGTTTCATCCATAATAGTTGAGAACAACTACTTCCAGCAGCTATGTACTCTGCTTCAGCTGTAGATAATGAAACACTGTTTTGCTTCTTACTGAACCAGGATATGAGATTGTTACCTAGAAAGAAACATGCGCCAGATGTGCTTTTTCTATCATCTGCACTACCTGCCCAATCTGCATCACAGTAACCTACTAGAGTAGAATTTTCACTATGACAATAGAGAATCCCATAATCACAGGTGCCATTAACATACTTCAAGATCCTTTTTACTTGAGCAAGATGGCTCATCTTGGGTTGAGCTTGGTACCTAGCACATACTCCAACTGCAAAAGTAATATCAGGTCTAGTAGCAGTTAGATATAACAAGCTTCCAATCATACTCCTATATAGGCTTTGATCAACATCAATTCCTGTTTCATCTTTGGTAAGCATCAAATGTGTTGCTGCAGGAGTCTTTTGTGATTTCCTCCATCCATACCAAATTTCTTCACAATATTTCTAGCATACTTACTTTGAGAGACAAATATGGTGTCTTCCATTTTCTTTACTTGTAGTCCAAGGAAGTATGTTAGCTCTCCTACTAAGCTCATCTCAAATTCTGACTGCATTTGCTGCACAAAATGCTGTACCATCTTGCTTGACATTCCTCTAAAGACAATGTCATCAACATATATTTGAGCTATAATGAAATCACCTTTTTCTTTCTTTACAAATAGGGTTTTGTCATTCCCTCCTTTCTTGTATCCTTGACTTAAGAGAAATTCAGTTAGCCTTTCATACCATGCCCTAGGGGCTTGTTTTAGGCCATATAGGGCTTTCTTCAATTTGTAGACATGATTTGGAAGAGTGGGCTCTAGGAATCCTTTTGGTTGTTCAACAAAGACTTATTCATTTAAATACCCATTGAGAAAGGCACTCTTCACATCCATTTGGAATAATTTGAATTTTAAGATGCAAGCAACTCCTAAGAGAAGTCTTATGGACTCAAGACGAGCAACAGGTGCAAATGTCTCATCAAAGTCAATTCCTTCAATTTGAGCATAACCTTGAGCAACAAGTCTGGCCTTGTTTCTGGTGACAACTCCATTTTCATCAGACTTGTTTTTGAATACCCATTTAGTACCAATCACATTTACATTTTCTGGTCTTGGAACCAAATCCCACACTTCATTCCTTTTGAACTGTTCTAGTTCCTCTTGCATCGCATTTATCCAACACTCATCAGTCAATGCTTCCTTCACATTTTTTGGCTCAATCTTAGATACAAAGCAAGCATTTGAGATAACATCATTCATTCTTCTTGTAGAGATTCCTTGGTCAGGATTACCAATGATGAGATCAGAGGGATGATTCTTTTGGACTCTAATGGATGGACCTTCCTTGGGTGGAACACTCATAGACCCAGTTTCAAAAGCTTCCATGTTGTTTTCATCTTCTTTTACATTTTCAAATGCTTCAGTTGATGAGTCAGATGCTGCAGCATCTTCTCCGCATCTTGCATCCTGCTTTCTACATGGTCAACTATCACAACATTGCTAGATTCCATCATTACTTTGGTTTTGGAATTGAACACTCTATAGGCTCTACTGTTGGTGGAATAGCCTAAGAATATTCCTTCATCACTTTTAGGATCAAGTTTTCTTCTTTGTTCTCTGTCAGCCAAAATGTAACATTTGCTGCCGAACACATGAAAATATTTGACTGTAGGTTTCTTGTTCTTCCACAGTTCATACAAAGTTGTGTTGGTTCCAGTCCTTAACGTAACTCTATTGTGGATGTAGCAGGCTGTAATCATGGCCTCAGCCCAGAAGGAGTATGGTAATTTCTTTGCATGAAGCATGACTCTAGCTGATTCTTGTATAGTTCGATTCTTCCTTTCAACCACTCCATTTTGTTGGGGTGTGATGGGAGATGAGAACTCATGCTTGATTCCCTCAGATGCACAAAATTCAGAAAACCTTGAGTTTTCAAAATCCTTTCCATGGTCACTTCTTATCCTTAAAATTACACTATCTTTTTCTCTTTGAAGCTGAACACGTAGATCTTTAAAGATGTCAAAAGTATCTGATTTTTCTTTGAGAAAATTGATCCAAGTGTATCTAGAGAAATCATCAACAACAACATAAGCATACATTTTTCCTCCTAAGTTTTCGACTTGCATCGTTCCCATAAGATCCATATGAAGTAACTCAAGGACTCTTGTAGTTGTGGAATGTTGTAGCATCTTGTGCGGCATCTTGGTTTGTTTTCCAATTTGACATTCACCACAGATGTTACCTTCTGCAATTTTAAGCTTAGGTAGTCCTCTAATAGCTTCCTCAGATATTGCCTTTTTCATGCTCTTCAGATTTAGATGTCCTAACTTTTGGTGCCAAAGTGTTACCTCATTTTCTTTTGCTATGAAACATGTTGACAGATTTGCTTCCTCTTGAGATACCCACAAGTAACAATTGTCTTTGGACCTCACACCTTTCATGAGTAGTTCATCATTATCACTTGTGACAAGACACTCAGCTTTGGTGAAATTTACCTTCAGACCTTGGTCACACAATTGACTAATGCTAATCAAATTAGCAGTTAATCCTTTGACAAGTAGCGCATTATCCAGTTTAGGTAAGCTTTTGTTGATCAGTTTTCCTACGCCAATGATCTCCCCTTTGGCTCCATCTCCAAAAGTCACATAGCTAGTTGAGTAAGATTTGATATCAACAAGAAATCTATCATCTCCAGTCATATGCCTCGAGCACCCACTGTCAAAATACCAGTCTTCTTTTGAAGAGGCTCTAAAAGAAGTGTGAGCAATCAAACCTGTAACCTGATTTTCAGTTTGTTCTTCATCAACTTTGGTTTTTATAGTGATGTTCTCACTTTTGACTTTCCATTCTTGTTGAATCATTGGTGTTGGTTCAGTTTGTTGCTTCTCCTGAGGGTACCCATACAGCTTATAGCAAAATGGCCTTATGTGTCCCTTTCTACCACAGTAATGACATCTCCAAGGACGGTGTTTCTTATAGTGAGAATTGCCATGATGCTTCATAGGACGCTTATAGCAAGAATTGTCATGATGCTGCGTAGGATGCTGGGGCACCTTTCGTGACATGTTAGCACCTGGGACTTCTTTGGGATGAGTATACATAAGATCAGGATTATAAGTCCTGTGTTTATTGACATTCTCATAACTAATACCAATAAACTTAGGTCTTCTCTCATTCTTTTCTAGAATTTCATCTAATTTGTCAGCACCAGTCTTGTTCAACATTTCAGAATATTTTCTCAGCCTTCCAATATCAACTTCCAATTTATCTATCTCCTCATTAGCTGCATCAAGGTCAGAGGTTAAGCTGTTTACCTTTTTCTGGAGATCATCAATCTTTGACAGAAGGCTAAATTTTTCACCCTGAAGTTGTGAGTTGAGTTTCTTTTGCTTTTCAAGTTCTTTGCATTTTTCTTCAGCAACTAAACATAGGTCTCTGTATGTTTCTGCTAGTTCATCATAAGAGACTTCTTCATCACATGATTCTGTATCAGATGTTACAATTCCAGTTAGGACTGTAACATGTTTCGCAACCTCAGATTCTCCTTCTTCTTCTGATCCATCCTCATCAGACTAGGTGACATTCAGACTTTTCTTTTGTTTCTTTAGATAAGTACCACATTCTGTTCTGATGTGACCATACCCTTCACACTCATGACATTGAATCCCCTTACTTTGAGCAGGTTTTTCATCAATCTTTGTTTTTCTTGAGTTACCAATGCTGCGACTCATGTCGGTAGCAAGATGCCTAGCATTCTGCCTGGGTCTTCTGTCCATCCTATTTAGAACCTTATTAAATTGTCGTCCAAGCAAGACAATAGCTTCAGAAACACTGTCAGTTGACTCTATATCACTCTCAAGATCTTCATCCTCAGCATTTGATACAAAAGCAATGCTTTTGTTTTTCTTTTCTATTCTTTCATTAACAGATGATTCATAGGTTTGTAGGGATCCTATTAATTCATCAACTTTCATGGTTGATATATCTTGAGCTTCTTCCATTGCAATCACTTTCATGTCAAATTTCTTAGTAAGAGACCTAAGAATTTTTCTCACAATTTTTTCATCACTTAATTTTTCTCCTAGATCATCAAAAGAATTAGCAAAATCCATAACATTCATGTAGAAGTTGTGAACTCTTTCATCCTCTTTCATCCTAAGATTTTCAAATTTCCTGGTTAGATTTTGAAGTCTTGAGATTTTTACCTTGGCAGTACCTTCTTGAGTGGTCTTTAGTATCTCCCAAGCATCTTTGGCAACCTCACACTTTTTGATTAGCCTAAACATATTTTTGTCCACACCATTAAACAGGGCGTTTAAGGCTTTAGAGTTGCCAAGAGCTAATGAGTCTTCTGCAGTACTCCACTCCTCCTCTGGTTTCAGTATATCTGTATCAGCTCCATTAGCATCCTTCACTTTGGGATGTCCCCAACCTTTAAGAACGGCTTTCCAAGTCATGTTGTCCATAGACTTCAAGAATTCTATCATTCGAGCTTTCCAAATGTCGTAGTTGGAGTCATCTAGAAGAGGTGGCCTGGTTACGTATCCTCCTTCTCCGTCCATGACGTCAGATATCTACCCTGGAGCTCACCCACGCAAGTTAGGGTGCCTGCTCTGATGCCAATTGAAAATCTGACATCCTGTAGACAGATGCTACGCAAGATGCTACAGCAATGTTCGTAGCAATAAATCACAGAAAATAATGCAGCAGTAAAATAGCAGAACAGTAAAAACACAGTAGGTTTGTTAACCCAGTTCGGCGTAATCATGACCTACTCTGGGGGATACCAATCCAGGAGGAATCCACTATAATAGTACTAGTTCTAAGTTCTCAGCAAACGCCCCGTTTACAACTTATCGCCTAGCTACTACCCGTGCTATACTCTACCTAGGAACTGCTAGATATGAGACCCCGTCTCACTCCTATCAGAACAATATTCAGAACGTTACTCACTGTAACAGAAACTTTGAATCACTTAGACAAACCTACCTCCGTGCTTAAAAGCTTTGGAGCAAGTTCACACAACCTATTCTCCGTGCTTAAAAGCTTAAGAGAATTAAACAATACAACTCGATAAACTCAGTCCTAAACTTGCATCAAGATGACACAAGGAAGGCTCACAATAAACAAACAAAACTCTAAAACCCTAAAACACACACCTTTAGTAAACACGGCTTTAGATACTTTGAAACAATGATTTAGACCTCATATATATAGCCTTGAGATAGCAGGTACTTGTTGCACAAGAAAAGCCTTCAGAATAAATCTGGACCATTGAGATAATCAACACAAAGATTTACTTCAAATATTCTTCAAAGATTGTCTTCAAAAAGATTTACTTCAAATAAATATTCTTCAAAAAGATTAACTTAAAATATATATTCTTCAAAGATTGTCTTCAAAAAGATTTACTTCAAATATATATTCTTCAAAAAGATTTACTTCAAATATATATTCTTTAAAAGATTTACTTCAAATATATATTCTTCAAAGATTCAATTATATTATTGAGATAAATAATATAAACCGTATTCAGAAACTTAAGGAACAAGGCGCAGCTTGGTCTGTTAAAACGTGCACAATCTTTTATTCTCAAACAAATCTTTCTAAAATTTTATATAAAAATTCTGCGCAACACAGTAGCAGTAACGCTGTACTTCATATGCTACAGCATCTTGTCCAGCATTTTGGCTAGAGTTAGTTTTTGCAAAATTGTAGCCAACATACAAAAAACCCAACAATAAAAATAAATAAAAAAAGATAATAATAATAATAATAATAATAATAATAATAATAATAATAATAATAGAATTCTTGCTCAGCTTCATGTTCTTGAGGCACCCTCAAGTTGAATTCTTGCTCAAAAGTGGAATCAACCACAACTGTAGCAACCACATGGGTCCAGCAACTAAAAACGAGGAACCATTTGTTGACTTCTTAATCTCATCACAGGCCAAGCCAATTGACTCATACAAAACAGCCAGAATTAATTTTCCTAAGCCAAAATGTCTACCCTCTTGTATTTGGATGGCCATGGGAATAAACATTTTTTCTACTTATAAAGAACGAGATCAAAAAACATAATAAGATAACCAAAGAGTTAAAAAGGCTACGTGCTCAAAACTACTAGTCTCTCCCTTTTCGATATTCTTCTCTATGAACTTAGTAAACGACAGTTCCGTTGGGTCAAATTCAATATTGTCACTAGTATTCGAAGGGTCGAAAGTTTCATCATTTGGTCGAAGACCAGTCAAGGCAGCTACATCTAAAAGTGTTGCGGTAAGCATTCCATGTGGGAAGTGAAAAGTGTTAATGGACTTTTCCCAAAAATGCATAGCAGCAATGATCAATTCTTGTTGGACTTGGGGACCAATTCGAGTAAATTGAATTAAGTCATAAATCCCATATGTTTTCCAGTATTCCCCAAAATCTTTTTCCATTCGATTCAGCCAAGGGATAAAATATTTGGTATTGGGAATAACAGGAGCAGATCGAAATAATTTCACAGTCAAAAACCCTAGATGACGCGTTTCACTAGAAAAGATTGGGGGTTCACATGTACGGTAGCAAGGAAAGATTTCACTTACCTTCGAGCTCAAAGACTCTTCGTCTGGAAGAGGACCTCCAAATACATAAACATTCTTATTCACGGCATATGGAATCATCAACTCCGAATGCCAGATCTCGTTCTTTTCAGGATCGTCATGGGGTTGTGGAACCATAGGTTCCTTATCTTCGTAAAGGATAAAATTTCTCCATTTACCAGCAAAAGGAACTTTGACATCCCGATTTCCTTCAGCCATTTTTTATTGTTAAGGAAAAAGTTTGTTGGAATTCGCGTTTAGGAAAAGAATAAAACTTTCTGGAAAGTTTGAAGTGGTTAAGTTTAAACGGAATGAACAATGTGTTGTTTTGAGTGGGTTGAACTTGAAATCGTTGTTACAGTTTTCTGGGAAATTTCAGAGAGTAATGGAGTTGTTTGGAGTTGCAGAAAACGTTTCAATGGAGAAGAAGGAGGGTATTTATAGATTTTGAATAAAGTCCCGAATTAAATAATTTAAAATGAAAAGAAACTGTTCACATGCAGTTTCCTTCAACTTCCTGAGCTGTCACCTGGTCCACTCACGCGAAAAAACAGGGTTTTTCATTGATAGTGGTGGAAATGTCAGTTGAAAAGACTGCTAATAATGACGTCAGCGCAGTCTTGGGAACTCCTAATAAACGTTTCAATCTTAAAATGTGAACTCCTAAATTTCATTCGAACCATTCAAATCGAATTTGGCATTTTGGGTGCAATTTGTTACTCCATATTTTTGTTGGAAACAAAATATGAAATAAAGATGAGTTAATTGTTTAAATGTACATATTGACAATCCTGGAAAAATTGGAAAAACATAGTATGTATACTTTGAAGTTAATTAAATCTTTTCAAAGGTTTTTTCCTTTCGATTCGATTTTAATATAAATCGAAATCTTTCTGTATCGAAAGAAATTTAATTTCACGGAAAGTCTAAGTATTTTCCAAGTGTTTTCAAAACATCTCATAGTCACTTCGATTTCGACTACTAGAAACGGAGGCAACGTTTCAAAACTGAGGACAGCGCATAAAGGTAGAAGACACGCGTCATTTGGTCAAGAGGCAGTCGTTACATAGCAGTTGAGATAGGAAGCCTATATATATGTATTTTGTAGTCAAAATCAGGGTCACAATTTCACATACGAAAATCCTTACAAAAACTCAGAGTACCCAAACGTTCGAGCGAAATGAGTAATTACAAGGAAAAGTATGATTCTGTGAACCACTATGTACTTGTAAATGTTTACATTCAAATGCAATTCTAAATTCCAGTAACTTTCAATTTATTTGTTCGCTTTAAGAAATTCATTCATTCGAACGAATTTTGCACTTGTCTTTTTAAATTCATTTTAAGTTTTCTGCAAAGTTTACTTTTCTGCAAACTTTTTTCATTCGAAGTACTTTATTGCATTGTTACTTTCATTTACATACTTTAAATAAATAAGTAATCATGATTTTGATGTCTGACACTATTATTAAATTAACTCGACCATTGTCCGGATCTTTTTACAAGAGATAATTTAATTTTTAGATTGATTGAATTGAATAACTAATGTATCGGCTCTATATTATAACTAAAATACATTAATTATTGAATGCATTTAAAAAGTCAACTATGTCTTATAGTGGATAGTTTTTTTATTTTATAAAAAATAATAAAATTAAATTAAAGGTTGTAAATGAAAAAAAAAAACCGTAAAAAGCTATAAGTTCAAACATTGCTTGAAATAGCATCTAAAAAAAAGCTATAAGCTAATGAGAAAATCTTTTTACCAAACACATTTATTTTTTCCAAACAAGCTTATAAGCTAGTCCAATAAGCTATAAGTTACCTTATTGGACTTACAAGCACACCCTAAAATAATTTTTTATTTATTTAAGTGACACTTATTTTAAAATGGAGGGAGTATATATTTGTTTTTGTAGGATATATGATTTTGATTTTACATTAAACTAAATTTTATTCATATATTAATAGTAAACATTACTTACTTTTTTATGGGTTTTCTTTTGTTCGTGTAATTATTTGACTCTTGTGTGACCTAAATAGACACAAATTATTCGTAGCAATTTTAACGCTACTGCATACTAAAGCTCAAGTTTAAACTCAAAATTTTGATTAAACTGATAGAGACCCATATTATTTTATTTAAAAGCTCTTAGATAGAGACCCATATTAAACTGATACATATTATATTTCTGCCACCCTCGATAATATTTCCTGGTTCCGTCCCTGTTTTAGTTCACCCTCTAATAAAAGGACTAATGCTAAAAGAACTCCCAATGAAATTCGAACGAAGAACAAATCGACGAATCCGATCAAAAGAACATTCTAGCGCTTAGGAACTTAGAAACTCGATTTTGAACTTCGATTGAATTCAATGCAGTGAGAGAGAGTACTAACCACTGAGATTTCGAAGTTAAAAAAGTCGTGGCCGTGAGCATCAGAAGCAAAAGAATAGTGATAGACGCTAGCAGAAGCAGAGGAGAAGAGACTTGTATCACCGGTGGCGGTGGCGGCGACTTGTTACGCATCCAAGAGCGAAGTTGTTCGTGAAACCCGAAATACGAGAGAATGAAAAAGAAAAAGTGAAAAAATTGGGAAAGTGAAAATTTGGAAAGAGAGAATGAAAAAGTTAAGGAGAACGTAAAAATAAAAAGCGCATGTTGATTCTGGTGTCAGATTAAAAGTTATCCACGGTTAACCCGTGACAAATCTAATTCTTTATCCACAGTACAAATAACCGTGTCTAATTGACTGTGGCAAAACAACAAAATTTTTTTAGTGAACTATATGCTTATTAACCATGTATTTAATATATAACTCATATATGTTAACAGCTAATCAATTTTAAAAAGTCCATATTTGAGTACTTAATATGATGATATTAATTTAGTAAAAAAAAAATGATGATATTAATAAACACATATGCTTAACATCCACATATTAACAAGTACAAAATTATTTGGACTATGCATGTCCATTAGTGCAAGTTGTTTTATTTTTTCCATCATCTAATAGATCCACAACTTTTATTTGGACTATGCACTAAGGGACATGCATATCCTCCGTTTGGCCCGACTTTTTTTAGCTTTAAATTCTCCTTTTAAAAAAAAAAATATTTTACTAAACAAATTTTAGATTAAAGATAACTTTGAAGTTAAAAAAAACAATAATTACCAAACAACTTTTGCTCTGTTTTTGAAAGTTCTTATTTTCACTTTTAGTTTTCAATCAGCTTCTAAGAGCTAAAAAAGCCGGGCCAAACGAACCCTAAATTTATATGTTGCGAGTAATAAAAAACGGCTTAGGTTAGAGTGTAGCGAGTTGGTTTAATTTGAATTTTTAAAAGGAAAAAAGTTGAACTAATAAAAAATAGGGGGTTCAATTTTTGTAATTTTTACATACAGAATTTGAGCAACCAAAAGCATGTAAATTTGACAGGGGGAGTATTAACCATTGATGTATTTTCCACCAATTCAAAGTGAAATATAATATTTTAATAGGTGAGGTGTAAAATATTATTAAAGGATACTATTGAAAAGAATAAAATATTATTCTTTAGAAGAATTTTTTATTATAATATTCTTTTGAGGGTTTGTTTAAGTGACAGTTGTTATAATAAGTTGTTATAATAAGTGTTATGTTTTGATACTGCATCTCATATAAACCAACGTTTTTTATTGTACTTCTCCAATCTTATCTATAAGTAAATTTTTATTTCTTAAATTTATTAATATATCTGACTTATAATATAGACTAAACATTAATAATCGAATCAATCTAAAATGTAAGAATTTATTTATATATGAGATGGGAGGGAAATTCCATTATAACAAAAAATAAAAGTAACTAATCTAACAAAAACACTAGCAGAAACCAAACTCCACACATGTATTGCTATGCAAGTGTAGTATGTAGTTTTCTACTCACATTGGACAATGTTCATAACCTTCTAGTACTATTTGGATCCAAACATGTAAGTAATTAATATTCTTCTCATCCTTTTTCCTCATATTCCCTCCCCTCCCATTCGTTAAACCAAAGAGATCCTTATGCAAAACCAAATAAGAATCAATTGATACCACAAATTTAAATGAAAAGTTACACAAATTGTATCAATCTTATTTATTCAAAACAAAGTAAGAAAAATACATATCACAGAAACATAAAATCAAGAAACTATAACTCCATCTCTAATAAATTGTCCTATAATAATTCAAAAGTCGGTTGTACATTGCGACGAACTTCTTCATCTTCCTCAGGACTATAATCATTCATAGCGTTAAAAGTCATCTTAATCTTCTCAGGTGTCTTACCCGACATCATGTCTGCTGCAACCTTTCAAGCAAGATACAATAAACTCGGGATGTTTAAATAGTTTGCAACATTAATGAGATAAAAAAAGCGTACCTTAATCAAACTTAACAGATTCAGCATCCCAAGTCTTAAGACATACTTTGGAACTCGCAGCATCAACATACTTCTTACAATATTCAATAACTTTTGCAAGATCCATTTGGTTACTTTGAGAATAAGGATTTGGGTGTCCTCGACACAATTCTCTTCGATCATAGGCTTTATTGTTTTAAATCCAATGCCAATGCCGCATTAATTTCAAAAATCTCACCGTCAAAACTCTTGAGAGTGATCTTAGTTAATCACATGATGACGATTTAATTTTAAATTTTGAATATTAAAATCCCCAACTTTCAAGTGGAGATTGTTTCTCTTTGGAAAAACTAGTTAGTGAGTTAAGTGGGAAACAATAGACATTAATGAGCACTATTTATAATGCAACTAACTCAAGTGATTAGGACACCATTAGTCTATTGTTTCTCACTCACCTCACTAACTAGTTCTATGAAAGAGAAACAATCCCAATTTGACAGTTAGGGATTTAAATTTTCAAAATTTAAAATCAAATCAACATTATGTCATTAACTAAGACAACTTTCAAGAGTTCTGATGGTGAGTTCTTTGAAATTGACTAGGCGTTGGCAACAGTCAAGCCTATGATTGAGGAGAATTGTGTCAATGACACTGGAATTCTTATTCCCAAAGTAACCAGCAACATCTTGGCAAAGGTTATTGAGTACTGCAAGAAGCATGTTGAAGGTCCGAGTTCCAAAGCATGTCTTAAGGCTTGGGATGTTGAATTTGTTAAGGTTGATCAGGGTACGCTCTTTCATGTCATCAACGTTGCAAACTATTTAAACATCCAGAGCTTGTTGACTTACTTGCAAGGTTGAAGCAGTAATGATGTCGGGTAAGACACCCGACGAAAATGGAAAGACTTTTAACATTATGAATGATTACAGTTCTAAGGAAGATGAAGAGTTGGTCTCAAAGTCCAATGGGCTTTTGAATGATTATAGAAAAATTTCTTAGACATGGAGTTATAGTTTATTGTGTTTATGTTTTTGTGATATGCATTTTCCTTACTTTGTTTTGAATGAATAATATTTATACTGTTTGTGTATCTTTTCATTTAAATTTGTGGTCTTATTTAGTTTTGCATAAGTGTTGTGGTTTCAATTTTCTAAGTGTTGTCCTATCAATTTTCTATTTAAACGCATATTTCATATGAACGTATTCAAATAATTATTTATATTTACTTAAATAGACTAATGAACTAATATACTAATTAGATTAAACATTCATTTGATATTTAACATGATAGTTTAGAGAATTTCAGTATATACAACATCATATTTCAATTCTAGTTTATAATCATATATTTATACATGTGAAAAGTTAACATATAGTAACCTTGAATTAATGAAGAAAAAATTAATAGATTTATAATTTAATTCAAAATACAATATTTAATATAAAATATTAATAGTAATAATATATTATTCATATTTATTAAAATAGGCCTATAGTGGCTAAAGAGATTTTTTTATGGCCTGCAGCCTGACTCTTTTTTTAACTAAATTGACTTCTAAAAGCGTCTTGGTCTGCTCTATTTAGAAAAATAGGTTGGTAGCCTTAGCCTTAACCTTAATAGCCTAGGCTGTAAGCCACCGTAGGTCGGTGGTTTATTCCCACTATTATGTAATAGGTTAGCGACTTCGGTTTTTGGATTCTCTATAAAGTTGGATTTTCCTATATGCATGGGTATTTAGATAAAGTTTTAGGATATTTTTGTCTGTACAATATACATAAATGAATGCAACATTTTCTCTTCCAACAAACTTTTGCTTAAACATAGAAGAATTTAGGAAACCCAACTTCAAAACTTTGGACTTGGAGTACCATTTTGTAATCTCTTTAATCAATATTTGCTTATATAAAAAAATTATTTGAATTGTCCCGCAAACTTAGCTTAGTCGGTAAGACATTGCATTATATATGCAAGGGGTTGGGGTTCGAACCCAGTCATTCCACTTATCCACCTAAAAGGTAGAATTTCTAGCCACTATCAGAAAAAATATTTGAATTGTGAAATGCATGTTGTGTGAGAATGTATGACCTAAAACATATGTATTCAAATAGGATTTGAAAGGATTTCAAAATGATAAAATCTCGTGGTATTTGATCAAGACTCTTTTCGACTTATTAAAAGTCTTGTGGTATTCAATCAAGACTCTATTGCAACTTAAAAAAAGTCTTATGGTATTCAAAAAGTTTCTAATTTTGATGGATTGTTTCAAAAAATGGGATTTTAATGGACTTTGATGGATTTTTTAATGAATTTTTAGGTTTAAAAAGCCTTTCTCTTTATCATTAGATTTAGAAGGAGTCTTAGGAGGATGTATTGAATTAGGATATTGAAAGACAATTTTTGTGGATTATAAAAGATTGTGCAAGATTTTAATGACTTTTATGTTTTAAAAGACTATTAAGATTTGTCAAAAAAAAAAAAAGACTATTAAGATTTGTAATTTTGAATTTCAATGGATTTTTATGGTAAGATTTTATAGGATTTGGAAGACTATATGGATTTATAGAATTTTAAAGGACATTGAATTGTAAATTAAATGCAGCATTTTTGTTTAAAAATTTCCTAAATTATTTGTACAAATATATGTACACAGACTTGTATACCTGTTACTCTGAAATGTTTTGGTGCATCATATGAAATAAATTTGATTTAATTTTAATTTATGGTATGAGTGTTTATTATAAAAAAAATTGAGCTAACAGTAACCCATATGACTCACCCGAACACTAAAAAACAGGTTTATCGTGTTCGGGTGAGTCATATGAGTTACTGCTAGTTCTATCTATTAAGAAACACTATATCAGAAATTAAAATCAAATCAAATTTATTCCATACAATGCACCAAAACATTTCAGAGTAACATGTATACAAGCCTATGTACATATATCTGTACAAATAAATCTTACCCATAAAAATTCTTTGAAATTCAAATTACAAATCTTAATAGTCTTTTAAAATCATGAAGTCATTAAAATCTTACACAATATATGTGTAAAATACATTAAAAAACTAACCATTTAAATTTTATTCGTATGAAGAAAAAAAATTATTAGCATAAATAATCAACTTAACAATCACAAAATATCTTTGCATCCATCACACTCACAAAATTTAGAAATATATTCAATATCAAAAAATTCAAAAATATAAATAAATATCATACCTCTCTTGATATATTTTTTCCCATATAAATGCTCTACTGAAATGAATAGTCTCAATACGATTGGCATCAACACAAGTTCTACAATCTACAAAAAGATATAAAATTTAAAATTAGTTTATTTTTTGTCCAACTAGATCATATATGATATCTACAAGCCTTTGTATATAAAAGATGAGAGCCTAAATGTCATAGCCATAAATTTTAATCAATTAGGCAAAAATACATAAAAAAGAAATATTTATTCAATTACTTTAATAAAAAGAATAAAATGGTTCTTGTATATTTACATTTTACTATTTGTGTGAGTGTATTTTTTAGATTCATTGAATGATTGATGTATTAATTCAATCTATATTTTAGGTCAAATACATTAATCATTCAATGAAATTAAAAAATAATTCTTTTTTTATAATAAGGATTAGAAAGAGTATATACTTTTTCTTAAAATAAATTTTACCATAACATATGTTTGACTTGAAGATTAATTCTTAACAAATATATATAATAAAAAAATAAGTAAATAGCTAAGTAAATTCAATCAAAAAAATAAAGATAAATAAATAAAAGAATGATCGCTTAAATGGAGAAGAAAATGAAAATCAACCAAAAAGTACCATAGATTAGAGGCACGTATCTTTATATCCAAATAACTTTCATGAAAAATTGAAGGACAACTACAGCTTCGAATTATTTCTGGTGCTTCACCGCAAAGAGCACATGCACCATCATGTAGATCGTTCTTAGACCCACTCTCACTCTTAGATAGCAGATCCATTTTTGAAAAAAACTTCAGCTAGCCCTCTTCAAAAACAACTTATCAATTTCAAATAGCGTCAACTGAACAAAAAAACTACATAACAATCCGCAATAGTGAATGCCAAACTAATTAAATATAAATGTTTTCTTACCTCGATCTCCAAAGTTAAAGATCTGTCTAAATATTTTAAAAATTGGACTGGTCCGACAAGTTTAACCGATTGGACCGCAAATCAAACCTAGCACTAGTCCAAATATCATAGAAAAACCAGAGGTCTACATAACCGGGTGAAAAACAGGAAAAACTAGTGTGAACTGGTGAAAACCGGTAAAACTGGTGAACCAACCCTAATTTCTAAAAATCTTTTGGTTCCTTTATTTTCTTTTTTCCATTTTTTTGAAATCTTCAGAACATGAAGTAGGGAGAAACACTAGAAAATGGAGAAAAGAAACACCAGAAAAGGGAGAAACACCAAGATTGAGATTGAAAACACCACAAAGAATGTAGGTGGTAGGATCTTCATGGAGAAGAAGGATAACACAAAATATAGAAAATTCATGTGTTATATTGTAAGAGAAAGAACAAAAAAAATTAGAAAATTATGAAAGTCATATGAATGAGAAAAGGATCCATGATGAAATTGAAAGCAGGAATGTATCCCAAAAAAAATGAAAGAAGGAAGACACAACCCATTGTGGGTGGCGGCTGTGCAACTTGTATTGAGAATTAGGGTTAAAAACTTCAACTTATAAATTGTGAAATATGTTATGTATTGGGCTAGAGTATTGGGCTCTTGAGTCCATATCAACATTAAAAAAATGAGAGTTTCTTTTGGCACCTCTTACATTATCTCGCGTGCCTTGCTAATTTACCAAAATATTATTGACCGCTACTTAGACAGCGAACTTAATCCACTAGATAAGTAGCGGATAGGAAAAAAATATTCATATTCAACCATGCCCCCCAGAAACCCTTTGAGAAATTTTTGAAATTTTTTGTCATCCACTACTTAAGTCACCAGTGAAAAAACACATTTTAAATCAGGGAATTTAAATCGGTTGCTATCCACTTGATTTAAAAAGTGCCACGGAGGGGATTTTTAGAATTGTTTAATATTTAAGTCAGGTAATCTGATTTAAAAAGTTTTATAATTAAAATAACATAAATTTAGTCAATATTATTATTACTCTTTCCATCTTTTATCAGAAGATTTCTCTCTCTTACATCGAATGAACATGTTCTCCTCTTAGTCTTAGATCTGAAACGAAACCCTAGTCTCTCTCTGTCATAGTGAACCATGTTCTCCCTCTCAATCCCTAAGTCGCTCTTCCTCTCGGTGAAACACAAATTATATCCCTCTTATTCTGTGACGAAATCGATTATGGCGCACACGTTGTGGTGTGTTATTGGACTAGTTCGCTACTTAAGTATCGCAAGTGGTATATATATGGCAATTTTCTTCAGACACAAACATGTTCCTTCTCCACCAACTTTTTTCCCTCCACTCCAAACCTTCCAAAAACTAACATTTTAACGAAAATCTTGTTTCCAACACAAAGTCAAAGCATCAAGGAGCTCCACATATATCACACTAAACTGAATTCAAAGGTAATGTGAATCTAAAACTTCCCCCACTCCATTTAATTTGAACCACGTCAACCATGTATGTATTGGTCAAGTTCGCTAGTTAAGCAGTGAACTCGGTTCACTACTTAACTAGCGAATCACTCAAATACTGGAGTTGATAACAATTTATTGAATTGTTTAATTTATGGTTGATCCTAAACTAAGCAAAGAACATAAAGGTTGGTGAGAAGCCATCTAAGGTTTAGAAGAAGCCAGTCAAAGAACATAAGTGTGATGGGCAACCGAGCAAAAAATTGATGGTTGTTGTCGCGGTGATTTTTGGATATCGAGCTATTAATTAGCATCGAATCGCAATTTAATATTCCACCACCGATCTTTAATTTATCCGAGGGAAAGGGAAAAAGTTCGAAAAAACCCTATTTTTTAGAGATCAAGGTCCGGGGGTTAGTTATACGAAGGTAAGATACTATCACCCTAAGTATCTATAGTATCCTATAGGAACCTCTTGTTTTTATTCTAACTTTGCGCTTTATTTTTAATTGCTTGTAAAAATGTATGAACTAAAGTAATGATAAAAAAAGTTTTAAAGTGATGAAAAAGAAGAAACATGTTTTTGTTGATTTTATTTGATTGGAGAGACAAATCTCATGCCTACGTACCCGAGGGATCAAATCACCGTAGTTCGGGGAAAAATCCGAGTAAATTTGTTTGTTTGATTTTAAGGTTTTGAAAATGGTTTTAAAGACCAAAAGCCAAAAGTGGCAAAATGTGAGTTTGATTGATTTTAGTTTGTGAAGAAAGTCTATATGGTTAAATTGTTTGAAGTTTGATTATGAAATAAGACGCGAACACTTGGTTTAAAATCCAAGGTTTATTGTGAAAAGGTTTGAGTGATAAAAGACACTTGGTTTAAAATCCAAGGTTTTTGCATGATTAAAAATGTTTGATTGAAGAAAATGCACTTGGTTTGAAATCCAAGGTTTGTTCGAGAAAAATGACACTTGGTTTGAATTCCAAGGTTTTTGCGATAAAAGAACACTTGGTTTGAATTCCAAGGTTTTTGTAAGAAAAAGAACACTTGGTTTGAATTCCAAGGTTTTAACGAGAAAAATAACACTTGGTTTGAATTCCAAAGTTTTTGCGATAAAAGAACACTTGGTTTGAATTCCAAGGTTTTTGTAAGAAAAAGAACACTTGGTTTAAATTCCAAGGTTTTAACGAGAAAAATAACACTTGGTTTGAATTCCAAGGTTTTTGTAAGAAAAAGAACACTTGGTTTGAATTCCAAGGTTTTAACGAGAAAAATAACACTCGGTTTGAATTCCAAGGTTTTTGCGATAAAAGAACACTTGGTTTGAATTCCAAGGTTTTTGTAAGAAAAAGAACACTTGGTTTGAATTCCAAGTTTTTAATGAGAAAAATAACACTTGGTTTGAATTCCAAGGTTTTTGTAAGAAAAAGAACACTTGGTTTGAATTCCAAGGTTTTAACGAAAAAAGTAACACTTGGTTTGAATTCCAGGGTTTTTGCGATAAAAGAACACTTGGTTTGAATTCCAAGGTTTTTGCAATAAAAGAACACTTGGTTTGAATTCCAAGGTTTGTTCGAGAAAAAACACACTCGGTTTGAAGTCCAAGGTTTTTTGATAGAAATGTTTGATGAAAAATTTTGTGTTTCCATGATATTTTGAAAAGAAAATAATTATGTATTTTGAAAGAGGTTTTGACCTCATTTTTTGAGAAGAAAATAGGTAATGGTTACGCGCGCCAAATGACACTAACCTAAAACGTAATAACAAATAAATTAAACGCGAAGACAATTCGCAATGATATTTTGATCAAAGCGACGCCTTTTCCCTCGGAATTTAATATTACGCATATTGGCGGAATGCGATAAAAAATAAATATGCATGAGATGCAAGTTTTCATTTATGAGTACATTGGTCCATAATTACACTCTAAAATTTTGCAAGAAAATAAACATGAAATGATGCAAGAGAGGGGGTATGCTGTGCACTTTTATTTAGAGTTTACATTTGGCCTATTTACATCCTAAATTCAAGAGCAAAAATAAATGACAATTAATAAAGCGATAAACACTCAATATTGTGATAATAATGATGTTACAAAAAATAAAGGTAAAAATGATAAATAAATGGACGTAATGAAATAATATGAAATGCATGGATAAATAACATAAATAAATAAATAAATACGAAACTAAAAAAGATGAAAATAAGCCTCGACATCGTGCTTTACAAGGCTGAAAAAATAGCTAAAATAGCTTATGCCAAAAGCACTTATCTCATAAGCTCATACACAAAAATTAGAGCAATTAATTAATAACATAGGATATTAACGATTTAAAATTGAATTAAATCCCACTATAAATTTCAGTAGCTTAATTTTGTTCAAAATGACTTAGAGAAGTCATTGAAATGAAAAGCTACTCTCAAAATAAGCTAAAAACCAAATTAAATTTAAGTTTAAACAGGAGGTGCAAATATCAAAACGAAATAAAATGGGGTGCAAAAAGCACTGCTGAAGTCCCAACCCAACTGGGGGGCGCAGGCCCAAGGGGGGTGTGGAGAAAGAGTTGAGGACAGAATCAGGGCTGTCTGATTAAAATCAAACAGTCCTGATTTGATCACAAACAGATGGGATCTAGGACGTTTGATCTAGATCTGGGGGTTCAAAGCGCGCTGGTGCATCGTAAGGCCACGCACCAACATACACAGGATTAGTCCAGGGTATATATACCCCCAAACCCTAAAAATTTCATTTTTCCCATTTTCTCTTCTCTCTTCTCCGCCGCCGGCCAACTCCTTCTTCTTCCTCTCTCTCGTTTTTTCTCTCTCAATCTAAACTTCACCTTTCAAAAAAAATTTAACATCAAACCTATACAAAATTGTCTCCTAAACCCAAATCCAAACTCAAAATAATCAAACAAACAACCCACAGTCCAGATCGAACAAAAATAAGGGAAAGGGAAAGACAATCAACCTTTGGTTTTTTCGAATTCTAATTCGTCTTCTTCTTGCGGTTTATGTTTCCGAATCGGAAAAAAGAAAAAGTATGTTGTTTATGTTTTTTCGATTCTGTTGCGTTGAATGGCGAAAGAAGGATTTTTTATTCTGTCTGTGTTTATTTGGAAAAAAGAAGGGTTTTTGATTCTGTTTGTGTTTTCTATTGATTTTGAAAAAAAGGAATTTTTTTGATTCTGGAATTCGTTTTCTGTGAACAAGAAAGAATTTTGATTTTGGAATTAGGGTTTGGATTTTGTTGTTTGTTCTGCGGCTGAGCTCCAAAATTTCTCTCTGTTTTCCCATCTAATTTTTGTTCACTATATACCCAAAGATTAGGGTTTTGAATGTTCAAAGGACTTGGCTTGAATCTGTATAATTCTATTATTTGATGGACAAACTTGAATTTCTGGCAAAAAGGACACTGACAGAGAAGAAGCGTGAAAGTTGACTTTGTTATTTTCTAATTTTTCTAATTAAAAAAAAAGAAGAGAAATAAATAATTAAATAATTATTAATAATAATAATAAAACAAAAATTAAATAAAAAAAGGGAAAGGGGAGATGCAGACGCTGCTTCTCCTTCTTTTTATATTTTTGTTTTTTTATTTTAATAAAAATAAATAAAAAAAGATAATAATAATAATAATAATAATAATAATAATAATAATAATAATAATAATAATAATAATAATAATAATAATAATAATAATAATAATAATAATAATAATAGAATTCTTGCTCAGCTTCATGTTCTTGAGGCACCATTTGCTCAAAAGTGGCATTCAACCACAACTGTAGCAACCACATGGGTCCAGCAACTAAAAACGAGGAACCATTTGTTGACTTCTTAATCTCATCACAGGCCAAGCCAATTGACTCATACAAAACAGCCAGAATTAATTTTCCTAAGCCAAAATGTCTACCCTCTTGTATTTGGATGGCCATGGGAATAAACATTTTTGCTACTTGTAAAGAACGAGAGCAAAAAACATAATAAGATAACCAAAGAGTTAAAAAGGCTACGTGCTCAACATTACTAGTCTCTCCCTTTTCGATATTCTTCTCTATGAACTTAGTAAACGACAGTTCCGTTGGGTCAAACTCAATATTGTCACTAGTATTCGAAGGGTCGAAAGTTTCATCATTTGGTCGAAGACCAGTCAAGGCAGCTACATCTAAAAGTGTTGGGGTAAGCATTCCACGTGGGAAGTGAAAGTGGACTTTTCCCAAAAATGCATAGCAGCAATGATCAATTCTTGTTGGACTTGGGGACCAATTCGAGTAAATTGAATTAAGTCATAAATCCCATATGTTTTCCAGTATTCCCCAAATTCTTTTTCCATTCGATTCAGCCAAGGGATAAAATATTTGGTATTGGGAATAACAGGAGCAGATCGAAATAATTTCACAGTCAAAAACCCTAGATGACGCGTTTCACTAGAAAAGATTGGGGGTTCACATGTACGGTAGCAAGGAAAGATTTCACTTACCTTCGAGGTCAAAGAATCTTCGTCTGGAAGAGGACCTCCAAATGCATAAACATTCTTATTCACGGCATATGGAATCATCAACTCCGAATGCCAGATCTCGTTCTTTTCAGGATCGTCATGGGGTTGTGGAACCATAGGTTCCTTATCTTCGTAAAGGATAAAATTTCTCCATTTACCAGCAAAAGGAACTTTGACATCCCGATTTCCTTCAGCCATTTTTGATTGTTAAGGAAAAAGTTTGTTGGAATTCGCATTTAGGAAAAGAATAAAACTTTCTAGAAAGTTTGAAGTGGTTAAGTTTAAACGGAATGAACAATGTGTTGTTTTGAGTGGGTTGAACTTGAAATCGTTGTTACAGTTTTCTGGGAAATTTCAGAGAGTAATGGAGTTGTTTGGAGTTGCAGAAAACGTTTCAATGGAGAAGAAGGAGGGTATTTATAGATTTTGAATAAAGTCCCGAATTAAATAATTTAAAATGAAAAGAAACTGTTCACATGCAGTTTCCTTCAACTTCCGGAGCTGCCACCTGGTCCACTCACGCGAAAAAACAGGGTTTTTCATTGATAGTGGTGGAAATGTCAGTTGAAAAGACTGCTAATAATGACGTCAACGCAGTCTTGGGAAAACATAAAGACCTTTTGTAGAAAACAAATAAACGTTTCAATCTTAAAATGCCAACTCCTAAATTTCATTCGATTCGAACCATTCAAATCGAAATTGGCATTTTGGGGGCAATTTGTTACTCCATATTTTTGTTGGAAACAAAAATATGAAATAAAGATGAGTTAATTGTTTAAATGTACATATTGACAATCCTGGAAAAATTGGAAAAACATAGTATGTATACTTTGAAGTTAATTAAATCTTTTCAATGGTTTTTTCCTTTCGATTCGATTTTAATATAAATCGAAATCTTTCTGTATCGAAAGAAATTTAATTTCACGGAAAGTCTAAGTATTTTCCAAGTGTTTTCAAAACATCTCATAGTCACTTCGATTTCGACTACTAGCAACGGAGGCAACGTTTCAAAATTGAGGACAGCGCATAAATGTAGAAGACACGCGTCATTTGGTCAAGAGGCAGCCGTTACATAGCAGTTGAGATAGGAAGCCTATATATATGTATTTTGTAGTCAAAATCAGGGTCACAATTTCACATACGAAAATCCTTACAAAAACTCAGAGTACCCAAGCATTCGAGCGAAATGAGTAATTACAAGGAAAAGTATGATTCTGTGAACCACTCTCTACTTGTAAATGTTTACATTCAAATGCAATTCTAAATTCCAGTAACTTTCAATTTATTTGTTCGCTTTAAGAAATTCATTCATTCGAACGAATTTTGCACTTGTCTTTTTAAATTCATTTTAAGTTTTCTGCAAAGTGTCGCGGTGATTTTCAGACGCCAAGCTATTGGTTAGCTTTGGTTCTCAAAAATTATGATTCACCACCGAACTTTAATTTATCCAAGGGAAGGGGAAAAGATCGAATAAACCCATAATAAAAATTTAGAGATTTAAGGTTCGGGGGTTAGTTATACAAAGGGAAGGTATTAGCATCCTATGTATCCGTAGTACTCTACGGGAACCTCTTGTAAAATATGTATTTGTGCTAAAATGTTTTGCTTGTAAAATTTGCTTATAAATGATTGGGTAACGATGAGAGAATCTTTTTTATTAATTTTGGGATATTCAAAAGAAAAAAAGAAAAAAAAAGTTTTATTAATTTTTGAATTGGGAAGACGCAAGGTCTTTTGCACTACGTACCCGCGAGGGATCAAAATCTCGTAGTTCGGGATAAAATTTGTAAAGAGTGATTTGTTTGATTGATTTTAGGAGAAAAGACGAGTCGTCATCTTAAGTTTAAACTCCTTTTAAATCCGCCACGAACATACTGAAAAGTTTATATCTTTTCCTGCCATATGTCGTGGGTAAATGAATTTCAACTAGAGATGATTCACGTCTAAACTCTTTTGAAAAAAAGTTTGAATTTGAAAAGCCAAGCGGCAAAAGATTTGGATTGTTTTTGTATTTTTTAGTCTTTGTGAAAATATTTAAATATGCTTAAGTGTGTTAGAGCATTTATTGAAAAAAAGTTTGAAAAAAAGTCTCTCGACGAAAGTCGAGGTTTATTATAAAAGATTTCTTTTTGAAAATATTTGAATGTTTTTTGCTTTTATTATTTTAAGAAAAATTGTATTTTTTTAGAACGTCGGTTATTCGGACCGCAAGCCATCCGGCAGGAAATCCGAAGTCACCGGAGAGTGAAAAGTCATCCGCCAAACCACTCCTTTTTTCATTCTTTTTTATTTGAACAAAAATGATTCTTATTTCAAGGTCAAAAAATAGTGAACAAGCAAAAGCGCAAAAAAAAACATCGTAATGCGGGGTTAATGAAACATTTCCCTTTTCCTTTTGGACTTACACAATATAAAAACAACAATATACATATACATTTTTTTTTTGCATTTTTTTTTTATACTTGAATAATAATAAATGAAAAAAATAAGTAACATTTGCATATTTTTTGACATTTTGATATTTAGACATAGCACGTAACATATAAATGATGCATAAATAAATAAATCGAATGAACATTAAAATATCTTAGACAAGTAAATAAAACGATACGATAAAAATAATATACATAAAAAAAAAATAATAATAATGAAACAGGGGGTGCAAAACGCAGGATAGGGGGTGAAAATAGCAAAGAAATGGACTAGGCCCAGTCCACAAGGCCCACTGGCGTGTGAAAAATGTGGATTAAATCTGGGACTTCTGATTAAATCAGACAGCCCAGATTTGATTGCATCCAGATGAGATCTGGGACGCTTGATTAGATCAGGATGGTTCTGGGTGCGCTGGTGCACCGTAAGGCCATGCACCAGCCTGCACCTGATTAGGTCAGGGTATAAATACCCAAAACCCACAAAAAACTTCATTTTTCTCCTCATTTTCTCTCTCTCGGCCGAGCCTTTCTTCCCTCTTCTCTCTTCTCTCTCCTGTTCTTCATCCTTGAAGAACACGATGAATATTCATCGTTTCCGGCGAGAGCTCGCCGTGCCGGAGCGATTCCGGCGGCGGTTCCGCCGGCCCCAACCCAGAAAAATTAAAAAAAAAAAAACAATTTTTTTTAACCAAAACCTCCTATTTCTTATTCTAAACCCAAATACAAACCCCAAAACACCTAAATCCTACTCAACAGTTCTAGATCGAGAAAAGAAAAAAAACGGAAAAAAAAGAAAATCAACCTTTTGTTTTTGTGTTAAACCGATTCGTCTTCTTCTCCTCCTTCTATTTTCTCGGTTCTCTATTTGCGATTTGGAAGAGAAATTTACTCGGTTTTTTCTTTGGCTTTTCTTTGATCTGGTTCGTTTTCGTTTTTGATGAACAAGGTTGATGAAGCCTCAGTTTGGGTTTTTGCGATCTGGGTTTAATTTGATGAAGGATGATTCGGAAATTTTTTTTGCGAAAATATGATGATGATTGTGATTTTGTTTCTGAGTTTCACTGGATTTGTTGGTTATGTGATGATTTTGAATCTGTTGTTTTTTTTTTATGTTGCGGCTGCCTCCCAAAAAAATCCTCCCCTTCTCTGATTTTTCATCTGTTTTATAACCCAAATTTTTTAGGGTTTTGGATGATTGAGGAAAAGGGCAGGGATTACTTTTCCATGGCTGAAGGCATCTTCCTGTTTGGGGAAGAAGACACACTTTGCACTGCTGGAACTGTGACCCAAGAACTCAAAAACGTGACCTTCTTTTTTGATTTTTAATTAATTTTTTAAAAAAACAGAAAAAAGGAATAAAGGATAAATAAAAACAAATAAATAAACAATAATAATAATAAAACTGAATAATAAAATAAAAATAATAAAAAATTGAAAAAAAACAAAAATAATAATAATAATGATAACAATAATAAAAATATATAAACAAAAAATGAACACAAAATGAGGTATTTTAAAATACCTCTCTGCCGACATTTCGTTTGAAAAAGCGAAGTAAATCCCGGACAAAAATGCATGACACATGGACATGAGGCGGGATCTTAGGTCAAAAATTTGGGTACGACACAAAGTTTACTTTTCTGCAAACTTTTTTCATTCGAAGTACTTTATTGCATTGTTACTTTCATTTACATACTTTAAATTTAAGTTTCTTTAACAACATTTTCAAATCATGAACACTGAATGTTTTCTCATCACAAAAATGCACAAACATGTCCCAAGATTTACTAGTTGATCTTACCAGTAAATAAACTAGCGGTTGTTTACCAAAAATCAGTGTAAACAACTACCCGCCCCTGTAACAATAAAAAAAAATTTAGTGTTCGCCCCTGTTTTCTTTGTATACCATAGTGTTCGACTTTGTTGTAAAGAATTATAACGAATTAACAGCCACATAATTACAATTTTCTGTTTCAATTACAATTTCACTTGTATCAACCAACTTACTTCGTTAAAAAATAAATAAGTAATCATGATTTTGATGTCTGACACTATTATTAAATTAACTCGACCATTGTCCGGATCTTTTTACAAGAGATAATTTAATTTTTAGATTGATTGAATTGAATAACTAATGTATCGGCTCTATATTATAACTAAAATACATTAATTATTGAATGCATTTAAAAAGTCAACTATGTCTTATAGTGGATAGTTTTTTTATTTTATAAAAAATAATAAAATTAAATTAAAGGTTATAAATGAAAAAAAACCGTAAAAAGCTATAAGTTCAAACATTGCTTGAAATATATAGCATTTAAAAAAAAGCTATAAGCTAATGAGAAAATCTTTTTACCAAACACATTTATTTTTTCCAAACAAACTTATAAGCTAGTCCAATAAGCTATAAGTTACCTTATTGGACTTACAAGCACACCCTAAAATAATTTTTTTATTTATTTAAGTGACACTTATTTTAAAATGGAAGGAGTATATATTTGTTTTTGTAGGATATATGATTATGATTTTACATTAAACTAAATTTTATTCATATATTAATAGTAAACATTACTTACTTTTTTATGGGTTTTCTTTTGTTCGTGTAATTATTTGACTCTTGTGTGACCTAAATAGACACAAATTATTCGTAGCAATTTTAACGCTACTACATACTAAAGCTCAAGTTTAAACTCAAAATTTTGATTAAACTGATAGAGACCCATATTATTTTATTTAAAAGTTCTTGGATAGAGACCCATATTAAACTTATACATATTATATTTCTGCCTTCCTCAATAATATTTCCTGGTTTCGTCCCTGTTTTAGTTCACCCTCTAATAAAAGGACTAATGCTAAAAGAACTCCCAATGAAATTCGAACGAAGAACAAATCGACGAATCCGAACAAAAGAATATTCTAGCGCTTAGGAACTTAGAAACTCGAATTTGAACTTCGATTGAATTCAATGCAGTGAGAGAGAGTACTAACCACTGAGATTTCGAAGTTAAAAAAGTCGTGGCCGTGAGCATCAGAAGCAAAAGAACAGTGATAGACGCTAGCAGAAGCAGAGGAGAAGAGACTTGTATCACCGGTGGCGGCGACTTGTTACGCCTCCACGAGCGACGTTGTTCGTGAAACCCGAAATACGAGACAATGAAAAAGAAAAAGTGAAAAAATTGGGAAAGTGAAAATTTGGAAAGAGAGAATGAAAAAGTTAAGGAGAACGTAAAAATAAAAAGCGCATGTTGATTCTGGTGTCAGATTAAAAGTTAGCCACGTTAACCCGTGGCAAATCTAATTCTTTATCCACAGTACAAATAACCGTGTCTAATTGACTGTGGCAAAACAACGAAATTTTTGTAGTGAAGTATATGCTTATTAAACCATGTATTTAATATATAACTCATATATGTTAACAGCTAATCAATTTAAAAAGTCCATATTTGAGTACTTAATATGATGATATTAATTTAGTAAAAAAAAAATGATGATATTAATAAACACATATGCTTAACATCCACATATTAACAAGTACAAAATTATTTGGACTATGTTATTAAAGCTAAAAAAAACCGGGCCAAACGGAGGATATGCATGTCCCTTAGTGCAAGTTGTTTTATTTTTTCCATCATCTAATAGATCCCTTCGTGGACATGTTATTAATTTATTGTGTTTCATTCTAATTCTTATGTTGACAGGTGGCATATCCTCCGTTTGTCCCGGCTTTTTTTAGCTTTAAATTCTCTTTTTAATCAAAAGTTAGGCCAAACACTTTTTTAACAAAGTTCTTAACCGTAAAAAACAGATTTTTTCAATGTGCAAAATTGGATTAAATGAGCTTCTAGAAAAAGAGGTTGAAAAAATAATCCGGAGCTTTATTTGTAATGATCTCGCTTTGAATCCCACTTAAGGCTCTTTTTATTATTTTTTTTCTTCAGTTTTTAGGTTGTTTTCATTTAAATATTATTAGTTGTTATTATCTTTTTTAAAAGTTTTTATTTTTGGTACCAATCTTTTTAAAAAAAAATATATTTTACTAAACAAATTTTAGATTAAAGATAACTTTGAAGTTAAAAAAAACAATAATTACCAAACAACTTTTGCTCTGTTTTTGAAAGTTCTTATTTTCACTTTTAGTTTTCAATCAGCTTCTAAGAGCTAAAAAAGCCGGGCCACAAATTCCCTCCCCTCCCATTCGTTAAACCAAAGAGATCCTTATGCAAAACCAAATAAGAATCAATTGATACCACAAATTTAAATGAAAAGTTACACAAATTGTATCAATCTTATTTATTCAAAACAAAGTAAGAAAAATACATATCACAGAAACATAAAATCAAGAAACTATAACTCCATCTCTAATAAATTGTCCTATAATAATTCAAAAGTCGGTTGTACATTGCGACGAACTTCTTCATCTTCCTCAGGACTATAATCATTCATAGCGTTAAAAGTCATCTTAATCTTCTCAGGTGTCTTACCCGACATCATGTCTGCTGCAACCTTTCAAGCAAGATACAATAAACTCGGGATGTTTAAATAGTTTGCAACATTAATGAGATAAAAAAAAGCGTACCTTAATCAAACTTAACAGATTCAGCATCCCAAGTCTTAAGACATACTTTGGAACTCGCAGCATCAACATACTTCTTACAATATTCAATAACTTTTGCAAGATCCATTTGGTTACTTTGAGAATAAGGATTTGGGTGTCCTCGACACAATTCTCTTCGATCATAGGCTTTATTGTTTTAAATCCAATGCCAATGCCGCATTAATTTCAAAACTCTCACTGTCAAAACTCTTGAGAGTGATCTTAGTTAATCACATGATGACGATTTAATTTTAAATTTTGAATATTAAAATCCCCAACTTCAAGTTGAGATTGTTTCTCTTTGGAAAAACTAGTTAGTGGGAAACAATAGACATTAATGAGCACTATTTATAATGCAACTAACTCAAGTGATTAGGACACCATTAGTCTATTGTTTCTCACTCACCTCACTAACTAGTTCTATGAAAGAGAAACAATCCCAATTTGACAGTTAGGGATTTAAATTTTCAAAATTTAAAATCAAATCAACATTATGTCATTAACTAAGACAACTTTCAAGAGTTCTGATGGTGAGTTCTTTGAAATTGACTAGGCGTTGGCAACAGTCAAGCCTATGATTGAGGAGAATTGTGTCAATGACACTGGAATTCTTATTCCCAAAGTAACCAGCAACATCTTGGCAAAGGTTATTGAGTACTGCAAGAAGCATGTTGAAGGTCCGAGTTCCAAAGCATGTCTTAAGGCTTGGGATGTTGAATTTGTTAAGGTTGATCAAGGTACGCTCTTTCATGTCATCAACGTTGCAAACTATTTAAACATCCAGAGCTTGTTGACTTACTTGCAAGGTTGAAGCAGTAATGATGTCGGGTAAGACACCCGACGAAAATGGAAAGACTTTTAACATTATGAATGATTACTGTTCTAAGGAAGATGAAGAGTTGGTCTCAAAGTCCAATGGGCTTTTGAATGATTATAGAAAAATTTCTTAGACATGGAGTTATAGTTTATTGTGTTTATGTTTTTGTGATATGCATTTTCCTTACTTTGTTTTGAATGAATAATATTTATACTGTTTGTGTATCTTTTCATTTAAATTTGTGGTCTTATTTAGTTTTGCATAAGTGTTGTGGTTTCAATTTTCTAAGTGTTGTCCTATCAATTTTCTATTTAAACGCATATTTCATATGAACGTATTCAAATAATTATTTATATTTACTTAAATAGACTAATGAACTAATATACTAATTAGATTAAACATTCATTTGATATTTAACATGATAGTTTAGAGAATTTCAGTATATACAACATCATATTTCAATTCTAGTTTATAATCATATATTTATACATGTGAAAAGTTAACATATAGTAACCTTGAATTAATGAAGAAAAAATTAATAGATTTATAATTTAATTCAAAATACAATATTTAATATAAAATATTAATAGTAATAATATATTATTCATATTTATTAAAATAGGCCTATAGTGGCTAAAGAGATTTTTTTATGGCCTGCAGCCTGACTCTTTTTTTAACTAAATTGACTTCTAAAAGAGTCTTGGTCTGCTCTATTTAGAAAAATAGGTTGGTAGCCTTAGCCTTAACCTTAATAGCCTAGGCTGTAAGCCACCGTAGGTCGGTGGTTTATTCCCACTATTATGTAATAGGTTAGCGACTTCGGTTTTTGGATTCTCTATAAAGTTGGATTTTCCTATATGCATGGGTATTTAGATAAAGTTTTAGGATATTTTTGTCTGTACAATATACATAAATGAATGCAACATTTTCTCTTCCAACAAACTTTTGCTTAAACATAGAAGAATTTAGGAAACCCAACTTCAAAACTTTGGACTTGGAGTACCATTTTGTAATCTCTTTAATCAATATTTGCTTATATAAAAAAATTATTTGAATTGTCCCGCAAACTTAGCTTAGTCGGTAAGACATTGCATTATATATGCAAGGGGTTGGGGTTCGAACCCAGTCATTCCACTTATCCACCTAAAAGGTAGAATTTCTAGCCACTATCAGAAAAAATATTTGAATTGTGAAATGCATGTTGTGTGAGAATGTATGACCTAAAACATATGTATTCAAATAGGATTTGAAAGGATTTCAAAATGATAAAATCTCGTGGTATTTGATCAAGACTCTTTTCGACTTATTAAAAGTCTTGTGGTATTCAATCAAGACTCTATTGCAACTTAAAAAAAGTCTTATGGTATTCAAAAAGTTTCTAATTTTGATGGATTGTTTCAAAAAATGGGATTTTAATGGACTTTGATGGATTTTTTAATGAATTTTTAGGTTTAAAAAGCCTTTCTCTTTATCATTAGATTTAGAAGGAGTCTTAGGAGGATGTATTGAATTAGGATATTGAAAGACAATTTTTGTGGATTATAAAAGATTGTGCAAGATTTTAATGACTTTTATGTTTTAAAAGACTATTAAGATTTGTCAAAAAAAAAAAAAGACTATTAAGATTTGTAATTTTGAATTTCAATGGATTTTTATGGTAAGATTTTATAGGATTTGGAAGACTATATGGATTTATAGAATTTTAAAGGACATTGAATTGTAAATTAAATGCAGCATTTTTGTTTAAAAATTTCCTAAATTATTTGTACAAATATATGTACACAGACTTGTATACCTGTTACTCTGAAATGTTTTGGTGCATCATATGAAATAAATTTGATTTAATTTTAATTTATGGTATGAGTGTTTATTAAAAAAAAAATTGAGCTAACAGTAACCCATATGACTCACCCGAACACTAAAAAACAGGTTTATCGTGTTCGGGTGAGTCATATGAGTTACTGCTAGTTCTATCTATTAAGAAACACTATATCAGAAATTAAAATCAAATCAAATTTATTCCATACAATGCACCAAAACATTTCAGAGTAACATGTATACAAGCCTATGTACATATATCTGTACAAATAAATCTTACCCATAAAAATTCTTTGAAATTCAAATTACAAATCTTAATAGTCTTTTAAAATCATGAAGTCATTAAAATCTTACACAATATATGTGTAAAATACATTAAAAAACTAACCATTTAAATTTTATTCGTATGAAGAAAAAAAATTATTAGCATAAATAATCAACTTAACAATCACAAAATATCTTTGCATCCATCACACTCACAAAATTTAGAAATATATTCAATATCAAAAAATTCAAAAATATAAATAAATATCATACCTCTCTTGATATATTTTTTCCCATATAAATGCTCTACTGAAATGAATAGTCTCAACACGATTGGCATCAACACAAGTTCTACAATCTACAAAAAGATATAAAATTTAAAATTAGTTTATTTTTTGTCCAACTAGATCATATATGATATCTACAAGCCTTTGTATATAAAAGATGAGAGCCTAAATGTCATAGCCATAAATTTTAATCAATTAGGCAAAAATACATAAAAAAGAAATATTTATTCAATTACTTTAATAAAAAGAATAAAATGGTTCTTGTATATTTACATTTTACTATTTGTGTGAGTGTATTTTTTAGATTCATTGAATGATTGATGTATTAATTCAATCTATATTTTAGGTCAAATACATTAATCATTCAATGAAATTAAAAAATAATTCTTTTTTTATAATAAGGATTAGAAAGAGTATATACTTTTTCTTAAAATAAATTTTACCATAACATATGTTTGACTTGAAGATTAATTCTTAACAAATATATATAATAAAAAAATAAGTAAATAGCTAAGTAAATTCAATCAAAAAAATAAAGATAAATAAATAAAAGAATGATCGCTTAAATGGAGAAGAAAATGAAAATCAACCAAAAAGTACCATAGATTAGAGGCACGTATCTTTATATCCAAATAACTTTCATGAAAAATTGAAGGACAACTACAGCTTCGAATTATTTCTGGTGCTTCACCGCAAAGAGCACATGCATCATCATGTAGATCGTTCTTAGACCCACTCTCACTCTTAGATAGCAGATCCATTTTTGAAAAAAACTTCAGCTAGCCCTCATCAAAAACAACTTATCAATTTCAAATAGCGTCAACTGAACAAAAAAACTACATAACAATCCGCAATAGTGAATGCCAAACTAATTAAATATAAATGTTTTCTTACCTCGATCTCCAAAGTTAAAGATCTGTCTAAATATTTTAAAAATTGGACTGGTCCGACAAGTTTAACCGATTGGACCGCAAATCAAACCTAGCACTAGTCCAAATATCATAGAAAAACCAGAGGTCTACATAACCGGGTGAAAAACAGGAAAAACTAGTGTGAACTGGTGAAAACCGGTAAAACTGGTGAACCAACCCTAATTTCTAAAAATCTTTTGGTTCCTTTATTTTCTTTTTTCCATTTTTTTGAAATCTTCAGAACATGAAGTAGGGACAAACACTAGAAAATGGAGAAAAGAAACACCAGAAAAGGGAGAAACACCAAGATTGAGATTGAAAACACCACAAAGAATGTAGGTGGTAGGATCTTCATGGAGAAGAAGGATAACACAAAATATAGAAAATTCATGTGTTATATTGTAAGAGAAAGAACAAAAAAAATTAGAAAATTATGAAAGTCATATGAATGAGAAAAGGATCCATGATGAAATTGAAAGCAGGAATGTATCCCAAAAAAAATGAAAGAAGGAAGACACAACCCATTGTGGGTGGCGGCTGTGCAACTTGTATTGAGAATTAGGGTTAAAAACTTCAACTTATAAATTGTGAAATATGTTATGTATTGGGCTAGAGTATTGGGCTCTTGAGTCCATATCAACATTAAAAAAATGAGAGTTTCTTTTGGCACCTCTTACATTATCTCGCGTGCCTTGCTAATTTACCAAAATATTATTGACCGCTACTTAGACAGCGAACTTAATCCACTAGATAAGTAGCGGATAGGAAAAAAATATTCATATTCAACCATGCCCCCCAGAAACCCTTTGAGAAATTTTTGAAATTTTTTGTCATCCACTACTTAAGTCACCAGTGAAAAAACACATTTTAAATCAGGGAATTTAAATCGGTTGCTATCCACTTGATTTAAAAAGTGCCACGGAGGGGATTTTTAGAATTGTTTAATATTTAAGTCAGGTAATCTGATTTAAAAAGTTTTATAATTAAAATAACATAAATTTAGTCAATATTATTATTACTCTTTCCATCTTTTATCAGAAGATTTCTCTCTCTTACATCGAATGAACATGTTCTCCTCTTAGTCTTAGATCTGAAACGAAACCCTAGTCTCTCTCTGTCATAGTGAACCATGTTCTCCCTCTCAATCCCTAAGTCGCTCTTCCTCTCGGTGAAACACAAATTATATCCCTCTTATTCTGTGACGAAATCGATTATGGCGCACACGTTGTGGTGTGTTATTGGACTAGTTCGCTACTTAAGTATCGCAAGTGGTATATATATGGCAATTTTCTTCAGACACAAACATGTTCCTTCTCCACCAACTTTTTTCCCTCCACTCCAAACCTTCCAAAAACTAACATTTTAACGAAAATCTTGTTTCCAACACAAAGTCAAAGCATCAAGGAGCTCCACATATATCACACTAAACTGAATTCAAAGGTAATGTGAATCTAAAACTTCCCCCACTCCATTTAATTTGAACCATGTCAACCATGTATGTATTGGTCAAGTTCGCTAGTTAAGCAGTGAACTCGGTTCACTACTTAACTAGCGAATCACTCAAATACTGGAGTTGATAACAATTTATTGAATTGTTTAATTTATGGTTGATCCTAAACTAAGCAAAGAACATAAAGGTTGGTGAGAAGCCATCTAAGGTTTAGAAGAAGCCAGTCAAAGAACATAAGTGTGATGGGCAACCGAGCAAAAAATTGATGGTTGTTGTCGCGGTGATTTTTGGATATCGAGCTATTAATTAGCATCGAATCGCAATTTAATATTCCACCACCGATCTTTAATTTATCCGAGGGAAAGGGAAAAAGTTCGAAAAAAAACCCTATTTTTTAGAGATCAAGGTCCGGGGGTTAGTTATACGAAGGTAAGATACTATCACCCTAAGTATCTATAGTATCCTATAGGAACCTCTTGTTTTTATTCTAACTTTGCGCTTTATTTTTAATTGCTTGTAAAAATGTATGAACTAAAGTAATGATAAAAAAAGTTTTAAAGTGATGAAAAAGAAGAAACATGTTTTTGTTGATTTTATTTGATTGGAGAGACAAATCTCATGCCTATGTACCCGAGGGATCAAACCACCGTAGTTCGGGGAAAAATCCGAGTAAATTTGTTTGTTTGATTTTAAGGTTTTGAAAATGGTTTTAAAGACCAAAAGCCAAAAGTGGCAAAATGTGAGTTTGATTGATTTTAGTTTGTGAAGAAAGTCTATATGGTTAAATTGTTTGAAGTTTGATTATGAAATAAGACGCGAACACTTGGTTTAAAATCCAAGGTTTATTGTGAAAAGGTTTGAGTGATAAAAGACACTTGGTTTAAAATCCAAGGTTTTTGCATGATTAAAAATTTTTGATTGAAGAAAATGCACTTGGTTTGAAATCCAAGGTTTGTTCGAGAAAAATGACACTTGGTTTGAATTCCAAGGTTTTTGCGATAAAAGAACACTTGGTTTGAATTCCAAGGTTTTTGTAAGAAAAAGAACACTTGGTTAGAATTCCAAGGTTTTAACGAGAAAAATAACACTTGGTTTGAATTCCAAAGTTTTTGCGATAAAAGAACACTTGGTTTGAATTCCAAGGTTTTTGTAAGAAAAAGAACACTTGGTTTAAATTCCAAGGTTTTAACGAGAAAAATAACACTTGGTTTGAATTCCAAGGTTTTTGTAAGAAAAAGAACACTTGGTTTGAATTCCAAGGTTTTAACGAGAAAAATAACACTCGGTTTGAATTCCAAGGTTTTTGCGATAAAAGAACACTTGGTTTGAATTCCAAGGTTTTTGTAAGAAAAAGAACACTTGGTTTGAATTTCAAGTTTTTAATGAGAAAAATAACACTTGGTTTGAATTCCAAGGTTTTTGTAAGAAAAAGAACACTTGGTTTGAATTCCAAGGTTTTAACGAGAAAAGTAACACTTGGTTTGAATTCCAGGGTTTTTGCGATAAAAGAACACTTGGTTTGAATTCCAAGGTTTTTGCAATAAAAGAACACTTGGTTTGAATTCCAAGGTTTGTTCGAGAAAAAACACACTCGGTTTGAAGTCCAAGGTTTTTTGATAGAAATGTTTGATGAAAATTTTTGTGTTTCCATGATATTTTGAAAAGAAAATAATTATGTATTTTGAAAGAGGTTTTGACCTCATTTTTTGAGAAGAAAATAGGTAATGGTTACGTGCGCCAAATGACACTAACCTAAAACGTCATAACAAATAAATTAAACGCGAAGACAATTCGCAATGATATTTTGATCAAAGCGACGCCTTTTCCCTCGGAATTTAATATTACGCATATTGGCGGAATGCGATAAAAAATAAATATGCATGAGATGCAAGTTTTCATTTATGAGTACATTGGTCCTTAATTACACTCGAAAATTTTGCAAGAAAATAAACATGAAATGATGCAAGAGAGGGGGTATGCTGTGCACTTTTATTTAGAGTTTACATTTGGCCTATTTACATCCTAAATTCAAGAGCAAAAATAAATGACAATTAATAAAGCGATAAACACTCAATATTGTGATAATAATGATGTTACAAAAAATAAAGGTAAAAATGATAAATAAATGGACGTAATGAAATAATATGAAATGCATGGATAAATAACATAAATAAATAAATAAATAAATACGAAACTAAAAAAGATGAAAATAAGCCTCGACATCGTGCTTTACAAGGCTGAAAAAATAGCTAAAATAGCTTATGCCAAAAGCACTTATCTCATAAGCTCATACACAAAAATTAGAGCAATTAATTAATAACATAGGATATTAACGATTTAAAATTGAATTAAATCCCACTATAAATTTCAGTAGCTTAATTTTGTTCAAAATGACTTAGAGAAGTCATTGAAATGAAAAGCTACTCTCAAAATAAGCTAAAAAACAAATTAAATTTAAGTTTAAACAGGAGGTGCAAATATCAAAACGAAATAAAATGGGGTGCAAAAAGCACTGCTGAAGTCCCAACCCAACTGGGGGGCGCAGGCCCAAGGGGGGTGTGGAGAAAGAGTTGAGGACAGAATCAGGGCTGTCTGATTAAAATCAAACAGTCCTGATTTGATCACAAACAGATGGGATCTAGGACGTTTGATCTAGATCTGGGGGTTCAAAGCGCGCTGGTGCATCGTAAGGCCACGCACCAACATACACAGGATTAGTCCAGGGTATATATACCCCCAAACCCTAAAAATTTCATTTTTCCCATTTTCTCTTCTCTCTTCTCCGCCGCCGGCCAACTCCTTCTTCTTCCTCTCTCTCGTTTTTTCTCTCTCAATCTAAACTTCACCTTTCAAAAAAAATTTAACATCAAACCTATACAAAATTGTCTCCTAAACCCAAATCCAAACTCAAAATAATCAAACAAACAACCCACAGTCCAGATCGAACAAAAATAAGGGAAAGGGAAAGACAATCAACCTTTGGTTTTTTCGAATTCTAATTCGTCTTCTTCTTGCGGTTTATGTTTCCGAATCGGAAAAAAGAAAAAGTATGTTGTTTATGTTTTTTCGATTCTGTTGCGTTGAATGGCGAAAGAAGGATTTTTTATTCTGTCTGTGTTTATTTGGAAAAAAGAAGGGTTTTTGATTCTGTTTGTGTTTTCTATTGATTTTGAAAAAAAGGAATTTTTTTGATTCTGAAATTCGTTTTCTGTGAACAAGAAAGAATTTTGATTTTGGAATTAGGGTTTGGATTTTGTTGTTTGTTCTGCGGCTGAGCTCCAAAATTTCTCTCTGTTTTCCCATCTAATTTCTGTTCACTATATACCCAAAGATTAGGGTTTTGAATGTTCAAAGGACTTGGCTTGAATCTGTATAATTCTATTATTTGATGGACAAACTTGAATTTCTGGCAAAAAGGACACTGACAGAGAAGAAGCGTGAAAGTTGACTTTGTTATTTTCTAATTTTTCTAATTAAAAAAAAAGAAGAGAAATAAATAATTAAATAATTATTAATAATAATAATAAAACAAAAATTAAATAAAAAAAAGGGAAAGGGGAGATGCAGACGCTGCTTCTCCTTCTTTTTATATTTTTGTTTTTTTATTTTAATAAAAATAAATAAAAAAAGATAATAATAATAATAATAATAATAATAATAATAATAATAATAATAATAATAATAATAATAATAAAAGTTTGTTGGAATTCGCATTTAGGAAAAGAATAAAACTTTCTAGAAAGTTTGAAGTGGTTAAGTTTAAACGGAATGAACAATGTGTTGTTTTGAGTGGGTTGAACTTGAAATCGTTATTACAGTTTTCTGGGAAATTTCAGAGAGTAATGGAGTTGTTTGGAGTTGCAGAAAACGTTTCAATGGAGAAGAAGGAGGGTATTTATAGATTTTGAATAAAGTCCCGAATTAAATAATTTAAAATGAAAAGAAACTGTTCACATGCAGTTTCCTTCAACTTCCGGAGCTGCCACCTGGTCCACTCACGCGAAAAAACAGGGTTTTTCATTGATAGTGGTGGAAATGTCAGTTGAAAAGACTGCTAATAATGACGTCAACGCAGTCTTGGGAAAACATGAAGACCTTTTGTAGAAAACAAAAAAACGTTTCAATCTTAAAATGCCAACTCCTAAATTTCATTCGAACCATTCAAATCGAAATTGGCATTTTGGGGGCAATTTGTTACTCCATATTTTTGTTGGAAACAAAATATGAAATAAAGATGAGTTAATTGTTTAAATGTACATATTGACAATCCTGGAAAAATTGGAAAAACATAGTATGTATACTTTGAAGTTAATTAAATCTTTTCAATGGTTTTTTCCTTTCGATTCGATTTTAATATAAATCGAAATCTTTCTGTATCGAAAGAAATTTAATTTCACGGAAAGTCTAAGTATTTTCCAAGTGTTTTCAAAACATCTCATAGTCACTTCGATTTCGACTACTAGCAACGGAGGCAACGTTTCAAAACTGAGGACAGCGCATAAAGGTAGAAGACACGCGTCATTTGGTCAAGAGGCATCCGTTATATAGTAGTTGAGATAGGAAGCCTATATATATGTATTTTGTAGTCAAAATCAGGGTCACAATTTCACATACGAAAATCCTTACAAAAACTCAGAGTACCCAAGCATTCGAGCGAAATGAGTAATTACAAGGAAAAGTATGATTCTGTGAACCACTCTCTACTTGTAAATGTTTACATTCAAATGCAATTCTAAATTACAGTAACTTTCAATTTATTTGTTCGCTTTAAGAAATTCATTCATTCGAACGAATTTTGCACTTGTCTTTTTAAATTCATTTTAAGTTTTCTGCAAAGTTTACTTTTCTGCAAACTTTTTTCATTCGAAGTACTTTATTGCATTGTTACTTTCATTTACATACTTTAAATTTAAGTTTCTTTAACAACATTTTCAAATCATGAACACTGAATGTTTTCTCATCACAAAAATGCACAAACATGTCCCAAGATTTACTAGTTGATCTTACCAGTAAATAAACTAGCGGTTGTTTACCAAAAATCAGTGTAAACAACTACCCGCCCCTGTAACAATAAAAAAAATTTTAGTGTTCGCCCCTGTTTTCTTTGTGTACCATAGTGTTCGACTTTGTTGTAAAGAATTATAACGAATTAACAGCCACATAATTACAATTTTCTGTTTCAATTACAATTTCACTTGTATCAACCAACTTACTTCGTTAAAAAATAAATAAGTAATCATGATTTTGATGTCTGACACTATTATTAAATTAACTCGACCATTGTCCGGATCTTTTTACAAGAGATAATTTAATTTTTAGATTGATTGAATTGAATAACTAATGTATCGGCTCTATATTATAACTAAAATACATTAATTATTGAATGCATTTAAAAAGTCAACTATGTCTTATAGTGGATAGTTTTTTTATTTTATAAAAAATAATAAAATTAAATTAAAGGTTATAAATGAAAAAAAACCGTAAAAAGCTATAAGTTCAAACATTGCTTGAAATATATAGCATCTAAAAAAAAGCTATAAGCTAATGAGAAAATCTTTTTACCAAACACATTTATTTTTTCCAAACAAACTTATAAGCTAGTCCAATAAGCTATAAGTTACCTTATTGGACTTACAAGCACACCCTAAAATAATTTTTTTATTTATTTAAGTGACACTTATATTTTAAAATGGAAGGAGTATATATTTGTTTTTGTAGGATATATGATTTTGATTTTACATTAAACTAAATTTTATTCATATATTAATAGTAAACATTACTTACTTTTTTATGGGTTTTCTTTTGTTCGTGTAATTATTTGACTCTTGTGTGACTTAAATAGACACAAATTATTCGTAGCAATATTAACGCTACTACATACTAAAGCTCAAGTTTAAACTCAAAATTTTGATTAAACTGATAGAGACCCATATTATTTTATTTAAAAACTCTTAGATAGAGACCCATATTAAACTTATACATATTATATTTCTGCCTTCCTCGATAATATTTCCTGGTTCCGTCCCTGTTTTAGTTCACCCTCTAATAAAAGGACTAATGATAAAAGAACTCCCAATGAAATTCAAACGAAGAACAAATCGACGAGTCCGAACAAAAGAATATTCTAGCGCTTAGGAACTTAGAAACTCGAATTTGAACTTCGATTGAATTCAATGCAGTGAGAGAGAGTACTAACCACTGAGATTTCGAAGTTAAAAAAGTCGTGGCCGTGAGCATCAGAAGCAAAAGAACAGTGATAGACGCTAGCAGAAGCAGAGGAGAAGAGACTTGTATCACCGGTGGCGGCGACTTGTTACGCCTCCACGAGCGACGTTGTTCGTGAAACCCGAAATACGAGAGAATGAAAAAGAAAAAGTGAAAAAATTGGGAAAGTGAAAATTTGGAAAGAGAGAATGAAAAAGTTAAGGAGAACGTAAAAATAAAAAGCGCATGTTGATTCTGGTGTCAGATTAAAAGTTAGCCACGGTTAACCCGTGGCAAATCTAATAACTGTGTCTAATTGACCGTGGCAAAACAACGAAATTTTTGTAGTGAACTATATGCTTATTAAACCATGTATTTAATATATAACTCATATATGTTAACAGCTAATCAATTTTAAAAAGTCCATATTTGAGTACTTAATATGATGATATTAATTTAGTAAAAAAAAAATGATGATATTAATAAACACATATGCTTAACATCCACATATTAACAAGTACAAAATTATTTGGGCTATGCATGTCCCTTAGTGCAAGTTGTTTTATTTTTTCCATCATCTAATAGATCCCTTCGTGGACATGTTATTAATTTATTGTGTTTCATTCTAATTCTTATGTTGACAGGTGGCATATCCTCCGTTTGTCCCGGCTTTTTTTAAGTTTAAATTCTCTTTTTAATCAAAAGTTAGGCCAAACACTTTTTTAACAAAGTTCTTAACCGTAAAAAGCAGATTTTTTCAATGTGCAAAATTGGATTAAATGAGCTTCTAGAAAAAGAGGTTGAAAAAATAATCCGGAGCTTTTTTTGTAATGATCTCCCTTTGAATCCCACTTAAGGCTCTTTTTATTATTTATTTTTCAGTTTTTAGGTTGTTTTCATTTAAATATTATTAGTTGTTATTATCTTTTTTAAAAGTTTTTATTTTTGGTACCAATCTTTTTAAAAAAAAATATATTTTACTAAACAAATTTTAGATTAAAGATAACTTTGAAGTTAAACAAAACAATAATTACCAAACAACTTTTGCTCTGTTTTTGAAAGTTCTTATTTTCACTTTTAGTTTTCAATCAGCTTCTAAGAGCTAAAAAAGCCGGGCCAAACGGACCCTAAATTTATATGTTGCGAGTAATAAAAAACGGCTTAGGTTAGAGTGTAGCGAGTTGGTTTAATTTGAATTTTTAAAAGGAAAAAAGTTGAACTAATAAAAAATAGGGGGTTCAATTTTTGTAATTTTTACATACAGAATTTGAGCAACCAAAAGCATGTAAATTTGACAGGGGGAGTATTAACCATTGATGTATTTTCCACCAATTCAAAGTGAAATATAATATTTTAATAGGTGAGGTGTAAAATATTATTAAAGGATACTATTGAAAAGAATAAAATATTATTCTTTTACAGAATTTTTTATTATAAATGAAAAAATATTATGCTTAAGTGACACTTTTTTGAGGGTTTGTTTAAGTGACAATTGTTATAATAAGTGTTATGTTTTGACATTGCATCTCGTATAAACCAACGTTTTTTATTGTACTTCTCCAATCTTATCTATAAGTAAATTTTTATTTCTTAAATTTATTAATATATCTGACTTATAATATAGACTAAACATTAATAATCGAATCAATCTAAAATGTAAGAATTTATTTATATATGAGATGGGAGGGAAATTCCATTATAACAAAAAATAAAAGTAACTAATCTAACAAAAGAAAACACTAGCAGAAACCAAACTCCACACATGTATTGCTATGCAAGTGTAGTATGTAGTTTTCTACTCACATTGGACAATGTGCATAACCTTCTAGTACTATTTGGATCCAAACATGTAAGTAATTAATATTCTTCTCATCCTTTTTCCTCATATTCCCTCCCCTCCCATTCGTTAAACCAAAGAGATCCTTATGCAAAACCAAATAAGAATCAATTGATACCACAAATTTAAATGAAAAGTTACACAAATTGTATCAATCTTATTTATTCAAAACAAAGTAAGAAAAATACATATCACAGAAACATAAAATCAAGAAACTATAACTCCATCTCTAATAAATTGTCCTATAATAATTCAAAAGTCGGTTGTACATTGCGACGAACTTCTTCATCTTCCTCAGGACTATAATCATTCATAGCGTTAAAAGTCATCTTAATCTTCTCAGGTGTCTTACCCGACATCATGTCTGCTGCAACCTTTCAAGCAAGATACAATAAACTCGGGATGTTTAAATAGTTTGCAACATTAATGAGATAAAAAAAGCGTACCTTAATCAAACTTAACAGATTCAGCATCCCAAGTCTTAAGACATACTTTGGAACTCGCAGCATCAACATACTTCTTACAATATTCAATAACTTTTGCAAGATCCATTTGGTTACTTTGAGAATAAGGATTTGGGTGTCCTCGACACAATTCTCTTCGATCATAGGCTTTATTGTTTTAAATCCAATGCCAATGCCGCATTAATTTCAAAAATCTCACTGTCAAAACTCTTGAGAGTGATCTTAGTTAATCACATGATGACGATTTAATTTTAAATTTTGAATATTAAAATCCCCAACTTTCAAGTTGAGATTGTTTCTCTTTGGAAAAACTAGTTAGTGAGTTAAGTGGGAAACAATAGACATTAATGAGCACTATTTATAATGCAACTAACTCAAGTGATTAGGACACCATTAGTCTATTGTTTCTCACTCACCTCACTAACTAGTTCTATGAAAGAGAAACAATCCCAATTTGACAGTTAGGGATTTAAATTTTCAAAATTTAAAATCAAATCAACATTATGTCATTAACTAAGACAACTTTCAAGAGTTCTGATGGTGAGTTCTTTGAAATTGACTAGGCGTTGGCAACAGTCAAGCCTATGATTGAGGAGAATTGTGTCAATGACACTGGAATTCTTATTCCCAAAGTAACCAGCAACATCTTGGCAAAGGTTATTGAGTACTGCAAGAAGCATGTTGAAGGTCCGAGTTCCAAAGCATGTCTTAAGGCTTGGGATGTTGAATTTGTTAAGGTTGATCAGGGTACGCTCTTTCATGTCATCAACGTTGCAAACTATTTAAACATCCAGAGCTTGTTGACTTACTTGCAAGGTTGAAGCAGTAATGATGTCGGGTAAGACACCCGACGAAAATGGAAAGACTTTTAACATTATGAATGATTACTGTTCTAAGGAAGATGAAGAGTTGGTCTCAAAGTCCAATGGGCTTTTGAATGATTATTGAAAAATTTCTTAGACATGGAGTTATAGTTTATTGTGTTTATGTTTTTGTGATATGCATTTTCCTTACTTTGTTTTGAATGAATAATATTTATACTGTTTGTGTATCTTTTCATTTAAATTTGTGGTCTTATTTAGTTTTGCATAAGTGTTGTGGTTTCAATTTTGTAAGTGTTGTCCTATCAATTTTCTATTTAAACGCATATTTCATATGAACGTATTCAAATAATTATTTATATTTACTTAAATAGACTAATGAACTAATATACTAATTAGATTAAACATTCATTTGATATTTAACATGATAGTTTAGAGAATTTCAGTATATACAACATCATATTTCAATTCTAGTTTATAATCATATATTTATACATGTGAAAAGTTAACATATAGTAACCTTGAATTAATGAAGAAAAAATTAATAGATTTATAATTTAATTCAAAATACAATATTTAATATAAAATATTAATAGTAATAATATATTATTCATATTTATTAAAATAGGCCTATAGTGGCTAAAGAGATTTTTTTATGGCCTGCAGCCTGACTCTTTTTTTAACTAAATTGACTTCTAAAAGAGTCTTGGTCTGCTCTATTTAGAAAAATAGGTTGGTAGCCTTAGCCTTAACCTTAATAGCCTAGGCTGTAAGCCACCGTAGGTCGGTGGTTTATTCCCACTATTATGTAATAGGTTAGCGACTTCGGTTTTTAGATTCTCTATAAAGTTGGATTTTCCTATATGCATGGGTATTTAGATAAAGTTTTAGGATATTTTTGTCTGTACAATATACATAAATGAATGCAACATTTTCTCTTCCAACAAACTTTTGCTTAAACATAGAAGAATTTAGGAAATCCAACTTCAAAACTTTGGACTTGGAGTACCATTTTGTAATCTCTTTAATCAATATTTGCTTATATAAAAAAATTATTTGAATTGTCCCGCAAACTTAGCTTAGTCGGTAAGACATTGCATTATATATGTAAGGGGTTGGGGTTCGAACCCAGTCATTCCACTTATCCACCTAAAAGGTAGAATTTCTAGCCACTATCAGAAAAAATATTTGAATTGTGAAATGCATGTTGTGTGAGAATGTATGACCTAAAACATATGTATTCAAATAGGATTTGAAAGGATTTCAAAATGATAAAATCTCGTGGTATTTGATCAAGACTCTTTTCGACTTATTAAAAGTCTTGTGGCATTCAATCAAGACTCTATTGCAACTTAAAAAAAGTCTTATGGTATTCAAAAAGTTTCTAATTTTGATGGATTGTTTCAAAAAATGGGATTTTAATGGACTTTGATGGATTTTTTAATGAATTTTTAGGTTTAAAAAGTCTTTCTCTTTATCATTAGATTTAGAAGGAGTCTTAGGAGGATGTATTGAATTAGGATATTGAAAGACAATTTTTGTGGATTATAAAAGATTGTGCAAGATTTTAATGACTTTTATGTTTTAAAAGACTATTAAGATTTGTCAAAAAAAAAAAAAAGACTATTAAGATTTGTAATTTTGAATTTCAATGGATTTTTATGGTAAGATTTTATAGGATTTGGAAGACTATATGGATTTATAGAATTTTAAAGGACATTGAATTGTAAATTAAATGCAGCATTTTTGTTTAAAAATTTCCTAAATTATTTGTACAAATATATGTACACAGACTTGTATACCTGTTACTCTGAAATGTTTTGGTGCATCATATGAAATAAATTTGATTTAATTTTAATTTATGGTATGAGTGTTTATTAAAAAAAAAATTGAGCTAACAGTAACCCGTATGACTCACCCGAACACTAAAAAACAGGTTTATCGTGTTCGGGTGAGTCATATGAGTTACTGCTAGTTCTATCTATTAAGAAACACTATATCAGAAATTAAAATCAAATCAAATTTATTCCATACAATGCACCAAAACATTTCAGAGTAACATGTATACAAGCCTATGTACATATATTTGTACAAATAAATCTTACCCATAAAAATTCTTTGAAATTCAAATTACAAATCTTAATAGTCTTTTAAAATCATGAAGTCATTAAAATCTTACACAATATATGTGTAAAATACATTAAAAAACTAACCATTTAAATTTTATTCGTATGAAGAAAAAAAATTATTAGCATAAATAATCAACTTAACAATCACAAAATATCTTTGCATCCATCACACTCACAAAATTTAGAAATATATTCAATATCAAAAAATTCAAAAATATAAATAAATATCATACCTCTCTTGATATATTTTTTCCCATATAAATGCTCTACTGAAATGAATAGTCTCAACACGATTGGCATCAACACAAGTTCTACAATCTACAAAAAGATATAAAATTTAAAATTAGTTTATTTTTTGTCCAACTAGATCATATATGATATCTACAAGCCTTTGTATATAAAAGATGAGAGCCTAAATGTCATAGCCATAAATTTTAATCAATTAGGCAAAAATACATAAAAAAGAAATATTTATTCAATTACTTTAATAAAAAGAATAAAATGGTTCTTGTATATTTACATTTTACTATTTGTGTGAGTGTATTTTTTAGATTCATTGAATGATTGATGTATTAATTCAATCTATATTTTAGGTCAAATACATTAATCATTCAATGAAATTAAAAAATAATTCTTTTTTTATAATAAGGATTAGAAAGAGTATATACTTTTTCTTAAAATAAATTTTACCATAACATATGTTTGACTTGAAGATTAATTCTTAACAAATATATATAATAAAAAAATAAGTAAATAGCTAAGTAAATTCAATCAAAAAAATAAAGATAAATAAATAAAAGAATGATCGCTTAAATGGAGAAGAAAATGAAAATCAACCAAAAAGTACCATAGATTAGAGGCACGTATCTTTATATCCAAATAACTTTCATGAAAAATTGAAGGACAACTACAGCTTCGAATTATTTCTGGTGCTTCACCGCAAAGAGCACATGCATCATCATGTAGATCGTTCTTAGACCCACTCTCACTCTTAGATAGCAGATCCATTTTTGAAAAAAACTTCAGCTAGCCCTCATCAAAAACAACTTATCAATTTCAAATAGCGTCAACTGAACAAAAAAACTACATAACAATCCGCAATAGTGAATGCCAAACTAATTAAATATAAATTTTTTCTTACCTCGATCTCCAACGTTAAAGATCTGTCTTAATATTTTAAAAATTGGACTGGTCCGACAAGTTTAACCGATTGGACCGCAAATCAAACCTAGCACTAGTCCAAATATCATAGAAAAACCAGAGGTCTACATAACCGGGTGAAAAACAGGAAAAACTGTGTGAACTGGTGAAAACCGGTAAAACTGGTGAACCAACCCTAATTTCTAAAAATCTTTTGATTCCTTTATTTTCTTTTTTCCATTTTTTGAAATCTTCAAAACATGAAGTAGGGACAAACACCAGAAAATGGAGAAAAGAAACACCAGAAAAGGGAGAAACACCAAGATTGAGATTGAAAACACCACAAAGAATGTAGGTGGTAGGATCTTCATGGAGAAGAAGGATAACACAAAATATAGAAAATTCATGTGTTATATTGCAAGAGAAAGAACAAAAAAATTAGAAAATTATGAAAGTCATATGAATGAGAAAAGGATCCATGATGAAATTGAAAGCAGGAATGTATCCCAAAAAAAATGAAAGAAGGAAGACACAACCCATTGTGGGTGGCGGTTGTGCAACTTGTATTGAGAATTAGGGTTAAAAGCTTCAACTTATAAATTGTGAAATATGTTATGTATTGGGCTAGAGTATTGGGCTCTTGAGTCCATATCAACATTAAAAAAATGAGAGTTTCTTTTGGCACCTCTTACATTATCTCGCGTGCCCTGCTAATTTACCAAAATATTATTGACCGCTACTTAGGCAGCGAACTTAATCCACTAGATAAGTAGCGGATAGGAAAAAAATATTCATATTCAACCGTGCCCCCCAGAAACCCTTTGAGAAATTTTTGAATTTTTTTGTCATCCACTACTTAAGTCACTAGTGAAAAAACACATTTTAAATCAGGGAATTTAAATCGGTTGCTATCCACTTGATTTAAAAAGTGCCACGGTGGGGACACAGAGGGGATTTTTAGAATTGTTTAATATTTAAGTCAGTTAATCTGATTTAAAAAGTTTTATAATTTAAATAACATAAATTTAGTCAATATTATTATTACTCTTTCCATCTTTTATCAGAAGATTTCTCTCTCTTACATCGAATGAACATGTTCTCCTCTTAGTCTTAGATCTGAAACGAAACCCTAGTCTCTCTCTGTCATAGTGAACCATGTTTTCCCTCTCAATCCCTAAGTCGCTCTTCCTCTCGGTGAAACACAAATTATATCCCTCTTATTCTGTGACGAAATCGATTATGGCGAACACGTTGTGGTGTGTTATTGGACTAGTTCGCTACTTAAGTATCGCAAGTGGTATATATATGGCAATTTTCTTCAGACACAAACATGTTCCTTCTCCACCAACTTTTTTCCCTCCACTCCAAACCTTCCAACAACTAACATTTTAACGAAAATCTTGTTTCCAACACACAGCCAAAGCATCAACGAGCTCCACATATATCACACTAAACTGAATTCAAAGGTAATGTGAATCTAAAACTTTCCCCACTCCATTTTATTTGAACCACGTCAACCATGTATGTATTGGTCAAGTTCGCTAGTTAAGCAGTGAACTCGGTTCACTACTTAACTAGCGGATCACTCAAATACTGGAGTTGATAACAATTTATTGAATTGTTTAATTTATGGTTGATCCTAAACTAAGCAAAGAACATAAAGGTTGGTGAGAAGCCATCTAAGGTTTAGAAGAAGCCAGTCAAAGAACATAAGTGTGATGGGCAACCGAGCAAAAAATTGATGGTTGTGGAACCCACGGTTGATTTTTGCCTACAATTCACAACCGATATAAAGTTTACTTAATGAAAAGAGATCCAAGCATGGGTTTGTGCTAAAGCGGAGAAGTTAGTATTTATAGTTGTGGTTGCTAAGACCGGGGGTAATAGTAGAAAATATTTTGTTATATTGGGTTAAAGAGGTGGCGAAAATATAGGGAGGGCTTACATCAACAACAAAACGGGAAGCCACGATAACTTTAAAAGATAATTGTCTGTTTATACTTAGGAGTTATCTGTTGAGTTGTGGTAAGTGATGTCTTAATGTCGTAGACGGAACACAATCATAAAATGGTAAAAACGATTTGAAGGCCACAAATATGCTGAGAGGCTTAAACAGCAGGAGACGGTACTTGTGCACGAGATGACGAATAATTTGGTAATTCCAAGAAATATCTTGTCCATGTTGAGGAATAGAAATTTAATGAGTTTAACGACAATCAAGCATATTTATAATGCAACAATTATTGAAATGTTTGACCGATGGCAAGTACACATATAGCTACAAATTATAATGTCAAAGAATATACAAAAAGGAATTGAAAGTGAATTAGGTGTGTAAAAATATCATGGAGGCTTGGGAGAATATAGTGGAATAAGATTTGGAGGAAAAATATGTAGATTCCATTGGTATGTTCAAAGAACGGTGTGTAAAGTTTCCAAATTTAATTAAATATGTGGAGGGTACTATTCTGAGGCCGGTAAAGGAGAAAGTAGTGAGGGCTTGGATTGATCTTGGCATACATCTTGGGATAAAAAAGTATGTTGCGAATGGTTTAAAGGGCATATTCAAAAATTTGGTATCCTTCAGTCAAATGATGATGTTGTAGATAGTTTAGATACATCGGTCATTTGAAACAAACATTATTTCTACATAAAAAAGATTCAAAGGAAAGATGTTAGGGTCTCATGTGCAAGGAAAAGTTTCTAAGAAGGCATTGAAACTTATTGCGGATGAGGTGGCTCAAGTGGAAGAAGTTGGTACATATAAATCAAAGTGTGATGTTTGAATATGACAATATTTGGGTTGTCGTGTGTGTATTCACTTGCCAAGACTATTAAGGAGGGCAAATCCATTTATCTGTCTAAAATTCACACTAACTGGAAGCGCCTGAATTTTGATGATGGTGATGTAATTAAGGAACGTCGTCCTGATTTATGTCTCTGCCAGAGTGGGACATCATTCAGGAATAAAATATTATTTTTCATAAAAATATTAATTTTCTAACATGCATCTTTATCTACAATAGGTCAGATTTAAAGATGTTGGTGTTATAGCATGCAACTGCAAATGAAAGAGCAATTTCTTCAGTTGGCATACCCTGAAACAACGTTGATGTGTCCACTTCCAAACAAGGTCAACACTAATGGTGCAATAAAGAGGGGACGTCATAGTCATGAGGAGCGTAACACTAAATGTTCGCCTTCTTTTTTCGAGCATATGGACACTCCTTGCATCCGGATACACTTGTGTCGCAGTCATCAATATAAAGAAGAAGTTCATCATCGATCTTAGTTTAGTTTTGATGAAGACAAAATCTTATCAAAAAAGACAAAAGCTTATTAAAGAAGAAATATCAAAGAAAAAGTTTGGAATTAATCAAGAATAAAGAATGCATAAGCTTAAGGATACTTTGGAAGTAAAGGAAATTGATATTGATGCTAAGGTACTCCATTGCAATTCATTTTGTTTAAAATTTGAAACTTGCACTTTTTAAATCAGATATTAACCCATTTAAGAAGTCTTATACAGAATGTAGAAATTGTGTCGTTTCATGAATCATTGACATTCTAAACTAAACTAACTAAACAAGATAAATAATAAATAATAACAGAAGAAAATAAAGGAGGAGAGGTGAAGAGAAGAGGTGGGTGAGGAGGGTTTTAATAGAATTTATGTTGCCTTATGATTGACCAATGTTAAGCCATGGCCGCACAAGTTGCCAATCAAAATTGGCAATTTGACAGGCTTTTGATTGATGTATTACACTTGACCACTAACCGATCCTCTACATAAGAAGCGGACGCAATTCACAAGACAGCTAGCAAGAGTGGTTTTCAAAATTTATCATTTTTATAATGAGTGCTACTTAAATAGCAGAAGGACAAAATTGGAAACTAGTAGAGTGCGCGAGAAGTAAAGGGGTGCAAAAGAATTTCTCAAAAACAACACTAAAGTATTGGTCAAATTGATTCCAAAAAAAATTTATTGAAACTGATTAAAAATATAAGTATTAGGTCATCGTATTTACTAAATAAATAAATATTTATTAATTAATTATCTGATTCAATTGCTTGCTTAAAAAAATTATCTGATTCAACTGGTTAAATCGGTTAAACCTTGACCCGACGATTTCATTGGTTCTTTTTCCGGTCTGATTTTTAAAACATTGATTTGACTTGCAAAGGAGTAAGTACTAAATAATACAAACACTATTGAACAATTTTTTATTTAGTATTTTCTTTGATGAAAAATATGAGAGAGAGAGAGAGAGAGAACAAGAAGATAGGGATGATAAAGAGACCAAGAGAGATGGAGAGAGAAGTAAAATATGCATCATAGAAAGAGAGATGAGAGGGAGAATATATAGAGATATACGAGATTTCATCACAAACATTTAAATCCTAACTCAATCAAATATACTATTGTTATCAGAAAACAATTTATAAATAAGTTAAAGATAATGGCATACTCACAAATAAGGAAGTCGTACATAGACACAATCATTTAGGCACACTCATACAAATCAAAAAAATTAAAAGAAAAATAAATATGTCACATCAATTTATATCACTTTAATTCTTTTCTCTTTAATTTTTTTTTACTTGTTGTGAGTATGTCTCACACCATTTATTTGTACATGTGCCTATACATGTATTTCCCCTTACACCTAGCCATGGGCAGCTGCAAACAAAATAAAACAAAAAAAAAAAGAGCACAAGATATAAACAAAGAACTTTTTATTGATAAATTGGAATTTGTTTAAAAGAGTAGACCTTGAAATTACATGAGGAAAAAAACCCTATTTATAGCCTAAAGTCTTGTTTACAATAGAACTACAGTAAAACTTGTTAATAATTTCAATCGATAAAAACACGAGAGGGGATCAAGAGAGCATGCCATGAGCTACTCTCCATGACTCCAAGATGGAGGTAAACTACTCACACCTAGCCATGAGCAGCTACAAGCTAAATAAAAATAGAAAACAAAACAATAGCACAAGAAATAACATGAGAAAAAACACCTATTTATAGCCTAAAGCCTTAGAATTTCGTAGTTATACTCCTTAGGATTTTATTACAAATCATTAGAATTATATTACAAATGATGGACATTTAAAAAGAAAAATGAAAAACCTAAAACTGACTTTTGCCTCTGAAATATCTGTCACAGCCGTGGCCAGATCACACATGGTTGTGAAGTCTTTGCCATGAAATTCCTGGCTTCTGTTTGTTGGAACAAAATATGTGTTAATACACACCCTTAGGTTTTGATGATAACAAAGTATTAAATGGACAATTGATGGTACTAATGTTTAAATTAAGTGCAGGAGAATCCAACGTTATATCGAGAGCACACTTAATTTAGACTCTGATGAAACCTATGGAAGTCTGAATATTTACACTCTGAAAGAGTTCAGAAGCTACAACGTGGTCAGGAGCTAAACAAAGTTCAGCAGCTCAAAGAGGATCAGAATGTCTGAAGGAGTTCAGAAGCTCAAGGATGTTCAGATGCCTACAAGAGTTCAGAAGCTATCTGCTAGTCATGAGTCATTCAGAGGATGAAGACGTTCAGAAGCTGAATTATGAAGGACTATCAGAGGCCAACCATTCAAGACCAATCAGACTCCAAGCTGTCAAAGGTTCATCAAAAGCAAAGCAATTTCCCAAATCATCAGAAGGGCTACACATCAACTAAACTTATCAAGCCTGATGATTTGTTCTAAGGTCAACTAACTACAACGGTCACAAAGGATGTGATCCTTCTATCTCTAGGAGCTAGTTGTACCTTATAACTGTACTTTGGAAAAACAGTAAAGGTGAAGCTTCACTGCAAAGAAAGACGTGGCTTTACTCAACGGATCTTCAAAGACTACAGCTGTCCATTTTACAACGGGAATTTCTCCAACGTCTCAATGTCTTTCTCAACTCATATAAATATGCCAAAGAAAAAATTGATGACTAGCGATCTTCATTAGAAAATATCTCTCAGAAGAAAGTGAGAATCTGAATTGTAATGGAAAATATTTCTCAAATGAAGTGAGCATAGAAACTAGCTTAAGCCTCTAAAGTTATTATGTTTGTAATAAGTTAAAGCTTATAAGTTAGTATTAAGTCTTCTGCTTAGTGTAGAAGCAAGAAAGTCTTCTGCTTAGTGTAGAAGCACATAAGTCTCAATCTTAGTGATTAGAGCAAAGAAGCCTTCTGCTCAGTGTAGGAGCAAGGAAGTCTCTGATCTTGTGTGATCAGAGCAAGGAAGTCTCTCTGTCTTGTGTGACTTAGAGAAGGAAGTCTTGAGCTTGTGTGCTTGAGCAAGGAAGTCTCTGATCTTGTGTGATCAGAGCAAGGAAGTCTTTGATCTTGTGTGATCAGAGCAAGGAAGTCTCTCTGTCTTGTGTGACTTAGAGCAGGAAGTCTTGAGCTTGTGTGCTTGAGCATCTTATTGTAATCTTAGTGATTATAGTGAACTCTCTTGGAAACAAGGGGACTGGAGTACTCTCAATTTGTGAGGGGAACCAGTATAAATTGTTGTGTGTTCTTCTCTCTCTCACTCTCTCATTTACTCCTTCATCATTCACTTAGCCGTTAGTTAATTGTGTGAATAATTCCGCTGTGCTTAAAGACTCTGATAGATTTAAATATCTTGAAAAGTTTTTAAATATCCAAAACACAATTCAACCCCGCTTCTTGTGTTTTCTCCACGCACCTTCAATTGGTATCAGAGCTCCGGTTCTGTTGGTAAATCACTTAACCGTGAGACAGTCAAGATCCAAAGGAGAAAACCACCATGGCTCAAAACATGGATGATTGGAAGCAGAAGTTATATCAACAAGTTGCTGATCTTGTCAAAGAAATTGAAGATGGACTGAACTTAAATGAAGATCTGAGCAACAATCAAAATCCTTCCACATCAGGGGTCAAACAAACTTCTAGTGTTGAATCTACAACTACTACTATTTGCCTCATTAGTGATGATAATGAAAGCATTCAGTGGGCAACAGTAAATGGTTTGCTAGATCAATATGAGGAGTTTAGGATGGAGGAAAATGAGAGTATTGGAGAAATGAACTTAAGGTTTTAAGCCATCACAAGCAAGCTTGAAGACTACAACAACAAACTCAGCAACAAAGAGCTTGTAAGCAAGTTGCTGAGAAGTTTGCCTCTGAATTGGAATGTAATTTCAAATACTATAGAGGAAACTGAAGACATCAACTCAATGAGTCCTGAATCATTGATTGATTTACTCACAGTCCATGAATTGGCTCTGAAGGATATGCAAGAGTTGAAAGGTGAAGAAGCAGAAGCAACAAGGAAAGGAAAGCAAGCATTGGAACATGAAGATCTTGTTGAAGAACCTGATGAAGAGTATCTTGAAAGGTTTTCAAAAAAAATTCAAAGATGGTACAACTTCAAGAAGAATGGAGGAAGACTGGCTAAAGGAATAACAACATGGGATGTACTGGACAAACTTTCTGAAGAAGAAAAGAAAGTCAAGCTACCAAGGAGATCAAGACCTGAAAGGCAAGCAAGACCTGAAGCAGCAGCAGAGTCTGAAGAGGACTCAGAGTCTGAACAATCAAGTTATGACTCTAATTAGGCATCCTGAATCAGGTATATTCTCAACTTCCTAAACTTGAACTCATAAAACTACTAAATGCTGGTTCACTTAAGATTAAAAAGCTCAAAGTTGATTGTGAGCACTTAAGTGAACAAGCGGGACAATTTAAGTGTTTATATCAAGAGGCTCTAGAAAAGATTGAAGTTCTTGAAAAAGGGAATGCCAGCAGTAGCAAATTAACCTTACAAGAATTCAATTGATTCTAAAGACCTCTGTAATACACACATTGACAGTAGTGACATTATTTCTTTACTATCCTCTCTTAAAAACAAATGTGTAAATGGAATTGGTTATTCATGTGCTGATACATATGAAAAACCAAGGTCATCAAGCATATTTGAAAATGCTTCACCCTCTGATCTATATTCAACATTCGTACCTGAGAGCTTTCAGGTGGTACAAATGGAGAATAGAGGTCAGGTAACTAACAGTCTAGGACCCATCTGCAAATGGGTACCAAAAGACAAAATTGTTTATTTGACTGCAGGACAAATGAGGAAAATATACTCTCCACTCACATGGACTCATGTGACTGCAAATGGAAGGAGAGCAAATTGTGCACAGAAGACACATTTTTGATGAATCTGATGGTGAAGAAGATGAAGAAGATGAAGAATATGAAGCTTATTCTGAAGATGACAGTAACTCAGCTTGGAAGAGTAACTGTTCAGGCTATGACACTGATTTCAATTAAAACAAGAAAGCTTCAATGCAAGGTGAGTGTTCTTAAAGTCTCAATGACAACTCAGAGCAATAACACTCAAAGGTTAAAATATTCTTTTAGGACACCTGATGTATTTAGATTGTTCAGAAATAAAGTCTTGAAAAATCTTGTCTGAACATATATTTTTGTGTCCTGAAAGATTTGTTTTTAGCCTCTGAAGTTCTTCAGGTTTCAGCATCTGAAGAAGCTCAGACTATGGAAACTTTTCAACCTCTGAGAGATAAGCCTCTGAATAGGAAATGAATTGGAAACGTTTAAGTAGTTTATACTGAAACGTTTTGGCGCCAAATAGACAACACGTACACACGTTTTGATTGGTTTGAAAGCAGTTAATGATTAGTTTGCTCTATTTTTATTTAATGTATTGTGTGTTTTAATTTGTTTTACGTTTTTAACAAAATCACTTAAACACTCACACTTTACACTATCACATCCCTCACCCTTGTCCTTCAAAACTTGAACAAACTCCTTCTCTCGTTTCTAGCAAAATCTACACCCTAACCTTCTAAAATGGCATCTACTTCTACATCAGTTTCAGACTCTTTGTTTATTTTTCCTAAAAACTTTCCGATCAACACCATCGCTTGCGAGGAAATGTTTTCTACAGATTTATCTCTTAAGATGGAGGGAAAATCTCTGAACCTGATTATGGAACAACCAGTGGACTTTGATAGTTTGGAAAAGAATCAGTTTGATGTTCTAAAGTTCTTTTCTAATCACAAAGGGAGCTTTAGATACATGAATTTATTAAATGGACCAACCTATCCAACTCTGGTAAAAGATTTCTGGATCAGAAGCAAGGTGAGGACAGTTGAAGATTATCACAAGGAGCTAGCTGCAAGGAGGAAAGAAAAGGCTGAAAATGAAGACAAGACCCCTCAAGAGTTAGGATTAAGAATCATTGAGGAAACGGAGGTGTATTCAGTTGTGTGCGGTTTTGAAGTAATTCTCACTGCTTCAAAGCTGGCTAAAATGCTATCCATCCCAAATGAGGGCATCTACTACACTTTTAGTCACAATGAAGCACAAAAATCTATGTTTCTGAAGACTATGACAAGACATTGCTACGTCAAGGGAAAAAGTTGTGAGAGCAACAAGACAGGTGATCTGAAGCCCATCCAGCGAGTATTAGCCAAAATCATGTTAAGTTCTATATTTCCAGGAAGTGAAAATTCTGATCAATTGTCATGGGATCATAGACACTTTGTCTACTTTCTTACAAGGAAATATGATTTAAATTGGGCTAAATACATTTTCAGTCATCTCTGCAAAGCTGTGTCTACCACTCAGAATCAGGCCAAGTCTAATGTCAATATCATCTACCCAAGGATACTCAGTGAGATTTTCTATCAATGTGGAGTGATAGACATAATCAAAGCTGCGGGTCATGACTACTTGTTAAGAGAAATCAGAGCCTCCACAATATCTGCTCATACACTATCTCACATGAACTTGTTGTCAAGACATGAAGTACAACCTTCAGATTCCTTAATACACCAGTCTCACTCATAACCTTCCTTGGTGAAGAAATGGAACATTGACATACCTATAGCTTCTAGTGGTATTGTCAATAAGTATATTCAACTGCTGAATAACCTAGGAGAATGACTTAAGACTGAGAAGGAAGAATTGAGGAAGAAGAGAAGAAGGCTAGTGAAAGCATATAAGGTTGAAGGCTCGGAGAGTGATGATGAACCTCTCAGTGTCAGACAAAAGCAACTTACCAAAGAGTCTGAGGAAAAGATTGCTGAAAGCTCAGATCATAACAAATCAGGTGATGTATCTCTTTCTAAACCTGTTGTTACTTCTGCTCAACACATTCATTTAACCTCATCATCAACCCAACCCCTTCCAAATTATAACCAAACAAGTTCTGAGGATAATCTTACCATAAAACAACTTATATCAGAACCTGTCAAAACAACTCACCCTGAATCAGTCTTTATCAACATTTCTTCATCATCCTCTTCAACTGATTCTAACCCTAATGAGTTAGATGAAATTCTAGCTAATTTTGAACTGCTTAATGCCAAATCTAAGCATAAATAGCTCAGTCATCTATGACTCAAACATCTTCAGACCCTCATACACCCACACACCAAACCTCATCTGAACATGTTGTTTCAGAAGAAAACCTGAACCTCTCACCATCAAACCATGTTGAGGCTATGGTCAAAGAACTCTTTATAGAAGATTTTCACCTCAAAAGCTTTGTCCAAACCAGCCCTAATCCTCAACAGTCCCAACAAATACCGATTCACTCCAATCCTAAACTCACAAACACATCCTTATCCAATGAACCTCTTCCAACCCAATCAAAACAATCCTGATGTCTTGAGCAAATGCAATGCCTTGTTTAAACAGATACATGGTCTTTATGACCTAAGGCAAATAGATATGCCTTCATCCGAGTATGCTGCTCAATGGGTAAGTCTGACAGAGGAACTAGTAAAAGAGGTGTACAATCTTCAGAAGATAGTTGTGGAAGAACAGAAGAAGTTTGACAAAGGAAAGGTCATCAATGTTGAGGAAGACATTCAGACTCAAAAAGACACAGAGAGGGATCATCCTGAATCCTCTGCTGCAAGAGAAAATATTGGGCAAAACCTTAGGGAAAGGTTAGCCTCAATAGTGGACGATCTGAATGTACCTCTTCAAGACAGTCTGACGGGTGATCAAGGCAATCAACAGCATCTGAGGAACCCTGTCTATGAGATTGACATCAGAAGGATTGAAGCAAAAGTGGAAAAGTTTGTGGGATTGATGGAAGAAGTAAATACTAATCAGAAAAACATAATGACAACCCTAGCATCTTTCTGTAGTCAACCCCAACCTTAGGACCTATTTGATTGCTTATATGACTTCATGACTGATAATTTGCTAAGCACTTTGACTAGGTTAAACTTTTGGTTAGGATAAAACTCTGCTTGTTAATCTAACATATCTATCTGAATGCTTATTTGTCTGTCGTTAATTTTGTTTAGTATGTCGTTTGTTTGTTTTAATTCTTTAACTGATTTTCTTTTTAGTTAAAACAAACAATCTTGCAAATTGATTTTTCAAACTCTTGAGTTTCATTCATATAATTTGACAAGTACAATATGTGGATATTCTTAAAGAATCAAATTACATAACAAGAGAAGAAATATTAATAAGAAATCAAAAATTAAACAAGCCAAAAGTAATGGATTTTATTTCATTGAGAACATAAGTTATGGATTACATATTACATTTCTAAGAACTATCTTCTGTATGCTCTAAAAGGTAATGTTTGTGGTTACAAGCCTACATGACCTTTGCAGAGGGGAAAGGTTGAGGTTTGGGCTGAAGTCATCCAACCAGTAGTCTTTCTTGAAGAAACCAACTATGTTGCATCAGTTTGGTTTTCCTCAGGAAAAGACTCTAACCCCTCTAGAGCCTTGGATATCAGTTTGATTTTCTTCAGGAAGATATGTCTTCAGAACTTAAAACAGTCAGAGTCCAAAGATTTCTCTTCAGACTCTGAACTGAGTTCTTCTGTAACAGACACTGGCTTTGTTTCCATTAGTTTCTTCTTATGTTTTCTCCTATCTTGACTATCTCTCTTTGAAACTATTTTCTTCTTCTCTGAGCGTTTCATTTTTTCTCTCAAGAGATCTATCAATAACCTAATATTATTCTGTATGAGTAAAATGACTAGGTATCTCTCTCCTTTTATAAGCATATTTCAATGGCCGAGTCTTAAATGCGTTCAACCACTCCTGATTTGACGGCATTGAAAGTTAAAATTTTTATTAATTGCTTATACTACCTTTTTGATAATGACAAAAGGAGGAGAAAGAATATTGGTAAATCAATTGTTGGAAGAAGCGAAATTACTTGGCTTTTTAGGGCTTTGTAGTGCTTCAGAGAGAGAACGTAGGAGAGTGGTCAAAATAGTAGCATGAGATACATGCTTTGATATGACAATCTGATCTTTGAGGATTTCAAAATATTGTACTAAAGAACTCTGAACTGTTTTCAAATTTTTGTTCAGACTCTGAGCTATTTTCTTTGAAAAGATTTTTTTTAAGCTCTGAAAACTGTTTGAAAATATTTTGAACTCTGAAGCTGTTAATGATAACCATCAGAACGAAGTGTGTGTGTGGACGTCTCTAAGTGCCTCTGATCCTATTTGTCATTCAATTTAAATATTGCTTCATCTTGCATCTGCATTAAGGGCTTAATTTCAAGGAGAATACATTTATTAATTGAAGTTTATTATTCATAGTTAGTTCTTGAGTAAGGGTGCAACTTTATTCAAAGATTATCACACTATGAAAAGAAGAAGCTTGCAAACCTTGTTCTTTATATAGTGAAATATGAATAATTTAAGTCATATAATAAAGTAATTCTGAAATTGATTAAAATTAACTATGGATACAAAATAGGGGGAGCTTACAAACCTAACCCTATGGGTTATCAGACTTAGGGGGAGCTTGCGAAACTCAGAAGCCTAATGTCAACATAGCTGATTTTTATCAACAACAATTGTATTTAATATTTATGTTTGTCATCATCAAAAAGGGGGAGATTGTTGGAACAAAATATGTGTTAATACACACCCTTAGGTTTTGATGATAACAAAGTATTAAATTGACAATTGATGGTTCTAATGTTTAAATTAAGTGCAGGAGAATCCAACGTTATATCGAGAGCACACTTAATTTAGACTCTGATGAAACCTATGGAAGTCTGAATATTTACACTCTGAAAGAATTTAGAAGCTACAACGTGGTCAGGAGCTAAACAAAGTTCAGCAGCTCAAAGAGGATCAGAATGTCTGAAGGAGTTCAGAAGCTCAAGGATGTTCAGATGCCTACAAGAGTTCAGAGGCTATCTGCTAGTCATGAGTCATTCAGAGGATGAAGACGTTCAGAAGCTGAATTACGAAGGACTATCAGAGGTCAACCATTCAAGACCAATCAGACTCCAAGCTGTCAAAGGTTCATCAGAAGCAAAGGAATTCCTCAAATCATCAGAAGGGCTACATCAACTAAACTTATCAAGCCTGATGATTTGTTCTAAGGTCAACTAATTACAACGGTCACAAAGGATGTGATCCTTCTCTCTCTAGGAGCTAGTTGTACCTTATAACTGTACTTTGGACAAACAGTAAAGGTGAAGCTTCACTGCAAAGAAAGACGTGGCTTTACTCAACGGATCTTCAAAGACTACAGCTGTCCATTTTACAACGGGAATTTCTCCAACGTCTCAATGTCTTTCTCAACTCATATAAATATGCCAAAGAAAGAATTGATGACTAGCGATCTTCATTAGAAAACATCTCTTAGAAGAAAGTGAGAATCTGAATTGTAATAGAAAATATCTCTCAAATGAAGTGAGCATAGAAACTAGCTTAAGCCTCTGAAGTTATTATGTTTGTAATAAGTTTAAGCTTATAAGTTAGTAGTAAGTCTTCTGCTTAGTGTAGAAGCTCTTCTGCTTAGTGTAGAAGCAAGAAAGTCTTCTGCTTAGTGTAGAAGCACATAAGTCTCAATCTTAGTGATTAGAGCAAAGAAGTCTTCTGCTGAGTGTAGGAGCAAGGAAATCTCTGATCTTGTGTGATCAGAGCAATTTAAAAAAGATTAATTTAAAACCGGTCACTTATAAAAATTAAAAAAACTTAAAACCAAAAAAAAAAAAAAAACTGAACTGTCAAACCGTGTGAACCGGCCGGTTCACCGGTTTTTTCCGGTTCCGCGCTGGTTCGAACGGTTTTTCACCGGTTCTTCTGCTGGCCGTTTTTCAGGCCTGACCGGACCGCTTGGATGGCCGGTTCCCGGTCCGACCGGTCGGTCCGGTTCTGACAACATTGCCAGGAATACTGTCGTGAATAGTAACCACAAATTATATAGTTATAGATAAGACTTCCTACAATGGGTTCCAAACAAACATAATTACCCTTTCAATATCCATTCATACGGGAAATCTATTGCCTACAATTATATTGGTTGAAGAATCACTATAGCAATGGAGGATTATAAAACCGAACATATGTTCGTAATTCTATTTAATTGATCGTGATATAAAATTCAACCTATACAAAACTCAGACTAAATATTAGGAGTCAGTTGTTGCACAGGATATTATTTTAAAAAAAAAAAATATATTGCACTATTCTACCACCAGCTATTTCCCAGAGAAATAAACACAACTCATCAGCTCTGAAAGCATTCAGTCAAGGAACAGCAGGAACAGGAACAATTCCCAGTTTTCTGCGAACAACTTCCAAATCTTCATGAAAATGCTGCTCATAATATACACACATGAGATCAGTGCACTGTGTGCCAGCGTGAACAGCCCAGGGGAAGTAGTGCTGATAAAACAATTTTCTCTGTTTTTCGCTGAATCTTGCCGTGCCTCCTACAACAGACAACAAGCACATAGGAAGATACATCTGTTCAAACTCGATTACCTTCAGAGCTGACTCCCCAATCAAGTTAGTAGGAAGGTCAAAAAGAGTATGCCAGAAGTCGTGGACTTCACGAGCTCGCATAGCAACATAGGCTAGCTCATCTGTATCCATAAACCGCACAGGAGGTCGATCATCTGGGGAAAAGTTCCTGGATCCCATAAATTTAGCATAGGCAGCACCGAATGTATTTTCTGGCAGGTCCCAAGCATGTCCTACGTTTGCAGATACAACACGAGGGCGCTCCAACAGTACAGCCTATAATTAAACAAGATTATGAAAGAAAATGCATTGGTATTGGCTGTTTAACAGAGAATGCAAATTTATTTCAGAGATAGCAATGAGAATCAAGTTTAGCAACAACTATTTATAACCCCTCTAATCTGAAGAGGCCTTTAATTAATGCAAAAATTTAAATTTGTCAAAAGTGCATTAACTGCACATTGGTTGGCATAAAATTGAAATGTGCATATGTAAGTTACAAGTTATAAAATCATTATAAATATAGTTCGTTTGGTCACTACAGAACTTTGGGAGCGATCCAATAAAAGACCAGAACTTCATCCCTACTGGTAATAGACCTGGTGAGGGGTTTTAATTTAAGTCAACACAAAACATAATTAAAAATGTGCATATACATGTACATAGATAAGAAGAACAATAGATGTTTATAGTGGGAAGACACTTCTTGAGCTCCATAAAAGTTAAAACAACAGTCATTCAATATCAATTTAGCATAGTTCCAAAATGATCCTAACAAGAAATAAAAGAAAGAGAAGAGGCTGTGACACAACAACAGCAAGCAATATTCATATCAAATTGCAGTCCTAATGCTCGATCAAACAGATATTCATCTTTTCAAGAAATGAAGCTATAACCATACTTGCATGCAGTTCAGAATTTTGAAAAACTAGTGAGACAACATAATATTCCAAAAGAAACGAAATCTCTATACAAAATTCATTTCACATGTGACATGTGGGTATTGTCTCCTGAGTTGTCTTTTCACATTCACAATTACAAAACATTGTTACTTGCCAACAAGAGTTGGTTCACCGAGTCAAACTCTGCCTTCACCACAACAATAGTGGGTTACTATTTGCAACTCTAGACTTTATGTACCCCAAAAACATAAACCATTGTTGATAATAAATCAACAAAGGACACTCAACATTTAACATCGGCATAAAGAAGAAGCTAGTTTCACAAAAGGATGTCTTAAAACTAGGATTGGTCTAACTCAACCCTACAAAATCAGCTCGTAAGACAAGAAATGCATCCACTTATAAACACATTTTCAAATCATATTTCATCAAATCTAGGACTCTTAACAAACTGTCTCACACCTAAGGACCGGCCTGATAGAGGCAAGTAGCAATAATCCAACAAATTTTGTCCGGACTCTGATACCATCTTAAAATGTTGAACTTAACTCAACCCTACAAAACCAACTTCTAAGACGACGGATGTCTCCTACTAACAAACTCATATCTTATCTTGGAGAATAAAAAAATATGAAAATAACTAAAAAAAATACTACTAACTCAACCCTACAAAATCAGCTCGTAAGACAAGAAATGCATCCACTTATAAACACATTTTTAAATCATATTTCATCGAATCTAGGACTCTTAACAAACTTTCTCGTGCCTAAGGACCCAACCCAAGTGGCCTGATAGCAGCAGTTAGCAGTAATCCAACAAATTTTAACTCAACTCTACAAAACTAACTTCTAAGGCGAGGAATGTCTCCCACTAACAAATTCATATCTTATCTAATGTCGGACTCTTAACATAGGAGCAATGCGAATAAACATGTGAATTAAAGAATTAAAAAACATGAAAATAACTAAAAAAAAAAAGGGAAGAGGAAAATGATTACTGACCCTTCCTTCAGGGGAAGATTTCATCCTTTGAAGAACTCTTTCAAACGCAGGTTTTCCAGTTGTTTCACCAAGAGCAGCTATTAAATCAGCTCTCCGTGGATCCAAAAGTGCTCCAACTGCCGAACCCAATGCCACCGCCGCTTGCTGCCATGTCTTCAGCTTGATTATACCTCCGCCCACCATTTCAACTAATTTTTCAAATCTGAACATAACATAATCATGTTAATATCATTCATTGAATCCATTTTTATTTTATTAGTAGATTAAGACAAGAAACAATTTGAGGGAAAGGGAGAATGAGAAAATTACGAACCAATATGGAGAGTGAGTGGAGCAAGGACGAGACAGGAGAGATTGAGAAATTTTCGAACCAATACGGAGAGTGAGTGGCGGAGACGGAGAGAGTGCGAGCAAGGACGAGGATGACGGATAGAGACGTGACGGCACCGAGAGAGGTGTTTCGGTTTGTCCGGGGTTCATTTCTCTATTTTATTTTTTATTTTATCTTTCATTTATTCACTTTTAAGATAAAATTTCTAGTCGTTAGGTTACGTGGCCTAAAAAAAAATATTATATGGAAATCGTGTCATGGATTTTGCTCAGTTGGCGAGAAAATTGCATTATATATGGTTTTTTTAACAGTCAAACTCAAACGTTAATGATTAGTTCAATTATAAAAAAAAAGTTAATGATTAGTTCTTCGACGGGCTAAAATATAGGGGGTTTATTTAACAAAGTTCAATGCATGGTGAAAGGATCCAAACAACGGCCCAATGACCAAAGGAGCGCCAATTCATAGAGAAATATGGTCCAAAAGGCGAGCTAGCGCTATGGTACAGGCGAGAGGGCGACTCGCCCACGATCTCATCGTTCACAAATATTTTTGTAAACACTTCACCACCACATACACTATTTTTTTTTCCATTATTTTCACGTGTTTATGTAGTGTTTTTGTTGTACCAAGTATACATACTGTACCGGGGGAACAGCCAAGACCCAACTCGCCCAAACCCAATACGTATTAACTGTTGGGCCGCCCCGGCTAATCAACTCGCCCAAGCCCATTCAATGCTGGAGGTTACCATCTCAAACCCACGTTCACCCATAAACACGTGAGGAGGGCGAGCAGGTGAGTCTTTGACCACGATCATCCAGCTCCCCAGTGGAGATCGTGGGGAAATGGGGAGCCCAAAGCTTTGGCAGTTACCCCAGGACTACTATATATAGACCCCCCACCGATAACAAAAGGGAGATCCATTTAACACACTTAACATACAAGCCTTAAGTATCAACCACGAATATACATCCCCTGCATACTTAGCAGGAACATTTGGCACCCACCGTGGGGCTACGGTAAAACTATTCCTAGCACTACCAACAACTGGTCAGACGATCACAATGGAACGCATTCCTAACAACGATGGGGGACCTGGTATGAACCTACAAGCGGCGGTAGGCGAGATAAATCGCCTCAAGGCCAAAATGACAGCCATGGAGCAAGAGAAAGCTGCAGAAAAGGAAAAGGAAAAGGAGGAGGAAGCAGAGTTAGACAACATTCAAGACTCACAACCTCTAGCACAAGCTCTATGGGATGCTCAGGCTCCCGCAAATTTCAAAATCCCCCAACTGCCAACCTTTGAGGGAAAAACCGACCCATTAGAGCACCTAATGGCCGTCGGTACTCAAACTGCCATCATAGGCGCGGAGGAAGACTTGAAGTGCAAACTCCTGTCCAGCACCCTTAAGGACGCCGCTCTACGATGGTATATGAATCTACCAAAGAACTCCATCGCGAGTTATACAGATTTCCATAACAAATTCATCCATCAGTTTGTCGGCTCTAAGCATGTGCAGGTAACGGCGACAAACTTGTTTGGGATTCGCCAGGGACACAATGAAAACCTACGTGAATATCTCGCCAGGTTCAACGAAGCTACCATACAAGTATCCAACCCCAACCAAGAAATGTTCGTAGCGGCTGTCCAAAACGGTTTGAAAGCTGGTCACTTTAACGAGTCACTAGCATAAAAACCGGCGAGCACAATGCAAGAAGTTATGAAAAGGGCAGAATGCTACATCAAGGGAGAGGAAAGCAATGCGGAGAAGAGAAGCAGGGACTTGAGAGAGAAGCCTTCCAGCCGAAGATCTCCAGAGCGATACCACAGAAGAAGCAGTCAACGGAGTGGCCGTTATGAGGATACGGGCAGTGGAAGATACCATCAACCATGGCAGAGCAACGAAAGGACCTATAGAGTACAAGAGGAGTACACAGAGTTAAACGATTCAAAAGTGCATGTACTGGACGAAATTCTGAGTTCAGGACTGGCGAGGCTACCCCCTGCACCGGACAGCAACGCGAGGATTGGTCCTAATGAGAACGCATGGTGTCATTACCACAGGGCGAAGGGACACGACACTGAAAAATCCTACAGGTTAAAAGATTTAATAGAGAAATTGATAAGCAGTGGTCACCTGCGAAAATTCCTCGACGAGCAGCCAAGGGCGACTTGAACAAGCGGTCGCCCCCCTCCCCAAGAAGATCACCTCTAAGAGCGGATGATGAGAAGGAACCTAGGAGGATTGCAGTTAACACTATAGTCGGAGGATTCGCGGGAGGAGGCGAGTCCAGAGCAGCCAGAAAACGCTACCTCAGGAGGATCATCCAGGAAACGAACATGGTGGCACATGTATCTTCCCCAAAAGCACCCGAAATTTCATTTTCACCCAGTGATGGAGAAGGCATGTTCCCCCACGACGACGACCTGTTGGTAATCCAAGTCCAGATACTAAACTGCGACGTAAAGCGACTTCTGATAGACTCTGGCAGCTCGGCGAACATCATGTACTGGGAGGCTTTCAAAGCCATGCAATTAGCAGGGGAACAGTTGCAACCATACAATGGAACACTGGTAGGATTCGGAGGCGAGCAGGTAGAAGTAATGGGGCATGTCACACTGTTAACAACCTTCGGCGAGAAGGAGAATGCCAAGACCATCAAAGTAAGATACCTAGTCGTAAAAACTACTTTTACATCGTACAATATAATCATAGGCCGCCCAACCTTTAATACTTTGGGGGCGGTGTTGTCGACCTTGTATCTGTCAATGAAATACCCGTTAGACGACGGAAGAATTGGGACAGTCAGAGGAGACCAAGCACAGGGACGTCAATGCTATGAGTTAAGTCTAAGGTTAAAAAGGAACCAAGCCCCAGTCGATCAGCCAATCATATCCAGAGTAAACATTATTGGCAGAGACAAATATGGTGGAGACGTCAGACCTTGATCCAAGGGAGGAATTCCAAGACATAAGGGTTAGTCCCATAGAAGACCTGGAATATGGCGCTGATGCAGTGATACCAGCAGAGGTCGACCCGCCAAGCTGGAGAAGAGCAACATTAACAGTAGAAGTAAACAGCGAGGCGCTCAAAGAGAATCTAGATTTGCTAGAAGAAGTAAGAGAAGCTGCGCACTTCAGAGAATTTATGGTGAAGCAGAGAGCATCACGGAAATATAATACCAGGGTAATGGCAAGAGAATTCCGAGAAGGAGACTTGGTGCTGAAACGAGCGATGGGACGAAATAAGGGAGGAAAGCTAGCCCTAACTGGGAAGGCCCTTATAGGATTCAAGAAGCATTCGGAGGAGGTGCTTATAGGTTGGAGACACTGAAGGGCGAGACGCTACCTAGAGCGTGGAATGTGATCAACCTATGTTTCTACTACAGTTAGGTCGCTTGGTCGCCCTATAATTAAGTAGTTTTGTCTTGCAATTTATTTCATGTTTTTTCATATGTCGTTGTACGAACATGTTTCATTTGGCGTTTTTAAATTAAATAAAAGGGCGATGTGACACTCTTTTCTCCTGCAAGGGCAGGAGTTTTTATCGAGGCCCGTCGTTTTTAAACATCACTGTATCTTCTCCACAACTGCCATGAAAAAAGGCGTCTACCAAGACTTGTCGTGGAAAAAGGCGTCTACCAAGACTTGCCGTGAAAAAGGCGTCTACCAAGACTTGCCGTGGAAAAAAGGTGTCTAGACTTGCCGTGAGAAAGGTGTCTACCAAGACTTGCCGTGAAAAAGGCGTCTACCAAGACTTGCCACGAGAAAGGCATCTACCAAAGACATGCCACGAAAGAAAAATGCCAGTCATGGGCGAGATGCCCCTCAGGGGCGAGATGCCCTTCATGGGCGAACTAGTCATGGGCGAGATCCCCCTCAGGGGCGAGATGCCCTTCAGGGGTAGGAAGGAAGCCCTCTATGGGCGAGATACCCGGATCAAAGCAAGAGTATTTTAAGCAAAAGAATACTATAGCAATAAAAAGCATCGTTACGATAGGCAAGGAATAACACACAACAAAATATATCAAGAACATCAAATAAGCCATCATAAGGGCAAACAAGCAAAATACTTCAAGTACACAAGGAACAATGCAGCAACACCAACACGAACAAAGGGGGAGTCGAACGCAGGACATCAAATTAGCATACATGTAAAAATAGTGAGACTTTACCCCGTTAACCGCAGTAACTAACTCGTCCGCTCGCACAGGTTCAACAATAATAATCTCATCCTCGTCGTCATCGTTGTATAGTGTATAACCTTCTCTAAAACAACAAATACTCTCAAGAGAAGTGAACTTCGACGCGGTATCCATCCCGACGGGCACCACCCTATGAAAGACGAAGTAGGCATTAAACAACTACTACCCCTACCATGATAGGCATCACTAAAAAATTACAGGCATACCTCATGGGCGCGTGAATACCCTTTCGGGCGAGCAGCCCTCTATGGGGCGACATGCCCATCACGGGCGAGATGCCTCCTTGGGTGATCAAGCCCATCACGATCGAGATGCCCTTCGCGGGCGATCAAGCCATCACGGGCGAGATGCCCTCTATGGGCGAGCAAGCTCATCACGGGCGAGATGCCCTTCTTGGGCGAGCAGCTCCATACAGGCGAGTGCCCTTCGGGGCGCGTGGCCCTTTCGAGCACGTGAAACCTGTTCGATGAATAAAGCTTCACGGCAAATATGGCTAATACCCCGAAATAAAAAAAGTTCCTTCAGTCCGATATAACACTAACAAATGTAAGCCTTGTGCTTGGGGGTCTGTGTACCGAGGGATCAGACAAAGCCCAACTCAATCAGCACTACACCTCAATCCTTAAGCCTTGTGCTTGGGGGGCTGTGTACCGGGGGATCAGACAAAACCCAACTCAATCAGCACTACACCTCAATCCTTGAGCATTGTGCTTGGGGGGCTGTGTACAGGGGGATCAGCCAAGGCCCAACTCGTTCAAACCCAATACGTATCAACTGTTGGGCTGCCCCGGCTAATCAACTCGCCCAAGCCCATTCAATGCTGGAGGTTACCATCTCAAACCCACGTTCACCCATAAACACGTGAGGAGGGCGAGCAGGTGAGTCTTTGACCACGATCATCCAGCTCCCCAGTGGAGATCGTGGGGAAATGGGGAGCCCAAAGCTTTGGCAGTTACCCCGGGACTACTATATATAGACCCCCCCCACCGATAACAAAAGGGAGATCCATTTAACACACTTAACATACAAAGCCTTAAGTATCAACCACGAATATACACCCCCTGCATACTTAGCAGGAACACATTGTTGGTGTAAGCCCTAGAGGCCAATTAATTATTGCATAATTTACTCATCAAATAAAAGGCTTTTTCTTTATTATGTTTATGTGTTAAAATAATAAAAGTCCCTAGAATAGTTGATTCGTTAATGGAACGTTCAGTGTGACTTAAACGTGAGAATCCATTAAATATAAGAACACTATTCTTAAACGTATCTGTAGTTAAGCTTTATTGTGAAATGGGATAACATTAAAGCATAGAGACTATTATGTTGGTAGACTGATGATCACGTCTCACTGATCATAGATAATGAGTTATCAAGTCTTCACATAGATATAAAAGTTAAGGGTAACTTTATATCGGATTGACCCACCATGAGAATACTACATAGAATGTTATGAAATGTCATAAGTTATTCTCATAGTGATAAAAGGTGCATTCCATCCTTCGACCTGAAACCACGGTGTACCCTAGATGCAGGAGTGTAATACCTTGTTGCCATTCAAACGTTATCCGTAACTGGATAACTATAAAGTTGGTTGATGGGTATCCCACGAATCATGCTGAGGGACATGAGTGACCTAGATGAGATTTGTCCCTCCTACATAACGGGAGATATGTCTATGGGCCCAATATTGAACTAGACAAGGATGACATACTATGCCTTGTGTTCAATATAGACATGAGGGCAAAAAGGTAATTATGCACAAGATGTTTATCACAGAAAGGTTAGTCAGATCACATGACATTCTTATAACTTGGGTAACAGTGATGTGTTGCTAGATACCGCTCACTGTTTATAATATTAAGATAAATATTATTGCCAACGTTATAAGAACCTACAGGGTCACACACATAAGGACAGTTAAAACGGGAAAAATAAGTAAGACTTATTGCGGGGGTGCAATTAGTGAAAAATGAATATTGGGCTTAAGAAGTCCAAATTCGTGTGAACTGAAGCTCACATAAGAAACTCTATAAATAGAGCCTTATGAAGTTCAGTCTCTCATACTTTTGGAGAAATTCTGAATTTCTCTAAACCCTAATTCGTATTTGAGAAATTGTGAATTTCTCTAAACCCTAATCCGCTCAAGTTCCCTCATTCTTCATCCAAGAACGGCTAGCACCGAAGGTTGAAGGTTCTTGTTCGTGTGGACTAAGTGGAGGCGCTGCAATTGTGGTGCTCGTGATCGATTGAAGGTTCTTGTTCGTGATCATACGGTGGTTCTTGTTCGTGATCGAAAGGCAGTTCGTGTTCGTGATCGAAAGCTCTTTGTTCGCGAAAGAAAGCATCAGTTCTTCAAAGGTAACAATATATTCTTGACCATGATCTTTCACATGGATCCATTGAAGGAAATTAAATTTTTAAATCCGCTGCGTTTTATCTTTGATAAACAGTTACGTTTTCCTTCAGTGGTATCAGAGCCACTTGTGAAACCATGGATCGGTTTTGATGTTTGTTACCGTTTATTAATATGATATGATTATGAATCTATATTAATAATAATAAGAACAAGAATTAATAAGATGTGATTGATTAATCATAATTTATATATGTGATATATAATTCTAATACAACGTTGGTATATGTGATATACCGATTATATTGTTCATCAGAATATTTTGTGATTGGCGTGAATAATGGGTGATTGTGAGCATGTGCTTCGGAATCCGATACTGGTGAAGCATTCATGAGTCAATCATCTATAATGAACAACAATCTTGAAACGTTTTGATGAATGATTGTTGTATTAGGATTCATAAAATACAAGTGTTGTATTATTATGGAAACATAATCGGTTAGGGTTTCAAAATTGTGTCAAACGTTGATACAATTAGGGTTTCGTTAATGAACTGTTTATTACGAAACCTTGAATCGGATTGTTTTGTTTAATCACGTTTCTGTTTAAATTGTTTAAACATTGTATAAAATCGCTATTCTATTTAAACATTTTAATCGCGTTTCTGTTTAAAGCAAAAGTTGTTTAAATCGCGATTCTTTTTAATTGTTTAAATCGCAATTCTGTTTAATTGTTTAATCGTGTGCCTGTTTAAATTGTTTAAACATGTTAATGTCTCTGTTTAAATCGTTTAAACACATCAGAAACTGTTTCTGTTTAATTCGTTTATGTTTAAAATGTTTAAACATATTGGTGATCAATCATGGTATTTTATTAATTGGACTAATTTAATAATAATAATAATGATTATGTGTTTATTATTATTGTATTTGTGATATACATGGTTATGGCCTTAGTCTTTTAATTTTTTGTTTTGGTTTTGAAATACGGCCTGCGTGTCGTACCTCTCTTATATCATCTCATAATGTAATTCACTCGTATGTAACACGAGTATTCTTGTAGTCATGTAATATAGGAGAAATAAACAAGAAAAGAAGGACAGCCATGAAGATCTAGACTTGGAGAAGTATAGGTCGTTCTTAGTTATAGCATAGATTCTCTCATTGTTTTGAGGGAGCAATTACGCTAGGGGCCATAACCATGTCACTTTATTATGTTGTGTATGTATGATGCATGTTATCATTGGAGTGACATTATTGCATGTAAGCCGTGGTAGGGTGAGATCTAATAAATTAACAAAACCCCTCAAAAGAATATATTAAGTTTTATGCTTTCCAAAGAATAGCACCCTTCAAGATCAATATCGATTAATGTAGGTTTTGCCAACGTAAAGTGCATTGTCTATATTGATAAGTTGCGGTGAGATAACCTGTTTATCCGAGGGCTATTCTTTGGGTTAACTTAACTAAATAAATATAATATGATTATATGATTTTAGAAGCAAGCGTCAGGTTATTCCATATGATGGATTAAAATAAGTGTTATTTACCCAACGGAAATGATATGAGAGTTGTATGAGATACAATTGGAAAGGAGTTTCCTACCTAAATAAACTAAGTTTTGTGTAATCAGCCCAACGCTGACTTAAAACAAAGTGAAATACGAATCTCATTCTCACTAGAAAATCTTCCAACGGGATTTTCCGAATCAAATGTCGAGGGTCATTTGTTTTGAGTAAAATAGTGGGAGCACATGTTTGATTAAAGACCTAATTAAATATGTCTTGAAATTATTTAATACTTATATCTTCACTTTTATAATGTAGATCACCATGACAAACAATAACACCTCAAACAGTATTATGAGAAGCATTCTTGACAAAGAAAAATTGTCTGGGACAAATTTTCTTGATTGGCATCGTAACTTGAGGATTGTCCTCATGCACAAGAAAAAGTTGTATGCTATAGAGGAACCTCACCCTGACCCTGAGGAGGAACCTGCTGCCAATGCTCCTAAGGCTCAAAGAGATGCTTATCAGAAGCGTGTCGATGATGCCTTAGATGCAAAATGTCTCATGCTAGCTACCATGACCTCTGAGCTTCAGAAGCAACATGAGGAAATGAATGCGTTCGATATGATCGAACATCTGAAAACGCTTTACCAAGAGCAAGCTAGAATTGAGAGATTTGATGTTTCCAGAGCCCTTTTCCAAGCCAAGCTATCTGAGGGATCTCCTGTAAGTCCACATGTACTCAAGATGATTGGGTACGTGGGGAACTTAGCAAGATTGGGATTTCCACTTGGGAATGAGCTTGCAACTGATCTGATCCTGCAATCGTTGCCGGAGAGTTTTAACCAGTTCGTTCTTAACTTCACCATGTCAGACATGGAGAAAACTCTGCCACAACTATTGGGCATGTTAAGACAAGCTGAACAAAACATGCGATCAAAAGGGAAGTCGAATCATGTCTTAATGATCGACAATGGAAATCATAAGAAAGGCAACAAAGCAAAGGCAAGCAAAGGGAAGGGCAAGGAAGTTGTCAAACCCAAACCTGCCACTCTAACTTTGAAGCCCACTGGTGGCATTGCAAAGGAGGGTAAGTGCTTCCACTGTAACAAGACTGGACATTGGAAGAGGAACTGCCCAAAGTACCTGGAAGACAAGAAGAATGGAATAGAGAGTTCCAACTCAGCAGGTATCTTTGTTATTGAAATTAATTTATCTACTTCTTCTATATGGGTATTAGATACCGGATGTGGTTCTCACATTTGTACTAATGTGCAGGGGCTGCAAAGGAGTAGGGTATTGGCTAAAGGTGAAGTCGACCTACGAGTGGGAAATGGAGCAAGAGTTGCCGCATTAGCTGTAGGAGTTTATGATTTGACTTTACCTACTGGTTTAATAATACAGTTAGAAAACTGTTTTTATGTACCTGCCATTAGCAAGAATATTATTTCTGTTTCTTGTTTAGATAAACTTGGCTTTTCATTTCTAATAAAGAACAATTGTTGCTCCATTTATTTAAATGATATCTTTTATGCCAATGCACAAATGAGTAATGGTTTATATATTCTTGATCTTGAAATGCCAATTTATAACATTGATACTAAAAGGATGAAAGCTAATGAGTTAAATCCTACATACCTTTGGCACTGTCGTTTAGGCCATATAAATGAGAAACGCATTTCCAAACTCCATAAGGATGGACTCTTGGATTCATTTGATTATGAATCATTTGAAACATGTAGGTCTTGTTTATTGGAAAAAATGACAAAGACCCCATTCACTAGTAAAGGTGAAAGGGCAAGTGATCTTTTGGCTCTCATACATACTGATGTATGTGGAACACTGAACACACCTGCTAGAGGAGGTTTTCAATACTTCATCACATTTACTGATGATTACAGTAGATATGGATATGTGTATCTAATGAAGCACAAATCTGAATCCTTTGAAAAGTTCAAAGAATTTAAAAATGAAGTACAAAACCAACTAGGGAATAAAATCAAAACCCTTCGATCCGATCGAGGTGGTGAGTATTTAAGCCTAGAATTTGATGACCATCTAAAAGAGTGTGGGATCCTATCCCAACTCACTCCTCCTGGAACACCACAATGGAATGGTGTGTCTGAGAGAAGAAACCGAACCTTGTTAGACATGATACGGTCTATGATGAGTCACGCTGATCTTCCAAACTCCTTTTGGGGTCATGCTCTATTAACAGCAGCATACACACTTAACCGTGTTCCTTCTAAAACGATTGACAAGACACCGTATGAATTATGGAGTGGTAAGAAACCACATATGTCTTACTTGAAAATTTGGGGTTGTGAAGTTTATGTAAAACGTCAAATGTCTACTAAACTTGAACCCAAATCTGACAAGTGTTTCTTTGTAGGATATCCTAAAGAAACAAAAGGATATTACTTTTACAATCCTTCCGAGGGCAAAGTGTTTGTCGCTCGAACTGGAGTATTCCTAGAAAAGGACTTTGTATCCAAGGGAATCAGTGGGAGGAAAGTAGATCTTGAAGAAATTCATGATCCACAAAGTAATAATAAACCAATGGAGGAACAAGAGCAGGACGCACAAAATGTTGTGACAGAGAATCCTACTCAAGTAACACAAGAACCACGTAGGTCTAGCAGGATACGTCTGGAACCTGAAAGATATGGATATTTCATATCAGAACAAGGTGACGTATTACTCATGGATCAAGATGAGCCTGCGACTTATCAAGAGGCCATAACAGGCCCCAAATCTGAGAAGTGGCTTGAAGCCATGAAATCTGAAATGGATTCCATGTACACAAACCAAGTTTGGAACTTGGTAGAAGCTCCTGATGGGGTCAAACCCATAGGATGCAAGTGGGTCTTCAAAAAGAAGATTGACATGGATGGAAAGGTGCAAACCTATAAAGCACGGTTGGTTGCAAAAGGTTTCAAACAAATTCATGGCGTAGACTATAATGAAACCTTTTCGCCAGTTGCAATGATTAAATCCATTCGGATCTTACTTGCCATCGCTGCATATCATGATTATGAAATATGGCAGATGGATGTGAAGACAGCCTTCCTTAATGGAAGTCTTCTTGAGTATGTGTACATGACACAACCTGAAGGTTTTTGCATTCCAGATGAAGCTAAAAGGATATGCAAGTTGCAGCGATCAATCTACGGATTAAAGCAAGCTTCCAGAAGTTGGAATCTTCGTTTTGATGAAACTGTAAAACAGTTTGGATTCATTAAAAATGAAGATGAACCTTGTGTTTACAAGAAGGTTAGTGGGTACATAGTCGTGTTCCTAGTGTTGTATGTAGATGACATACTACTTATAGGAAACGACATCCCTACCTTGTTACAAGTTAAAACTTGGCTAGGGAAATGTTTTTCTATGAAAGATCTGGGTGAAGCAGCCTATATATTAGGGATTAAGATCTATAGAGATAGATCACAGAAACTGCTTGGCTTAAGTCAGAGTACATACATAGACAAAGTGCTGAGACGCTTTAATATGCATGATTCCAAGAAAGGATTCATTCCTATGCAACATGGCTTGTGTCTTTCAAAAGTACAATCTCCCTCGTCTAAAGAAGAGAGGGATCGCATGAATAAAATCCCATATGCATCAGCTATTGGATCCATCATGTATGCCATGATATGTACTCGCCCAAATGTATCATATGCCTTAAGTGCAACGAGTCGATACCAGTCTGATCCTGGTGAGGTTCATTGGGTTGCTGTCAAGAACATTCTTAAATACTTAAGAAGGACCAAAGATTCATTCCTAATCTATGGAGGTCAAGAAGAGCTAAATGTAATAGGTTACACTGATGCTAGCTTCCAGACAGATAGGGATGACTTTCGATCACAGTCCGGATATGTGTTTTGCATAAATGGTGGCGCTGTGAGCTGGAAAAGTTCAAAGCAAGATACAGTTGTCGATTCTACAACCGAAGCTGAGTACATTGCCGCATCAAGTGCAGCAAAGGAAGCTGTTTGGATAAAGAAGTTCATCACTGAACTTGGCATTTTCCCTAGCATTGTGGATCCCATTAATCTATTTTGTGATAACAATGGTGCCATCGCACAAGCTAAGGAACCTAGATCTCACCAAAAGTCCAAACATATACTCAGGCGCTTTCATCTCATTCGAGAAATAATTGATAGAGGAGAAGTGAAGATATGCAAAGTACCAACACTTGACAATATCGCTGACCCACTTACGAAACCTTTTGCTCAACCAAAGCATGAGGGTCATACTAGAAACATAGGTATTAGGAGTATGCCTGATTGGCTCTAGTGCTAGTGGGAGATTGTTGGTGTAAGCCCTAAAGGCCAATTAATTATTGAATAATTTACTCATCAAATAAAAGGCTTTTTCTTTATTATGTTTATGTGTTAAAATAATAAAGGTCCCTAGAATAGTTGATTCGTTAATGGAACGTTAAGTGTGACTTAAACGTGAGAATCCATTAAATATAAGAACACTATTCTTAAACGTATCCGTAGTCAAGCTTTATTGTGAAATGAGATAACATTAAAGCATAGAGACTATTATGTTGGTAGACTGATGATCACGTCTCATTGATCATAGATAATGAGTTATCAAGTCTTCACATAGATATAAAAGTTAAGGGTAACTTTATATCGGATTGACCCACCATGAGAATACTACATAGAATGTTATGAAATGTCATAAGTTATTCTCATAGTGATAAAAGGTGCATTCCATCCTTCGACCTGAAACCACGGTGTACCCTAGATGTAGGAGTGTAATACCTTGCTGCCATTCAAACGTTATCCGTAACTGGATAACTATAAAGTTGGTTGATGGGTACGAATCATGCTGAGGGACATGAGTGACCTAGATGAGATTTGTCCCTTCTACATAACGGGAGATATGTCTATGGGCCCAATATTGAACTAGACAAGGATGACATACTATGCCTTGTGTTCAATATAGACATGAGGGCAAAAGGGTAAATATGCACAAGATGTTTATCACAGAAAGGTTAGTCAGATCACATGACATTCTTATAACTTGGGTAACAGTGATGTGTTGCTAGATACCGCTCACTGTTTATAATATTAAGATAAATATTATTGCCAACGTTATAAGAACCTACATGGTCACACACATAAGGACAGTTAAAACGGGAAAAATAAGTAAGACTTATTGCGGGGGTGCAATTAGTGAAAAACGAATATTGGGCTTAAGAAGTCCAAATTCGTGTGAACTGAAGCTCACATAAGAAACTCTATAAATAGAGCCTTATGAAGTTCAGTCTCTCATACTTTTGGAGAAATTCTGAATTTCTCTAAACCCTAATTCGTATTTGAGAAATTGTGAATTTCTCTAAACCCTAATCCGCTCAAGTTCCCTCATTCTTCATCCAAGAACGGCTAGCACCGAAGGTTGAAGGTTCTTGTTCGTGTGGACTAAGTGGAGGCGCTGCAATTGTGGTGCTCGTGATCGATTGAAGGTTCTTGTTCGTGATCATACGGTGGTTCTTGTTCGTGATCGAAAGGCAGTTCGTGTTCGTGATCGAAAGCTCTTTGTTCGCGAAAGAAAGCATCAGTTCTTCAAAGGTAACAATATATTCTTGACCATGATCTTTCACATGGATCCATTGAAGGAAAATAAAATTTTTAAATCCGCTGCGTTTTATCTTTGATAAACAGTTACGTTTTCCTTCACACATACCACCTTCCCATGATCTACCACATTATTCAAATGAGATATTTTCACATCACGATAGAACTCATAGAACGTGGGGAGAAAAAGGCGAAAAAAGTAACCCATGATCCCACTAAGTATAGAAACAACCTCACTAAAAGAGGTGGCAAGGATAATAAACCGTCCACTCACCCATGATCATGTTATAATGTCAAAGTGGCTGAATGGAGAAGGAAAGCCTATAAATACAACTCCTTCATTCTTTTAAAGAGGACAATTCTTTTGTTATCAGAAATATATAAAACTTCTATCTCCGTCTTTTTTATTTCATATCATAGCAAATACAATCACTATCATTTGTAATTATAATAAAGAAGAAATTTTGATAATAGACCGATAATTCTTGATCATAGACTGATTATCTTTATTATCGACGGTCCAATTTAACTACTTTTCATACCCCTTTAAGTGTTCACCAGAACAGTTCTTGTTAGTATTTTTCTTCTTCATCAGGATTTGAATCCGGGTCATTAACACCTTTAACTCTTAACTCAAATCAATTGAGTTACTCATCTCACTCACTCGACATTAAAAATTATCGTTAATTTTTCAAAAATTTGATGTGACAATATTTTGGGAACAACTAAGGGCATGTTTGGATTAACTTATTTTTGAGCTTATGCAAACATCTTATACAATTTTTATGTATTATTATAAGTTTGTCAAGGTAGTTTATGATAAAATAGCTTATAAAAATATAATTTTCATTAGTGTGAACTTATAAAATAGCATAAAACTTAATTTATATTGCATAAGCTGTTTGCATAAGCTCAAAAATAAGCTAATCCAAACGGGTCATAACTCGTTGATTTGACATATTTATGGGATAAATGGATTGATGATATGTCTTAGATGGAAGACAAATGGAGGAATAATAAATGGAGGGAACTCAAACCCTTCTTTAAACATATCATGACGTCTTTTCCCCTTTCTACCCTGAGGTTCCTATAGTACTCTATAGGAACATCTTGTTTTTATTCTAACTTTGCGCTTAATTTTAATTGCTTGTAAAAAATGTATAAATGTGGGAATTAAAGGTAATGATAAAAAAGTTTAAAGTGATAAAAAAGGAGAATGTTTTTGTTGATTTTATTGATTGGAGAGACAAATCTCATGCCTACGTACCCGAGGGATCAAACCACCGTAGTTCGGGGTAAAAATTATGAGTAAATTTGTTTGTTTGATTTTAAGGTTTTGAAAATGGTTTTAAAGACCAAAAGCCAAAAGTGGCAAAATGTGAGTTTGATTGAGGTTAGTTTGTGAAGAAAGTCTATATGGTTAAATTGATTGAAGTTTGATTAAGAAATAAAACGCGGACACTTGGTTTAAAATCCAAGGTTTGTTGAGAAAATGTTTTGAGTGATAAAAGTCACTTGGTTTAAAATCCAAGGTTTTTGGCGAGAAAAAGGAACACTTGGGTTAAAATCCAAGGTTTTAGCGATAAAAGAAGTCATTGGTTTAAAGTGGCACTTGGTTTAAAATCCAAGTTTGGGATAAAAAAGAACTCTTGGGTTAAAATCCAAGGTTTTCACGATAAAAAGAAACGTTTGGTTTAAAATCCAAAGTTTTGAAAAATGCTTGATGACAAAATGTTTTTGTGCTTTTGAGAATGAATGGTTTTGACTTTTTTTTTGAAGAGGTGTTGACCTCATTTTTTGAGAAGAAAATGTTTAATTATTTCAATTGGAATGTTGGGTTCCAAATTAATAAAAAAAGTTAGCGCTAAAAAATAATAACGTCGCAATAAGCAAATTAAGCGCGAAGACAATCCGTAATGATATTTTGATCAAAACGGTGTCTTTTCCCTCGGAATTAAATATGCTAACGTTTTTTTGCAGAAAGCGATAAATAAATATGCATGAGATGCAAGTTTTTATTTATAGTGTACATTTGTTCCTAATTACATTCTAAGGTATTTGCAAGAAAAATAAATATGAAATGAATGCAAGATGATGCTATGCAATTTTTATTTAAATTTACATTAAATCCTAAAAATACAATCTAATGTCCTTGCAATAAAATAAATGGTTAATTAATTAGGCAATAAATTAAATGTTAGATTAACAAGCAATAATAATGAAATATGTTAGTGACAATAATAATGATAAGTTAGTAAGTTAGTAATGATAAAGAATAAAGCATGAATAATAAAAGTTAAGTTAGTGAGCAAGATTAAACACAAATAATCATGAAATAAATAATAAAAAAAAAAGAACCTCAAATAAGTGCTTATTTTGGATTTAATAGCTTATTGAAGCACATTCCATAAGCACTTTTATCATAGGCAAAAATAAAATAAAAAAACATAAGGGGGTGCAAATATCAATAAAAATAGAAAGGGGGTGCAAAAAACAACTCTGGGCCCAAGCCCAGCTGGGGGGCGTGGCCCAGAGGGGGTGTGTGAAGTAAAATGTAAAAATCAGATCAGAGCCGTCTGATTGATCAGACAACTCTGATTTGATCACAGGCAAATATAATCTGGAACGTTAAATCAGGATCAGGTGGGCTAAGGCGCGCAGGTGCACCGTAAGATCGTGCACCTGCACGCACAGGATCAAACTAAGAGTATATAAGAAAAAACAAACCCTAAAAACAAATAATCACAGAACAAACGCCTTCTTCTCTCTTCTTCTTCTCAAGCCGCGGCGGCGATTCCTTCTTCTCTCTCACCCGCCGTCGCTCTTCTTCTTTCTTCTCTCTCTCACCCGCGATTTCTTTCTTCTGTTCTCTCACCCGCGATTTAACTTTCCTCTTCTCTCTCGATTTCGGATCGAGCAAAACAGAACGAAAAAAGTTTTTAGATTCGGTTTCGTTTTCGGTTCAGTTATTTTGATTCCGTTTTGATTTCGATTCGGTTTGTTTGATCTGGAAAAGAAAGAATGAGGTTTTGATTCTGGGTTCTGTGGTGATGAACGATCTGTGATGTTGTGATTCAGTTTGATTTTGTTTCTGGGTTTGATGATGATGATGAAATTTCTGGGTTTTGTTGTTCGAAGAAGATGAAATTTTGTTGCGATTTTGATTCTGTTTATGATTTTTCTGGGTTTGTTTCTAGATTTTTCTTGGTTGTTGATGATTCTGGGTTTTTGTTTTGATGAAGATGATGAATTTGTGTGGTTAATGATTTTTGATTTTCTGTTTTGATTTTTGATTCAACGAAGGAGATGAAGTTTTTGTTTTCTGCGGCTGACTTAACTTTTCTGACCCCCTTGGAAACTGTGCAATTAGTACAGTATAAATATTGTGTCAGGATTAGGGTTTTGCAGATGAAAAAGTTTCCCCATTTGGACAAAATTGCCCCTTTGGGCCTGAATTGGACAAAAACACAGATTTGGACCTAAATAAAATAAAAATAAAAAACCTTAAAAAGAAAAAACGAAAATGGTAATAAAAAAATGAAAATGACTTAATAAAATAAAATAAAAACAAATTAAATAATAAAAATAAAAATTAATATATATAAAGAAATAATAATAATAATAATAATAATAATAATAATAATAATAATAATAATAATAATAATAAAAAGAACCACTAAATGAGGTATTTTAAAATACCTCTCTGCCGAAATTTCGTCAGAAACGAACAAAGAAAAATCCGTCTTAAAAAGACGTATAAAAGCGATCGGTCAAAAAATGGGGTATGACACATGAACATAAACAAAAGGAACATAACACCACAAATTCATAACAAAATTAATGAAAGCAAACATTACCAACCCACGAACAACATGTCGACGAGCATAGAACAACCCACAAACAACATGCCAGCGAACACATAACAACCCACAAACTACACGTCGGCGAGCACAGAACAACCCACAAAAAACAACAAGACCTAGTCGAAAAGAGAGAAACGCGGTGGTGCGGAGTAGAGAACTCATCGCACCACCATCCTTTGAGGTTACATCTCGGTTGAGCAACTTTAGATAAAGGGAAGAGTAGCGGCGACAGTTTAGGTTAGTTCAGAGAGAAGACAGAGAGATTAGTTTAGAGAGAGAGAAAAAAAAAGCAATTTCTTTTGATTTGCGGGTTTTAATAGTTTAACAACTACTACTATTATAAAAAAAAAATGTTTAAAACTACATTAAAAACAGAGTAATACTTTATGTAATTAAATTAGAGAGCTTCAGTTTCATTCTAATTTTTTGTTTTGTCTAATTTTATTGTTTTTATCAGTGTTTTAAAAACCGAACCATACTGGTCGGTCAAATCGGTTGAACCGAGAACTGGAGGGGTAACTGGTATGGTCTGATTGTCAGACCGTCCATGTTATCAAACCGGTCAGAATTGGCTGAAACCAGGAAAACTGGAGAACTCACAGTTTATTCAAACCGGGCGGTTCAAATGCGCGTAATTTTTTTTTTTTAACATAATGTAAGCCTTCATTCATCAACGAAAGGCGGGGCGGAAAGACTCCTAGATTACCGAAAATCGTCCGCTATTAGATAGATGTGCCTTATCCGAAAAGTGACAATGGTCGAACCCCTGATGTTTACATATAAGTAGAGAAGCAATGTCGCTATGTTAGAAAAATCATTTTTATCCAGATTAGTCATGCGGTTCGACCAATAACCTAGTAATTCGACCAATTAACGGGTAACCTAATTATTATTATTTTCCTATCTAATAAAAAAAAACACCCGTTTGTTAATATCAAAATCTGCGTTTCTCCCACGCACGCTTCATCTTGTTGCTTTTCTTCCCCCCTTTCAAAATATAAAAGGGAGATTGCAACTTGCAACTACCCTGCTTTCCTTCATACGAAGACGACGACCAATTCATGGTTTTGCCATAACCCATTCCAACTCACCAAAACCACTCGTTTCAACAATTAAAAAAATAAACATGTAAGTTTTAATTATTTATTTTTACCCAACATTCTCACTAACATGCTTCAATTCAATAATTTTGTTGTTAATATGTTCATACAGTTGAATTTGAATTTGAATTTGCAGGGGAGCTCTGAAATTGGAACTTCATCATTCTTCACAAAGAGTATATGACAATGACATTGCTGCTGATCTTGATCCTGAACCTGATTGGAGTTTCGATGCTCTTGTCTCCGAGCTCAATGCTTTGGAAGACAAACTCTCCGTTACTTCTTCCACTCAACCATTGCATTTTCATAAAACAACGTCAAGGTGCTACTTCATTCATATGAGGAATTGGATTTTTTTAGTTGATTAACAAAGAGATGTAATTTGTCTAATTTAGTAAATTTGAATGATTTTAATGGCATTTAATTCTGGATTAGTGATAGAATTGAACATTGAATTAGCTGCAACTAGCATGAATAGTAAACTTTATAATTTGATAAGTGTGTTTTTTATTTTGTGTTTTTGAACACCAAGTGTTTGTGAAAATGACCATGTTATGTTAGCATTATTTTGGATGTTTGTATTATTCTATTTTACAGTATTTTCCATATGTTACTGGTACACCATTGCCTCATTCAATTGAATAATGTTGGAATCGTGGTTTCTGTGGAAAGATACGGCGATGCAGTTTATGTTTGTGTAGTTGAAATCAGTGGCTATCAAGTTTTTTTTATTATGACTTTCAAAACAATGAGTTTATGAATTATGAGCATGTCATTGCTGTCAAATTGAACTCTGTTGATTTTTAGGCTTAACTTAGCTGGTGGGAAAGAAATTGAGAAAGGTAGAAGATTTGTATTTTGTGCCCCTGAGTATGAGACGGAGAGCGAGGATGATGATGAGGATGACAATGACAAAGCGTTAGTGGTAGCCAGCACCGGCAAACGCTTCAATTATGATGAACTTTATCTGAGGTGCCTATTTTGTGAACCATAGCGATATTCTCATATTTCAAATCATGATATAGTCAAGTTTGGAAGCTTATCTCTCTTTTAATTTAACAATGTTATCTTCATGTTTCCGGTTGTATTTTTTTGATTTGATAGTAATGTTTTATCACTTCCTTTGGTGCTTCAGTGACAGCGATGATGATTCCGATGTTGACCCTGCTTTTGAAGTGCAACCTTACCTAATGAATAAAGTGGGGGAGGTTGAAGGTGCCTTAATTGAATTGACACAGGAACACCAGCTGAGGGTTAAGGTGAGTGGTCCTATTGATAGCAATGCACTTGTTGCCATTCTTGATTGACATATAACTTGTAGTAAATTACATCATGATTTGTTTCGTGTTGTATAACATGCTTGTGTCTGATCTTCTGGATTCACAGGATGAAATTAGGAATAAGATCTCAGTATTAGAGACATCTCTACTGAATGAAAGCCAGAACTCCATTTCTTCCCTTCTTCGAGTTGAGAAATTCAAAGAAACAAGGCAGGAGTTGGATAAAAAGTTTGACACTCAATATCAGCGCCAAATGTAAGACTGCATTGTCTCGTCCTGCCCCTTTATCTTTTCTTTTCAAGGCAACATGATTCCTTCATTCTACAACATATTTATCTTGTTAGACTTAAAATAATGGGTTATTTTGTGTAACGATGCTTTTTGCTATTGCACCACTACTTGTAGGGATCCACTAATCTTCTCTAACTAACAATTGAAATACTTCCAGATTCTGTATCATAAGAACCAGAAACTCTCTCAACTTTCCTTTACTTTCTCTCATTTTATCTTTCCTTCTACGATTCTGCAACTGTAATATAAATTCATTTGTATAAATATTGGGCTTGATTGTGTGTGATTTGATGTTGATAAATGATAACTAATATCTGACATGTGCAGCATATTGTCCACCAGACTTGCTCTTATACCATCGAAAACATATTCCTCTCGTTCTTTCATTTTTTTTGTTAGATAATTGGTGTGTTTGAACGAGTTAAAATTCTTGAAAACAAAGAAGCTGATGATTGACATCTCCCAATTTTTGTAGTGCAGAAGCACTTGATAGTCACTTGACAGCTGTTCAACGGGACCGGGAACTCAGATCACAAATAGAAGAAAGGAAAATAAGAAATGATGCAGCGTATGAAGAAGCCAAGAGAAAGGTTGCTATGCAAGAGGAAAAGCAGCAACAAGAAAAGGCTAAAGCTGAAGCAGAGGTACCATACCCGTATATTTTAGTTTGACTGTTATTTTGAAAAAACTCCAATTTTTATTTCTAGTTAGCATCTGTGCACAACTACAAACTGAAGTGTTGTGTTACTGTTTTTTTTTTTTTAGTAATGTTTGGAGAGTCCTAAACTGCCATACATACATTTATTGCTGCATTGGTTTGGTCTATTCACTTTACCGGCTACTGACCTTGTTAGTAATTCACATGTCCACCACTATATGGGTCTTGTTAATTTAGTTGAAGCGTACATTTTTGCTACCTATCTTCTTTTTAGAGGCTTAAGCCCCAATGGCCATTCATTCACGATATCTAAATTTTGTGGGTGCAGGCCAAACATAAAGCTGAGGAAGTAAAACAAGCTGCATTGGAAGCTGAGAGAAAAGCAACAATGGAAGCCAAAACAAAGGCAGCAATGGAAGCTGAAAAAAGAGCAGCAGCAGAAGCTGAAAGAAGAGCACAAAAGGACGCCATAGAAAGTTCCAAAACGGTTACTTCTGGAGTGGCCCAAGATACTGAAACCAAGGAATCTGGTATGGGTTTTCTATTTTCACTTTTCATCACATTTTGAATATCTCTTTCCAATGTAGGTTTTTTCCCTTTACCCGTTTCTCCACATCCAATATGCCAAAATGCTTTGCCTTATTCTTTTACTACCATTTAGTTGGAAATCGGCTGTTTCTCTATATTTTAGAATACTGGTAAAACTTTTTATCATCTTCCTTGTCTCGTCGAATATTTATTTGATGAAACTATTTTCATAACCAAAAACTTTGGTGTCGTTAAGACTTATAAATCTCCTATATTATCTTCTGTCACTGTGTTGTTAAGCACAAAAGTTTCCTTCATACACTTTTTTTTCTTTTTAAATATTTTCTATTATTGGTTTGTTTGCTTTGTTTCTAAAAAGGCATTGAACCACTTTGTAAAGTTTGAAAGCTTTGGTTTGATTGCTGTTACTTGATATATTCATGTGGTTGAACTCCTGTGCATCCAGAGGGTAAAATTAAGTATTAATATATAGTCTTTTGAAATAATCTATATTTCGTAATAGAATGTATAAATTTCAAGGATACATAAATATATTTTCTGCCTATTTTTTTTTTTTTTTTGGTGAATATATTTTCTGCCTATTTTTATTGTTTATCTCATTATTTTTTTGCATATCTTAAAATGTTATATTTAAAAGTTTTGAAATTTTCATAGCAACTTATGCTACATTAATGATAATGAAGACTAATATTCTGAGCTCAAAAAGCCGACAAATCTTGTAAACTAAATGTTCCTTTTGTTTCAAACATTATTATAAAGTCAGTCTTGCTCTCTGCATATGTTACATATACATACTGATAAAACCATGTTGATTCTATACTTTTAAAAATAAATGTTTATATTATAAATTAGAGTAAAAGGATTAAAGACTAAAACTAAATTTGTACACTATCTCATATTGAGCTGTTCACCTTCACGAGCTCTCCACCTATTAGCATTATATATATATATATATATATATATATATATATATATATATATATATATAGAGGAGGGATCAATTGACTCCAAGAGTAACTCTTAAGAGTTACTCCAAATCATTGCCCTCTATTTTGTATCAATCTAACGGACCTAATAAATCATTAATTCTTCTTGTGCGTGAGTGACATACTTGATAATTCCCTTTCTCATCCCTTGCTGTTGTCGGCGTAAACACAGTCTTCTTCCTTCAACACATGTTCTCAAAGATCCCTTTTGATTCCTGTAAACAAATTTTGTTCGCACACAAATCACTATGTGAAATCCATCAACGATTTTACTTCTTGTGTTGATTAACCCACTACCAGTTTTGTTTCTACATAATTCCGGTGATTCCTCTTTTCGGTGCAATTCATTCTTCCTTCTTATTTATTTTAGATATCTATAATTTCTTTCTTCTTCTATTTGAATAGTTCTCTATAAAATACTTAATTACTTTGTGCATCAATTTGTAAAGATCCAAAGTTGAATTATCCTATTTTCCTTTCATTTTTTCTTGCTGACGCTGACGGCAGGAGGTGAGGGAGGGAAGTATCAGGTATCACACTCAAACGCGAGAAGAACTAATGATTTATCAGGACCGTTAGATTGATACAAAATTGAGGGCAATGATTTGGAGTAACTCTTAAGAGTTACTCTTGGAGTCAATTGATCCCTCCTCATATATATATATATGCAATCTAATTCTTCCACATAAGATTTTTTTTTTTGTAAATCATGAAGTTGTTCACCTTTTTTAATAAAAAATGTAGGTGCTAAACAAGATTAAAAAAACTAAATATGAATTTAACAATAATTTCCATTCCGCTCCTACTGCTGAACACTTCTCCGTCCGTATGCATGTCTAGATCTATATATCGTTTTTTTTAGTATTTTATGATCTGAGATATGACAGGCCTACACAATCTTTAGGTTATGTATATCGAGCTGCAGCAAATGCTTTAAATATAGAGCATGGTAGGCTACAGAAACTGAAAGAGCTGTGTCAGAGAAACCAAGCTATGAGATCAAGTTCTACACAGGTATTGTTGAAAACAGATATTGGACATCTTTGTCTTAAAGCTCCTAATTTATGATCTTGCATGCAATAAGAAATACCATTTATTTGTTGGTTACTTGATTTTGCTTGTCATATTTGTTATCTTATTTTAAAATTTTAAATTATGGTCTTGATAATGCATATTTATTTCACAAGAAATTTGCTTGAACTTCACCTCACTTTAAAGTACGTTGGGACTTGTTTATGTGTCAACATCTGTTCAGGATTATACCCGCCATGAGAGTCATATTTCCCGGAATATAAAGACAATAAGGGGAATAAGTCACAATGTAAGGTGAGGTAAATATTTAAATTTCACAAGTACATAATGTTGTTGTCAATATATCATTATTACTTGTACATTTTAATAAGGGAAAACATTATGTCCAAAAGGAAATCGCAATCCTTAAATAAGATACTAACAAAAGCATTACATGCCTATTTACTCTTTTGGGCATTCTGCAGATCAAAAGCAAGTGAACTTATTAATCTTTTGAATGATCGTCAATGCCCTCAATCATTCAGTGCTGAGATATTTGTTAAAAAGGTAATTTGGTATTTTTGCATATTCCATTGGCATATAACATCTTTCTGCTTTATTTGGAAAGAACAAAGAGTATAACAGGGAAGATAAACTAATCTTAAACCTGGGCTTATTTATTGTAAATGTTATTTTTGAATTAGTGAACTGCATATGGAAGGTAGCAAATAAATGAACAACTATAAGTTTTTCCGTTCACGTGTCTTCACCTACTAATTTCAATTCTTTAGGATGGTTTGTGACAGGGTGGGTGCCTCTTATGACCACCAAGTCTAGAGTTTGATCATTAACGCCCTGTTCTTCTAATAAAAAAGTTGAATTTTAGCAAGAATAGTTAGAAGGTAGGACTATGCATTATCCACTTTCAAAACTGAAAGGACTCTTTGCTTGAGGGACGTTAGAAATATTTTATAAAAGTCATTTATGTATCTTCACGTAATAGTTTAAATTTATGGAATATTCGATTAATGACATTACACTGCTCAAAATATCAAAACTATAAATTATGATTAGTCTAAATAAACTTTTTGTATATGGGTGTGTGTGTGTGTATTACTATTTGATGCGTTTATATGATACCATTTTTGGTATTGGTTGAACATGAGAATGACTATGAAATGTCTTACAATTAAATGATTATTTGTAAAGTAAGACATTTGACATCAGAAAAAGTTGATATCAAATTAAAATAACACCGTGGCTGAAATCCATGTATTGGTTTCAAATGTTCCAAATGATGAACAAAAACTAGGAAGAAATGGTAGAATCTATGGCTGTTAATAAATGTAGGTGTGATTACTGACAACAAACTTTACAGGTTGTTTCATCCAGTTCAAGTCCTGGTAGTGCTCCCTTTGCAATTGCCTATGTCATTGTTCTCATTACATCTAAGGTACACCATGTTTAATATCTAGCCTCTCGGCTTAATGTGGACTTGTGAGGATGGTATATAGTTAAGCCTTCAAGGAAGTATAGAATGAATATAAATGTTTTATTTTTTATAATTATTTGTTTGCTTTTGGCTTCAATTGTTTTTCATTTGCAAGACAGGTCCCATATGTAATGGATCTTTTGCTGGCTGAGCTTCATAGGGCCTGCCTTTATACCGTCCCAAAGCACATGGTCTACAAAAAGGTATATATTGAATTTGAAAATATTACTGAGCAATACATTTTCTTGTGTTGCTTCCTAGCCTCATGTTTGCAAAAAAAAAAAAATAATAATTGAGGAACCAGTGAATTTGAAGCAGGGAAAAGTTATTTTGCTACAATAATTTTGTTTGTATGTCGCATTTTGCCTAAATAAAAGGATTGAGCCCATTTTATCTCTGTCAAAGAAGAAACATGGTTGTGCTTCAACTGGCACAATGTAAAAATTATCTGAAACTATTTATTCTGATATTATGGCCTATGCACTTGTTCTACAAATATAATTCCACAAATGTGGGGGGTACTGATGCTGTTGAATCTGGATTCTTCCACCCCCTCAGTCTATCTTTCAATCAAAAGAGGCATACTTCAGAAGTATCGGTTATCGAGAAGACGGTGAAAAGTTGGAGAGTACAGAAGATTATTTAAAGCGGCTAGAGTCATATATGAAGGTGTACGGTGCACTGGTTCAGGTCTGTCATGATAGTCTCAAGATTTTGACAAATTCACATGGACAATATTTGTAATTTTGTCGATTACATTTTCTCATTACCCTGATTGAGCAGCTAACCATGCTTGTTTTGACAGACTGAAATTCCCAACATTCAAAATTTGCACGGCTTGCAAGAAGGTTGGGCGTGGCTTGCAAGGTTCTTGAATTATATGCCAGCCAATCTTTATACAGCTGTTTCACTTGATTCATTCTTGCAAGTAAGTAATGCTCAATGTTTGGTGTTTTGATAAATGGATCTTTAAGTTAACTAATTCTACTTTGTCTGCAGATGGCTGGATTTGCTCTATTTAAAAGATATAAATCTCAGTTCTTGAAGATGTTGAACGTTATCTCAGACAAATTTTTAGTTGATCTGAAATCACATAATGTACCAGAATCAACGAAGATTGTTGCGAATATACAGGCTTATATAGAAGATAAAAAGTTCCGTCAAGTGCCAGAAGGAAGGGACTTGCAGTCAGATACATTATCAAGAGTACTAAGAGCATGAATATCGCCTGCTGCAATTCGTTCCTACACTGTTCACCATTGCTTTTTATGTCAGAGGCACATGGATATCGGGTTAACAATGAGCGTGCATTATATTGGTTCGTCCTTCTGCATAAGAACGTTTCTACATGCATATGCTGGCACTAAAGCAATTAAAAACAATAAATTTATTTCATAATTTTACTCAATTGAGAGCATATAGTTTTATATATTAATGTAAAATATAAATATGGAAAAACTTGTGGGGTTCAATGGGACCCATTTAAGAGTGTTTGTTGAGTTGTATGGATATTTAAGAAAAATGATTGAGTTGTTTAAATAATTGGAAACTGTGAAATAATATAAAATATCGAATGAGACCCACTTAAAGAACGAGTCCAGATCACCTTCATTTCCTTATGCTCCATTTGCTCCGGTTCCTTTATAGATGTTTGCCATGTGGCAATGAATATTTTCAATGGCCCAGATTTAATCTTAGAAAATCAACAACCACCCCAACACTCTTTGTTTTCTCCTTTGATAACCTTTCTCGCTTCTCCGGCGAAGCTTCAACAACCACAACTGAAGAAGTGAAGACGCCGCCTCCTCTCACCTTGCCACAATCAACTCCATAGAAACATGAGAAAGAAACATCGATAGTTATCTATGTGATTCAAATGGGTTATGAGAAAGAAACAAAGTACTCCTACTTTGTTTTGAAATTCAGATTTGGGAAAAAATCAAAAGAAAAGTAATGAATAAACTTCTCTCAAGTCCAACTGCATCTTCTACATTTCAGATCTGGAAATAATAACAAAATGAGTTCACAATTCTTTTTCCTTTAGTATTATTAATGTTTTTTTTTTCAATTTCAAACATCAGATAAACAAAATAAATTCTTGTCCTTTAGAATAAAAATTGTCCTTGTAGTGATTTGGAAGATCTGGACGCAACTTAACCGGAGAAGTCGAGAAGTCGTTCCGTCGTTGTATTGTGAAGGGAGTGCAGAGGAAGAAGAGTGCAATTTGAGGTTTGTAATCCGAAGAAAAAAACACAGTGTGATTTTAAACTTTTGCAGTGTTAAGCTCCTACAATTTTGAAGAACTGTTGTTTTTGGAAGAAGTGTTTCAATTTTTCCATGAGCTTTTGTTCTTCTACTGAAGGTAAGAAACTGGGTTGGTTTGTCACGACCAGGAAGGTAAAAATGACGGCGAGCGACGCGGCTGTAACCGGTGGAGAATGGCGACGGTGGTGAGCGGTGCATAGAGAGATGGTGAAGTAAAAAAGAACAATAATTTTGTTTATCTGTGACATTCATAAGTTAATGTTTTAATCTCACCCATTGAAAAATTTAATTGTCACGTGTCATTCATCGGATAGAAAAACTGGAATCAAAGGAGGATAAGAAAATGGAGTGGATCTGAACTCCTTAAAGAATCAATGTGGGTGCAATGGATAATGGTGCTCTAATGTAATGGAAAGAATGAGTGTACCATTAATCATTTTGCCATTTATGAATGAGTAGTATAAAATAATGTAATGGAAAGAATGAGGGTGCCATTAATTAGGAAATTTATATTTCCATCTTTTCTTTGTTATTATTCAATGAAGGTTGATTGCATTTTATTTAGGGTTTGTTGGTAACCATAAACATTCCCACAAACATTCTTGGGAAGTGTGGTTAGGAATATAACATCATTCTTGTGGTTAGGAATACATTTTTATCTCACAGTTATGATGACTTTTATGCTCAAAATTGAACCAAAATGCACCGCGATCAACTGTAATGCAAATGCCACCAACACGGGTCGAACACACTAAATCAACTGGTGGTTTACAATTGACATTTAAGCACATTTACATTCTTTTAAACAACATTAACATCCAAGTCTCTTCCACTTGAAAATGAAAGACATGTCAAAAAAACAAAATAATTACAACTTCATTACTGAAGACTTGGCTTTGACATTCAAATTAAGTATTAGAATCTTCCTATAAATTCCCACTACGAATTACCGCTTGAATCTTCATATGCAAACTCGAGTTCAACATTACTGTATAGAATGTCAAAATGAATGGATTGAATGAATTTGAATTGGATTGTTAATGGAAAGATCAAAGTAGTCCATTAATCTATTAACAATCCATTAAAATTCATTCAAACTTCAAAGAATCCAATATCCATCCATTAGAGATAAAATCCATCAATGATTATCTTTCTAATGGATGGATATCCAACCTACCCAACAAAATTAATTTAAATATTATTATTTAATTTCATAAAAAATCAGTATTTTACTTAATTTATTTTTTAAAATTATGGTGTTTTATAGTTACAGAAGAAAAAAAAAATATGAAGGAATAATCCATTAGATTTTTAAAAGTTGTTGGATAGATCAAATTCATCCATTTAGTTAGATGGATAGATTGAATTCAATCCATTAACAATTTTATTGTCTAATGGATAGATCGGATGGATTTAAAATTGATGGATTTGGATGGATAATGGATTAATGGATAAAATTGACACCACTATTACTTTATTCAAGATAACTAGTATCCTGACCCGTGCCAAGCAGGGGTAAAAATGCGTTTGTAGATTTATTGATTTATAAATAATATATTTTAGATAAACTGAAAAATTAAAATTCTAATTGCTAATAGAAGATAATTAATGACAACAACATAAATATTTACAATCTTATATAATTTAATAAGAGTTTAGAGTCAATTTGCAGAAAAATAAACATCTCACAATATTGATATTGGTTTTTTTTTTCAACATATAAGTTAGCATAAATTAAATTTAAAACAATTATTTTACCAAAATTACTAATGTCTCGGTTGAATTTCTATTGAGGACACTTGCCACTAATATCAAATCATTATGTACTAAAATAATAGCATGTTTATTCGTCTATTAGCTCAATATTCTATATCTCTGTCAACCGCGTAAAATAAAAATAATAACTTCTTATAATTTCTTTGTCGTATTTCCCCTTTCTCAATCGCAACACTTTCTCTCTTAGTCGTATTTCCTCTCTCTTCGGCATTCGGTCTAATATGATGTTTCATCTAATTCTTCAATTTCACACGTAGTTTTTAGGTTGTCATCTCTCCCTGTGGCTAAGCTACCCGATGTTCACTTGATCACCCGTATCACAAAGACAACTGATATTCAAAAGTCTTAGATCTTGTTTTTTGTAACCAATTTTGTGTTGTAGTAAAATTAATACTATATATAATACCAAAAATTAATACAATATATATTATTTCTATATTTGGGTTGAGCAATTGAGTGTCAGTGAAATATCTAAATAAAACTACAAACACACGTAAACTTTAATTTTCCCTGTGTAATTTCCTTTTCCTTTTTTTCTTCTTCATGTTTTTCTGATAAAAACTTTGATTTTACTGAAATGATTAATTTTACTTAATTTACTTTCATTATTTTTTTATTGAAATAATTATAGTTTTTGGACAAAATAGTCAAATTTCAATGCTTCAAAACTGTAAGATCAACTAAAAGAGTCAAACAAACACAACTAATTTAATGATAGTCAAATTTCAATCGACTCTATGACATATTCGTTTGAACAATAAAAAACATCTTTCAAGTAAATATTTCAAAATTTTAATTAATTCAAATTTAATTACAATAAAATCAATAGTTTATGAATCTTACCAATATAATCTTGAAAGCATCAAAGAGGAACCTTGAGTCTTCTGAAGAAAAAAAACTTGGATTAAAAAAATCACATTCGGGTTTTAAAAGAAATTAACTACTAAAATTAAATAATTAACCAAATAGAAAAGAATAGATGATGGATTCATAAACAAATGTGGTGAACTTACCAACGAAAAAGAGAATCATCAGATGAAGCATATATGTAAAAAACTCACTCCCAACATCTGTAAGGAGAAATTACACAAAATACTAATAAGCTTTAGTTCTTAAAAAAAGAAAAAAAAAATATAAATTTATTCTTCTTCCCTTATTCACATGCACTTTCAATCTAATAGAAAATACTCTAAAAAATACATCTCATTCATATTTAATAAACGTTTAAGAAATTTCATGATTTTACACGAACAACTCTAACCAACACATTTCATGATTCTTTTGAAGGAGTTATTTCAGAAATTGAATTACATTTTGGAGGCATTTTCTTAAAAATTCGAGTAAATAAATAACAATTAAAATAACTCAAAGAAAAGATTTAAAAAATTCTGAGTTGTAGTGTTCACACAAAGATCATATATATAGAGAAAAAATCAACATATAAGTAAGGAGAATGTTAATTTGTGCCCTTAAGGCACATGATAAGAAGGCAAAAATAGAAATTATGTTTTGGAATTTTGTGTATTTTTACTTTTGATGCATTAAATTTCTTGACTTATTAAATGCAAAATTTCCATATAAGGGTGTCTTATCATGTGCCCTAAGGGCACAAGTTAACATGACCCTATAAGTAATTTGGTGTTTAATATACAATTAAAACCAATTATGACACAATTAGTCAACATAATAAATTCCATGATTCATCAACAATCAAGAAAATTCTTATATTATATCACACATTTTTCAAAAACGGAAATTTCACTATTGCACGATTTACTATTTTTTGTTTATTCAAAAAATATTTATTTTCTAAAAAAAGTTCTGTACGCAAAGAATATTTTTTTTTAACAATCCAAAATGATATATATATATATATATATATATATATATACGAAATGAAAACTCTCCCTCAGTACAAGGCGTACTAAGGAAGAATCAAAGAGTTACTCGAGAGTGGCAATCCAAACACCAAAAAAGTCATAAAGGCCCAAACAAAGCATAAGACTAGACCACCAACTATGACAGTTTAAAGCTATAGTACTACTATTCACTCGCAACCATCTGTAAGAAAATGTCTTGATCTTGTCCAACACATGAGATAAAGAATTTGTTGAGCCTCGGAATAATCAATGATTTCGCTCTGTCCACACAACCCACACGCTGATAAGCCATAGGAGTTGCATGAAGGAGCGACGAGCACGGGAGCCACCTGTCGAACTAGTAAACTGGACGAAATGATCTGGAAGAGTCTGCGCCGTTACCAAAGAAGAATCTACCCACGAACTGACCAAAGGCCAAAGGGAGTCAAAAGTGCTGCAAGAGAGGAACAAGTGATGTGATGTGTAACAGCCCAGACCCCACCAACTTAGGTGGTCCCGACACTGCCACCTCACGATCTTCTCCACCCCCCCTCTCTAGTGGAGTTTTTGCCTTCCGTGGGAATCGAACCATGTACCCTGGGGTTCAAGTACATGTTCAATTCATTCCCACCACCCTCCCCCAAGCTCGCCACCACCATCCCGCATACGCACTAACTCTCTCCACCACGTCGACCCTCTCATACCACCCGCACACAGTCTACCTCTCTCTAAACCATACCTAGCCACCAATACTCGAAACCACAAATTGTCCCTCTCCACTAGCATCCTCCAACACCACTTGTCTAACAGGGCCAAGTTAAACTCCCTCAACTTCCTTACCCCCAAACCCCCATACTCCTTTCGTAAGCATATAGTGTTCCAATTAATCCAAGATATTTTCCTAAATTCCTCACACCCTCCCCAAATTTTTTTAATTAAAATAGATTCAATAGAAGAGATTATACCTCAGGGAGCTTTGAAGAAAGAAATAGCATAAATATGCAAAGAGATCAACACAGACTTAACAAAACCAGCGACCACCAAATGAGAGGAAACGACTCTGCCAATTAACCTGATAACCGTACGCAAAGAATATATTAATTTTAATTTAAAAATTATTTGATTTTGAACAATAATAATTTAAATATGAAGATAATAATTTATTTGAAATAAATGAATTTAAAATAACAATAGTAATTTAAATACGAAAATAATATAATTTATTTGAATTAATAGAATTTAAAATAATAGTGATTTAATTTGAATATGAAAATCTATATTTGGGACCTATCATGATTCGTGATCATGCTTTTATTATTTTATTTGATGTTGATTCTTTTATCATTTAAAATAGTATCCAGACCCGAGTCAAGCACGGGTAAAAATGTATTTGGCGATTTATTGACTTAGAAATAATAATATATTTTAATTGCTTTCGCAAAAAAAATATTTTAATTGCTAATGGAAGATAGTTAATAAAAATAACATAAATATTTATAATCTTATATAATTTAATAATTAAAATGATACTATGCGATAAAAACTAATTGTAAAATTTAGTTAAATAAAAATTTAGTTTAAATAAAGTTTAAAGTCAATTCGTAGAAAAAAATAAACATCTCACAATATTGATATTGGTTTTTTTTTTACTTCAACATATAAGTTAGCATAAATTAAATTTAAAACAATTATTTTACTTAAATTATTAATAACTGTAAAAACAATGTCTTTGTATCATTATATGAGTAGAAATATAGTCTACAATATAAATAAATAAAAAATCGATTCCAGTATTAACATTTAAGAAGAAATAAAGGTTCTCGTTGAAATTAAAAAAAATAGATTACATAACATAATAAAATAAATAGATCTTCGCATTAATATAGTTAAAATATAAATCTAAGTAGAAATTATAAAAAAAAGTTATCCGTATCAATGCATAAGTATAAATGTATTTTCCCGTAAAAATTACAATAAAAAATAGGCCCCGTATTGATGCATGGGTTGAAATATAGGTCTCATAGAAATTATGCAAAATAGATCCCCCGTATTTTTTTATTATATTAATAATATTTTGAATGTCAACTTTATATTGCCTATTTTGTCGCACTTTCCTACTATTTTGCTTATATTTTTTCGGTTAGTTTAAATATAGATAAGTACAAAATTCTTTTGAGGTTAGTTTAATTTAGACGGTGTATTTATAATTATGGATCACAAGAACACGTATGAAAGAGTAAGTTTATTGACTTACTCCAAATCACGGTCATCCATCTTATTTTAATCTAATGGTTCAAGTTAATTATTAATCATCTCACGTTGAAGGTGCGTGGAGAAAATACAAGAAGGGGGCGGGGGGGGGGGGGGGGGGGGCGGGGTTGAATTGTGTTTTGGATATTTAAAAACTTTTCAAGATAATTAAATCTATCAGAGTCTTTAAGCACAGCGGAATTATTCACACAATTAACTAATGGCTAAGTGAATGATGAAGGAGTAAATGAGAGAGTGAGAGAGAGAAGAACACACAACAATTTATACTGGTTCCCCTCACAAATTGAGAGTACTTCAGTCCCCTTGTTTCCAAGAGAGTTCACTATAATCACTAAGATTACAATTGGATGCTCAAGCACACAAGCTCAAGACTTCCTTGCTCAAGTCACACAAGACTTAAGACTTCCTGCTCTAAGTCACACAAGACAGAGAGACTTCCTTGCTCCTACACTCAGCAGAAGACTTCTTTGCTCTAATCACTAAGATTGAGACTTATGTGCTTCTACACTAAGCAGAAGACTTTCTTGCTTCTACACTAAGCAGAAGACTTACGTGCTTCTACACTAAGCAGAAGACTTACTACTAACTTATAAGCTTAAACTTATTACAAACATAATAACTTCAGAGGCTTAAGCTAGTTTCTATGCTCACTTCATTTGAGAGATATTTTCTATTACAATTCAGATTCTCACTTTCTTCTGAGAGATGTTTTCTAATGAAGATCGCTTGTCATCAATTCTTTCTTTGGCATATTTATATGAGTTGAGAAAGACATTGAGACGTTGGAGAAATTCCCATTGTAAAATGGACAGCTGTATTCTTTGAAGATCCGTTGAGTAAAGCCACGTCTTCTTTTGCAGAGAGGCTTCACCTTTACTGTTTGTCCAATAGTACAGTAATAAGGTACAACTAGCTCCTAGTAAGAGAGGGATCACATCCTTTGTGACCGTTGTAATTAGTTGACCTTAGAACAAATCATCAGGCTTGATAAGTGTAGTTGATGTAGCCTTTCTGATGATTTGGGGAATTCCTTTGCTTCTGATGAACCTTTGATAACTTGGAGTCTGATTGGTCTTGAATGGTTGGCCTCTGATAGTCCTTCGTAATTCAGCTTCTGAACGTCTTCATCCTCTGAATGACTCATGACTAGCAGATAGCTTATGAACTCTTGTAGGCCTCTGAACATCTTTGAGCTTCTGAACTTCTCTGAGCTTCTGAACTCCTTCAGACATTCTGATCCTCTTTGAGCTCCTGAACTTTGTTTAGCTCCTGACCACGTTGTAGCTTCTGAACTCCTTCAGAGTGTAAATATTCAGACTTCCATAGGTTTCATCAGAGTCTAAATTAAGTGTGCTCTCGATATAACGTTGAATTCTCATGCACTTAATTTAAACATTAGTACCATCAATTGTCCATTTAATACTTTGTTATCATCAAAACCTAAGGGTGTGTATTAACACATATTTTGTTCCAACACACGTGAACCCTAAATTATGTTCTCCCACATTATTTCTCTGTTGTTATACATTTCATTGCTTTCTTCTCTTCTGAGTCTCCTTCTTCCTCAAAAACATGTTCTCGCAAATGGGTGGTGCCCTAACTTCATTACATCGCCCAAATAAATTTTCCATAACATCTTTATATTTACTTGCTTGTATATAAATTAGAGAAGAGAAAAATTGCAAAGAAATTCTTATTTCATAATTTCCTATTGATACCAACGAATGTTCTCCCATTAATACCAAAGAATTCCAATTTTCTATTGACACCAACAAATATACCTTCAATTGCAGGAAGTTTTTTAACGAAATTAATTTCATTATGTTTTCTTACCTATTCCCAATTCCCGCCTTCAATTTATATGGCGTATCAATTCGTGAGAAGGTGTACATATATATAATTGAAGGCATCCACCTATTTGCGAGAACATATTTTTAAAGAAGAAGGAGACTCAGAAGAGAAGAAAGCAATGAAAAGCATAACAACAGAGAAATAGGGTGGGAGAACATAATTTAGGGTTCACGTGAGATGATTAATAATTAACTTGAACCATTAGATTAAAATAAGATGGATGGCCGTGATTTGGAGTAAGTCAATAAACTTACTCCTGGAGTCAACGGATCCCTCCTCTATATGTATTATTTCTATTTATATATATATATATATATATATATATATATATATATATATATATATATATATATATATATATATATATATATATATATCATTTCTATATTTGGCTTGAGCAATTGAGTGCCAATGAAATTTCTAAATAAAACTACAAGAACAAAAAAAAAACTATGCATATAAACTTTAATTTCCGTTTTCTTTTTTCATATTTTCCTTATATAAACTTTAATTTTATTTAATTTCCTTTTTCCTTATTTTTTTTATTGAAATAATACAGATTTTGGACAAAATTGCCAAATTTCAATGCTACTACTATAAGATCAACCAAATTTCAAACAAACAAAACTAATTACTGTATTGCATATTCATTTGATTTGAACAATATAAAAATGTCTTTCTTGTAAACATTTCAAAACTATAATTAATTCAAATTTAATTACAATAAAATCAATAGTTTATGAATGTTGAAACTGCCAATATATAATCTTGAAAGTATCAAACAAGAATATTTAATCATCTGGAGAAAAAAAAAATATGGATTAGAAAAATCACAATCAAGTTTTAAAAGAAATTAACAACAAAAATTAACTGACAAAAAAGAAAAGAATAAAGGAAGGATTCGTGAACAAATGCGGTGGACTTACCAATATATAGAGAAGAGAATGACAAATGAAGCATATGTATCCAACTCACCCCCAATATCTGCAATGAGAAATAACCCAAAATGTTAATAATTAAGCTTTAGATCTTAAAAAATAGAAAGAACAAAAAAATAAATTTAATCTTCTTCCTTATTCATATGCACTTTCGATCTAAGAGAAAATATATACATAAAATAAAACAATGAATATAAATTGCATCTCATTCACTTATTAAACGAACACAAAAAATAATAAAAGAGAAACACAAATTGCATCTCACTAACTTAGTAAACGTTTAAGAAATTTCATGATTCTACACGAATAACTATAACGAATACATTCCATGATTAGTTTGAAAGAGTTATGTCAGAAATTTCAGAAATTAAGTTGTATCTTGGAGGAATTTTCTTAAAAATTCGAGTAAATAAATAACAATGAAAATAACTAAAAGAAAAGAATTAGAAATTTGTGAGTTATAGTGTTCACACAAAAATCATGTATATAGATAGGGGTGCTCGCGGTTTGGTTTGGATCGGTTTTGAGGCAAAAACTCATCCAATCCAAAATTAATTTTATTTGCGGTTTGGTTCGGTTTTGGATGACAAATAAAAAAATCCGATCCAATCCAATTTTATGCGGTTTAGTTTGGATTGGTTTTTGGATATCCAAATTATAAATTGTATTTTTTTTATTAAATATTAATATTATAAAAAACACCATAAATCAATAGTTTGAATTACAATCATAAATTATATTTAAAACATATCAAAAAGTAAGAAATGGGTTAAATTAAACTAACAAATAGTATTATCAAAAGTTAAAATGAACAAAAAAATAGTTTAATTCATCATATATTCATACTAATAAAAATATAAATAAGTATTAAAATATATGTATGCGGTTGGTTCGGTTTTATATCGGTTTTGAGAAATCAATCTGAAATCCGATCCGATCCAGCGATTTTCTTAAAAGAACATCCAAACACATCCAAAAATATTCGGTTTTTTGCGGTTTTCGGTTTTTTTGGATCGGTTTGCGGTTTTTATTTGGATTGGATTGGATTTGAACACCCCTATATATAGAGAAAAAAAAGGAACATACCAGTAATTTTGTGTTTAATTTGTATTTAATATGCAATTAAAATCAATTATGACACAATTAGTCAACATCATAAATCAGGATAAAAAGTTCCAACATAACACTATTTTGAGTAAAAAAAAAGTGAGGTATTAATGCAAAAAAATAAATAAATAGAAAAATCATTTAAAGAATTGAATTCATTTATTGCTAAAACAATATGGAGAAGAGTCACCATGAGAATGCCATGTGTACAACCTCATTTGAAAAAAGGCTCTCAAATAATATTATTATAGATTTATTGCTAAAACAATATGGGAGAAGAGTCACCATGAGAATGCCACGTGTACAACCTCATTTGAAAAAAGGCTCTCAAATATTATTATTATAGATTATAGATATAGATTGCATGATTTTTTTTGTGATATTTTTATTTATGTGTGAAATTTTCTTGCAATAAAAACTTGTGAAAGTTTCTGGTTTTTTATTTCTCTTTGTGAAAGTAGCAATACATGTCTTATATATAACGTACAAACAAATAATATCAAATCATAAAAGCAGTGAGGACTGAATGCCAAAAAAGAAAATCGAAAATCAATCTAGTATTTTTTAGTCAAAAAAAGCTGTAAATGATTAGGTTGGACTCAAGTATGAAACATATACTTTATATTTAAAATCTTTTCATAAACACTATAATAGTCTCCACCCGCCTGTTTAGATAATTTTTGCTTTCCTATAATGATTTCGTTACATCCCAAATAAAAACAGCACAAATCAAAGTCAAATATGTACTCTTTTTGGACATCTATAAAAGCATTATGTTCTGTCAAATAGAATTTGTACACAAAATTTGAACCAATTGGATTCCAAGATTCCGGGAAAAGAATATACTTTTGATACAACATTGACTTGGGTCCTTGAAGTATGCTCCTCTCAAAGTCTCAGATTTGATTCTCTCGTGTGCCAATTTGACTGGGCTAATTTAGCTTCTTCAAAAAAAAACTTTCTATACAACAAACGCAAAAACAGTATGCTACAGCAATTTCCAGTTGGACGCCAAAGCAATTTCCACTTCAAAAGATGATATATACCACAAATCTAATCAAACTCCAATAAAAAGTTTTGTCTTATGCATACAGTTAACAACTCTAAGTTAAACCTCTATTTCTTTGAAAACTCTAAGTTGTAATTGCAGCACAATTTAGGTTTACGAGGTGATTTAGTTTTGATGTTTCTTATGATTTTCTAAAATTTCATTTAATTGTTCATGCTGTCATTAATTTGAAATTAGTTTTTTTCCTTTCTGGTTACATAACCTTTGTTTTCCTTCGATTGCAACAGCCAAATTAGAGAACATAACCTTTGTTTTCCTTCGATTACATATGTGGCTAGGATCAAATTTTTAATGAATAACGAGTCAAAATCGTGAAAATGTGATTTTGATCAACATGCATAAACTCATGATACTAAGATTACCATATAAAACTATTTCAAGCAGCGACCACAACATACATCATAACTTAATCCAATTACATAAACATGTCATATTTCAAATAAGCATCATAAAAATAGTAAGTCAAGAAAAATTTGATGACATTGGATCAGCTCACAAAAGCAATCAAACTATCAAACACAAATTATCCTACAAATGCAGCCACCAAAGAATACATATACAAATAATTATAAATATCATGAAAATGGTGATGGAGAATATTTCATAGCCTCATTCTTCTTGGTGTGTCATCTTCTTAAGCTTGTTCAATGTGGAGTGAAAGTAGAGACTCTATATACAGAGTCACTTCATATCCTGGAATATCATAAGGATTACGATGGGAGCGATACTCTAGCAACTGTCCTTTGCCATCATACTTGGCCAATCCAGTACCACCATAATCGGTTCTAACAATATCACCACTTTTTGTATAGCATAAAGGGACAAAGTACTCATCGGGAAATACATCAATAAGAAGAACAATAGTTTTAGTCCAAGACGAATGCTGTTTGTATTCATTCATCACCCAAATTTCAACTGTATCATTTTTACGATAATCCGTAGACCATAGACTGAGAAATTCTCCAAATACCCACAAACCAAAATTGTGAAGTACAGGTTCAAAATCATGTGGCAATTGGATATCTAAAAGTTTCCTTTCCGTTAAATCAGAGGCAACAATAACAGACTCTCCTAAATCATGATCATGACGACAAGCAAGCCAATGAATAGCTCCATTAAAGAGCAATCCTACTCCAGCGGTGTCGTCACATTTGTCGAGATATGTATAACAGATGTGAGTACTCTCAATTTGTTTCCACGTGTTAGCTCTCAATGAGAAAAAATCCAAGTATGACCCATTACTAATAGTACTATTACAACTACTATTACTACTACTATGAGTCATATGACAATGAAATTACCACGTAATCATTTGTAATCATTTGTTGACTTGTCATACCCAAAACCAATGAAAGTTATATGAAAATATTCATCAGGAGCCAAAATTACTTGTCTGTGAAATCCGGTGGATGGATTCCATATGTGGAATTCTGAACGACGGCGTATAAGTATAATCCCTCTACACGTTAAATATATATTTTAATTAATATATAAATAATAATATAAAATAATTGGTCGGATCGGAGTTCAACTGGGTCGGACTGTTTTCAATTAAATATATTTTTTAATTAATATATAAATAATAATGTAAAATAATTGCTTAATATTTACTAATTTCACACATTAAAAAGATCAAATATCATAAAAAAATATATGTTGACAAATTTAAGAAAAATTTAAATACTACTAGCATAAAAAATAAAACAAAATTGTTAACCATACGTATTACTAGTAGTAGTATTATTTTCTTGATGGCATGCAGCTGTATTATTGCAGGCATTGGAGCTAGGAACTTTTAGTTGACACCACAATATTGAAAATCAAATCAATTGAATTGTCATTTATTAATGCACAACAACCTATTCTACGAGTCCAGATCCATTCCATTTTCTTATGTTCCATTTCCTCCGATTTCTTTACTGATGGATGACATGTGGCAGTTAAGAGTTTTAATGGCTGAGATTAAAACATCTCAACTTATGAAAGCAACATAGAAAACTTTTGAACTGCCAACAACGACGACCTGGTTTTTCTATCTTCTTGCTTGAGCATCTCTCTTTGCGCCACCATAAAAATTCCAACTTTAAATTGCTGCTATGAGAGGAAGATGGGTGATTTCAGGTGCAGGAACAGACAGCAGTGGGTTGAAGATGAAGGAAGAGTTGTTACGTACGGATCTACGCCGCCGTCTCTTTGAAGATGAAGCAATATTTGAATGAAGATTATTGCTATAAAAAGTTTTAGGAAAAAATTGCAAATCCAAAAAATTTGGGAAAAATCTTTAGATCCAAAATAGTGATTTTGAGAGAAAGAAGAAGACCTCTGGACACAGTAGTGGCAGAGCTTTGGCATGGCGGTGGCCGTCACAGCGGCACTGCAAAATTGTTGAATGAAATTGAAGATTTGTTTGGTTGAAATTAATTTTAGGTTTCAATTGTAATGATGTAGGCTTTTTCGATTCCATGTTCTTTCAGAAATTAACAAAAAAAAACGAGAAAAAGAAGTGAAGAGAAGATGACTCTTGTTGTATCTGTTTTCTTTACTCTTAATCATTCTTAAAATCTGAACCATTGATTGTTTTTCAACCCACGTGTCAGTCACCTGTCAAAGACACTGGAAAACTGGAGCATACCAGCACTGGAGCAGATCCGAACTCCCATTCTACTTTCTCTCTCACATACATACAGTACGTACTCATTCCAATTTCTTGTCTCAATCACTCATGTCTCTTCATTTTCTTTGTCAACTATGCAACTCTAATTTTTCTTTGTCTCTCAACACACCACTTCTTCTTCCTTTGAAACCACAATACTCTTTTCTACAAATAACACACCTCCAAATATGGGATTTATGTTTCGATTTCTCAGCTCTTGCAGGAAAATGAATAACAATTCAGAAGTTCAAAATGACTGTCCTTTTTTTGTATTTCACAGAGGAATCCAGTTTAACCTTGTGAATCGTACCGACTTCCGGTTTTTTCCCGGTTTTCCGGTTTAATTTTCGGTTCTTTAGCAGGGCGGTTTTGATGTTTACTCGGACCGGATACATGTCCGGTTCCCGGTCCAACCAGCCGAACCGGCCGGTCCGGTTTTAATAACCTTGCATACGAGCACTTTTTTGCACTTTAATGAGCGACAATATTTTTAACTGAAACTCAATGTTTGTACCCCTCAAATGAAAAAAATCATGAAAAAAATGAATTTGCAGTTTGCTATTTAGAGTATGAATTCAATTTACATTTTGGTGACGTTGAGTATCAAATATTGTCAATCGCTATGTAAAGTGCGAACTAACTTTACAGTTTTACACATAAACTAGCGTAGCTTATAAAAATGTTGCAACTATCTTATATATGATATTTTCTTCGTCCCAAAATATAAGCCTAATTAATCATTGCACGTATGTCAATGCAGAATTTTGATCACTAATATCTTTAATTGTCTATTTGTAAAAATTATAAAAACTTGATATTTTGAAAATATTCATCAAAACAAATCAAACGAGATCACATATGATAATGTTTATATTTATATGTTATTAAAAAAATACGGTCAAAACAACATAAATGAATAGTACATTTACTCAAAGTAGGTCTTATATACCGGGACGGAGGGAGTATTTTAATTTGTCACTGGAGAAGGGTGAAGAGGACAAAAAAATTGATTTTTATAAGGTTCGTATCCTAGAAAGCGAACTCAGTTTGCTATCTAGAAAACGAACTTCACCCCCCCCCCCCCCCAAATCTTTGCTATCTCACTTTCTAAGTAGCTAGGGGGTAAATTCGGAATACCAGAAAGCGCGCATGTATGTCAGGGGTGCGAGAAGCAAAACTCTTGAGACAAAACAGTCCTTTTTGTTTTCTAGCTTCACAAAGCCCCGTTTACAAAGTCTGCCCTACAAGCCATATGGATATGTTGAGCCTAATAATTTTACGTTTTATTTTTAGAAAAGGGTAGACAGTGTCTTCAGGGCACTGGTTAAGCATATTAATATAGAAAATTGTGCATTCAATATCTTAAAAGTGTAAAAAGTTATTATATCACTATTAATTTTATTTTTTATTTCTTTTTTTATTATGCTTAACAAATGTCGTAGGAACATTGTTTAGCATGATCCTTTATTAAATAAAGTTTTTACTATTTACGTTTTTACTAGTTACCAATTGGTTTTTCAAACAATAACAATCACTTTTGTCTTAGTTTATTCAAATATAAATCATTTTACAATCAATTCACTTTAACCAAAATCAATTCTGTCAAAATCAATTCTAACAAAATCAATTATAATTATCGCAAAACTAAACGCACACTTAGTGCAAAAAGCAAAGAATGAGACCTCATATACTATTTTAGTATTTTTTTTTTATAGATTTTTTCTAATCTAACCCTTCATAATTTGATGGGATTTATCGATCAACCCATTTTTTTTCCCGAAGAGCTAAATTAATTAGCAAGATCATACGCGATGTAAATTTAAAGGTGGTGGTGCGAGGAGCGGCGTTTGGCTAGCCGCACTACTTGGTTTCCAGTTCTCATGCACTGATGCTCTCGTACGGAGGTGTTACGCGTTAGTTCTGGAAGCGTCAGGGGTTTTTCTGCTTTAGTGGTGGTTTTCCAGCGGATGGTTCTAGCACTCTCACCCTTGTGGGGGTGGTCTTTGGTGGTGGTTGTGTGATTATGGTGGTGGAGGTGTTTGTAGACCCGATGGGCACTTGGTGGTGTTATTGGTAACACGCCTTTCTGTGGTGGTGTGTGATTGATGGCACTTGTGATTCTATGTTACTTGTTTCTCTGACTATTTTTAAATTTGTTGAGATTTGCTGGATTCTTTTTCTCTGTCTGACTTCTACCACGTCGGTGTTGGCTGTTTTTTCTCGGGTCGCGTTAGGTGCTTTTTGAAGTCGTTTTAACACTGTCGCCTTGTGGCAGTGCCTCTTTCGTGGTTTGGAGTGCGGGGGATACTGCGGGTTTAGAATTATCTGCCTAAGTTTTTATTTTACCGTTGCCCCATCAACTTTTGTCTTATGGAGCTGTTTGTTCGATTTTGATGGACCAATCACTTTTGATTCGAGATCAAAAGTTAATGTCATTCACAACTTTTTGGGTCGGTTGGTGTCTTCTCTGATGGTCTAAAAGCTGGGAGGGGCCTTTCTAAAAATGAGATTAAAAGTGGACATCTTTTAGGTGGTGTTTGTTTAGGTGTTAATAATGGGTGTTCCACTTATTTATGGCGTCTTGGTTTTGTTGTTCCTCCTTTACGAGTCTCTATTTGTCTTATATGTTAGATAAGCTAAATAAATATATGATATATCTTATATCTTATATTAAATAATAATACTACCATTACAAAAAAAAAAAAATCAAATTTGTATAAAATTTAAATTAATGATCCTATTTTTGTAATTTTTAATAATTATTTTACTCTTAAATATTTTAATTTTAGTATTATTTTGATTTTTTAGATTATAAAAGTTATCTCTGTGATAAAAATTATGTATATATTTAAAAAAATTGTAAATAAATCAAAAAATTAGTTTACTATCCTATTTATTGGTTTGACTCAAAAAGATTAAAATTAGTTGCTCCAGTAACACCAGATTGTGAAAAATTATGATAATTAGATTAGATTAGATATTGGGCCGCACTATATATTTTATTTTTGATTTCTTCTTCTTCATTCACGTTGCACAGCTCTGTTTTAGCAAAACCTCCATTGCTGTGAGTATTTCCTTAGTTCGTGTTAGAACACGAAATCACTTGTTTGAATCAAACTAATGCACTATGAATCAATCCAAATGAACAGCGGAAAAACACTAACACTTAATCAAAGAATCCACAACAATGGAGTTTCAAAAAATGAACCTCACACACACACTTTCTGTATATTAGAGAAGAAGAAGATTAGGGAAAAGAAAATTTATTCGTCCACTACTGGGCCACACACTTTTTAATTACAATCACTAATCACTTATTATTTACACAAGTTACTTCAAGCCTAAGTAACTTGGGTTAGTTAGAAACAAACTTCTAACTAACTCTCTAACAAACTCTAACACTAGTAACTAACTATAACAGAAACGGTTATGCTTAGTTGGTGCTTTATTCTCAAAGACTTAAACCTTCTGTTTGCATACTAAACACAACAGAGGATGTCATAACATGTTGCAGCATCTTGTGCATCATCATGGACATCTAGATTTGAGACAGATGTTGCAGCCTCATGTGCCTCATCATGGACAGTGCATATATGAATTAGTACACACACTCAATACTCCTCCTTAATTCATGTTTGCCACTATCTCCATTCCCATTTGACCTCTAAGCTTTTGGAACACCTGTACTGCCACTGCCTTGGTGAACAAGTCTGCAACTTGTTCTTCACTCTTGCAGTACTCCAATGTTAGATTCTCATTATTCATTTGCTCTCTAAGGTAGTGAAAACGCATCTCAATGTGTTTGCTCCTTCCATGAGCATTAGGGTTCTTTGCAAGGTTGATTGCAGACACATTATCAACCTTCAAAGTAACTGTGTTGCATTTCACTAAACTTATCTCTTCAATCATATTTCTTAGCCATATTGCTTGATATGTGCTAAGAGATGCTGCAATCTATTCAGCCTCACAAGAGGACAGAGCTACTATAGGTTCCTTCTTTGAACACCAAGAGATTGGTGCTTCACCAAAATAGAAAATGTACCCTGCTGTTGATTTTCTATCTTCAACATCACCACACCAATTTGAATCTATGTAGCCCATCAGTTTGCATTCATTCTTTCTGTCATTTGCAGGAAAGAACACACCATAGTCAATTGTGCCCTTGACATATCTCAAAATTCTCTTCACTGCAATCAAATGTGATGACTTAGGCTTATCCATGAACCTACTCACAATCCCAACACTATAAGCCAGATCTGGTCTAGTGTTGCACAAGTATCTCAATGAACCAATCAGCTGTCTATAAGATGTAGGATCAACATCTTCTTCTTCTGTGCTTTTTGATAGTTGTAATCTTGGTTCAACAGGTGACAATGCACTATTGCATTTGTCCATCTCAAATTTCTTCAAAATTTCTTTTGCATATCTAGTCTGATGCATAAGAATTCCTTGATCAGTTCTAAGAAATTCTATGCCCAGAAAGTATGTCATGTGGTCTGGGTCAGTCATCTCAAATTCCCTTTTCAAGTCACTTTTGAATTCACTGATATACTTATCATTGCTGCCTGTGATAAGTAAATCATCCACATACAAGCACATCACAATTAATCCCTTCTCATCATGTTTCTTGACATACACTTCATGTTCTGTGACACACTTCACAAAACCAATATCAATCAGAAACTTATTGAAGCGGGTGGAAAAATGCGCGAGTGCAAAATGCTCGCTAAACAGTAAAATCGCCACCGAACTTTATTTATTCCCGGAGGAAAAGGAAAATATCGATAAAACCTTAAAAGCAATGGAAAGAGGGTCATCACAACCATTTCCAGGTTCGGGAGTCGATTATGTGAGGGGAAGGTATTAGCACCCCTCACATCCGTTGTACTCAACGGGAACCTTCTCGTTAATTTTAGGGTAAAAAAAGTGTTTAATTTGATTGGATGATTTTAATTAATTATTATATACAAAGGGGAAAAAGTTAGTTTTTTATTAGTGTGCTTGACAAGATGTACGAATCCCGCTCCTACGTATTCCCGGGTGCAATGGGAAATTCAATGCTACACGCAGTTCTGGGTAGAAAATGTTTGTGCGTTGGTTGATTTTATTTGTGAAAATACTTTTTGATTGCGCTTTGGCGAAAAAGGTAAATGGTTTGATTGAAAAGACGGATTCGCGCTTGGGCGATAGTATCCATTTGAGAAAAAATAGTTAAACGCGCGGGGGCGCGAAAAGAATAATGTTTTGATTGGTTGAAATTGATTTTAAATGTGGAAGACAAATAACCGGCGAGCAAGGTGTACACCAATCATTGATTATTTGAGAGATGAGTGGATGTACATCCGCCGGTCTCCTTTTAATCTAGGATTTTATTATTGATGTTTTTTATGGAAGATATATAATCGGTCGACAAGGTGTACACCCCGCGTCGATTATTTGAGAGATGAGTGGATGTACATCCACCGGTCTCTTTTTTATCCATTGATTATAAATGTTTTTTAGTGAAAGACAAACAACCGGCAGGCAAGGTGTACACCAAGCGTCGATTATTCGAGAGATGTACGGATATACATCCGTCGGTCTCTTCTTAATCCATGATTTATTATTCTTGTTAAAGAAAAGTTTTTTTTTGTACGTAAATAAAACAAAACAACTATTTTTTTATTAATTTTCTGTTGTACATGCTTTATCATAAATTAACTAAACATAAAATTAAATAAAATAAATTCATAACAAATAAATAAAATATATCACAAATCAATATAGCAAAAATAAGAAAAGGAATCAGTGTTTTGAACCTCAATGCGCGTGTTCCTCATTCATCTCTCGTTCGCGTTTTCACTTATGCTCCATACACATCGGAGATTTGACGGCGGTCGGCCGGCGGGGGAGAAGAAGCTTGCAGCGGATTCCTGGAACGACGGCGATGGGTTCGCGGTGGCAGGGTAGCTTTGCACGATCTAGGACGATGGAATCGGTTCTATTTCGCGGCGTAGTGCGGTAATTGATTTGCTGCGACAACAGTGGCGATGTTGTGCGATTGAGACTTCTTTCCTCTCACTTTTCCTTTGTTCTGCTTCTTCTTATTCTACTCTTGGGTTTTGATTTTCCTTTTTACTGTTTGGTTTTTCTTTTTGTCTATTAATGTTAATGGCGGTTGTAGGGAGGTTCGGTTTTGATGGAGGCGGTGCTGTGATGTGTGGATGATTGTTGTTGTGTGGTGGTAGTGATTTAGAGAAGGTGGAGATGGTAGGTGGAGCAGTGATGATAGTGTTAGTAATTTGATGATGATGGTAGTCAGTTTGTAAGAAGTGCAGCAGCATGCTGCTACTTCATTTTTCGGTGTTGGGGCTACCGGTTTTTGGTTCTGAGTTCTGCCTCCTTATCAGATTTTTTCTCTATGCTTTTATACCCCAAGATTAGAGTTTGATTGACCAAAAAGGTAACGAGAGATTATTGACAAAGATTTGGCCTGAATTGGAAAGAAATTAAAAATGCAGGTTTTGAAAAAAATGGAAAGAATTGATGCTGCTGCCTTGTTGCGCGTTGATTTTCTTGTTTGTTTGACTTTTGATATTTTTTGCTAATAATAACAATAATGGTAATATTGATGATAATAAAAACAAATTAAAAAATGACACCGACGGGTGTTGAACCCATGACCTTCAATTTACACTCCTTGAACATTCTCTTTATTACCAAATAGGCTAGCTCAAATATTTGAAACAAAATGGGACAAAACCTATATGATAAAAAGTATGGGCAATGTTTGGGGTATGACACTTATCAATCCTTCTATTTCAAGCTCTTGGAGCTTGCTTCAAACCATATAATGCCTTTTTTAATCTATACACCTTGTTCTCTTGATTCTTTACTTCATAACCTGGTGGTTGTGTGACAAACACCTCTTCTTCTATAGGTCCATTTAGAAAAGCTGACTTCACATCCATTTGATACATTGGCCAATCATTAATGTTAGCAATTGCAGTTACTAACCTGATTGTTTCCATTCTAGTCACTGGTGCAAATACTTCTCCATAATCAATTCCTTCTTTCTAAAGAAATCCTCTTACTACTAGTCTTGCTTTATGCCTAGTAACTTCACCCTTTGAATTCATTTTCAGCTTATAGACCCACTTCACATCAATTGCTCTTTTGCTCTGAGGGAGATCAACAAGTTCCCAAGTCTGATTGCTTTCAATTGAATCCAGCTCCTCCTTCATAGCACATCTCCACTTTTCACTCTTCAATGCACTGATCACATCTATGGGCTCTGACTCAGCCATGAAAGCTAAATGTACTAAGTCCCCATCATTTGTCACTTCATTGTCTTTGTTTAATTCACACTCTTGGAGTCTTGCTGGTAAAACTCTAGCTCTACTTGATCTTCTCATATCAGTTTCTGGCACTAACTCTGTGTTTTCTTCAAGTTCTTCAAGCATTACACTTGTTGAACTTTTCTTCTCATGTAAGTTCCAGTCCCATTCCTTCATTTCATCAAACACCACATCTCTACTGACCACTACATTTTTGTTGATAGGATCATAGAGCTTATATCCACCAGTTGAATGATAACCAACAAGTATCATAGTTGTTGCTTTATCATCAAGTTTCATTCTCAACTGGTCTGGCACATGCTTGTAAGCTATTGAACCAAACACTCTCAAGTGTTTCACACTAGGTTTGTTCTTAGACCAACACTCTTCTGGTTTTATTCCATTTAACCTCTTTGTTGGACACAGATTCAAAATGTAAGTAGCAGTTGCTACAGCTTCTCCCCACAACTCCTTTGGTAGATGTTTACCTTTCAACATACACCTAACCATGTTCATTATAGTTCTATTTCTCCTCTCTGCACTTCCATTCTGTTGAGGAGTATAGGGTGGAATCACTTCATGAACTATGCCTTCACTTTCACATAATTCTGCAAAATCATGTGACACATACTCTCCTCCTCCATCTGTTCTTAACACTTTGAGTTTATGTCCACTTTGTCTTTCCACTACTGATTTGAACTTCTTAAATACACTCAACACATCACTTTTCTTGTTTATTAAGTAAGTCCAAATTTTTCTGCTGAAATCATCAACAAAACTGACAAAGTGTTTATTTCCTCCAATAGAGTCCACTTGCATTGGTCCACATACATCTGAGTACACAATTTCAAGTGTGCTCTTGGTCTTACTCATTGTATATTTGCTGAAGCTACCTCTAGGCTGTTTAGAATGCACACACTCTTCACAAATTTCATCTGGTGCATTCATAGCTGGTAAACCAATCACATAGTTTTTCTTTTGCATTAGAGTGAGATCCTTGAAATTCAAGTGTCCCATTCTATAATACCACAACCATTCATCTCTACTATATGCAGTCATTAAGCACTTATGATCCATTACATTCAACTCTATCTGAAATGTTCTATTCTTAGACATAGGTGCCTTCAGCAACAAGTTACCATTTGTATCAAAAACATTTAGCAGCTTATGTTCCATTACAATCTTATAATCCTTTTCAAATAATTGACCAATGATAAGCAAATTACACTTAATTCCTGGTATGTACAACACATTAGAAATCATAGAGTACTTACCATCCTTTCTCTTGATGGACACATCACCCATTCCCTTTGCAGCCATAGTGCTATTGTTTGCAAATCTCACTTGACTGTTCTGAGTACTCCTTAGACTTGTAAACCATTCCTTCCTCCCTGACATGTGTGTTGAGCAACCAAAATCCAGGTACCATTTGTCACTGTAATCACTATCATCTTTAATGGTTACCATCAGCATTTCAAGTTTGTCACCTTCATCTTGCTTAGCCACTCTTGCTTCAGCATCTTGTGCCTCATTTTTCCCTCTACACTCATCAGCAAAGTGTCCAAATTTTTGACAATTGTAACATTGAATGTTACTCTTATCAAATCCTTTGTATCCACCTCTACCACCTCTGCCACCTCTGTTTCCATTGAAACCACCTCTTCCACCAGTTTTCTGATTAGAATTACTGGTTTCTTGATTATCTTTAGCACCTGCATTTTGATAACCTCCTCTTCCTCTATTTCCATACCATTTTCCCTTGCCTTTCTTGCCATTGTTACTCTGTGCTTGCAGGGCAACCTCATTCTTTCCCTTTTATAATCTTTCATTTAATTTTTGTTTAGAAGCTTCTAAAATACCATGAATTTCTTCAACTGTAGTGGATGAAAGATCTTTGGATTCTTCTATAGCAACTACTATGTCAAATCTTGGTGTGAGAGATCTCAGAATCTTCTCAACCACAGATTGATCATTCATAGTTTCACCACATCCCTTCATTAGATTCACCAGTTTTTTGACTCTTGTGACAAAATCACCTACACTCTCTTTCTCTTCCATTTGTAGCAATTCAAATGGTCTTTTGTAAGTTTGTAACCTTACCTTCTTAACCTTTGTTGCACCACCATAAGCTTTCTCAAGATTATCCCTGTCGTACCCTAAATTTTTCCCACCCCCATATTTTATTGTTCATTCCACACTTCATTTCTTTTGTTGGTTTTGTGAGATTTGTTTCCACGATAATGTTATGGTCGTCCAACGATAATGTACTTGGTGAGAAACTCATGCACATGACATAAAGATTTTCATGGGCCTAAGCCTTTAGTGGACTTAAGTTGTCAAAAGCCTCATTGAAGCAACAATGAAGCACTCCACGTACACACTTGATCATGGAAGATATTTGCCAAACACATGAGAAATAAATGAATGGACAAGCATGAAGCACATCTCCTTGTTTGGCAAAGGACAAGAGTGACCAAACAAAGAAACAAAGGCACATGGCTTGGCTCCCTCATGCAAGACAAAGATCATACAACTTGAGAAGTCTTGCTGTCATCCAATATTTGAGAAGATTCCCTCTTTTGGAAAAAGAAGAAGCCACATAGAAGACTACAAAGCCATGCAAAGCATTGCAGCAAAAAATCAACTAACGGTAATGCACCAGTGAAGCAACGATAATGCACTGTTCAACAAAGGACAATGAGTCATAAAAAACACATGGCTTTGTTCCCTCTTGCAAAGACATCCAACTTACATGCAAGCTGTCAAAAACTCACAAAAATAAAAGATTCCTTCTTACGGACAAAAGGAAAGCCACGTGAATGGATACAAAACCATGCAACATCTTTGTAGTGCAAAATCAGCAACGATAATGCACTATGCAGCAATGATAATGCACTATTCACAGCAAAAAAAAAGAAAGTTGCAAGGACGTGTCTCTCTCTTTGCCTTTCCAAACTCTTTCATAAGCCTCTCCAAAGGTCTTTCATGTCTATAAATACAAGGAGCTCTCCATGGCAAAAAGGGGGGAGGAGTTTTAACAAAAGAAATTTCCACACAAATTGTTGAAACAAAATCCAACAAAACCATAAGCTCTTCCAAAAAACCAAAAGAAAAGGTGTTCATCATACCCACTTGTTGTCCATCAAACACAAAACCAACTTCATCACATTCAAGGTAAGTTCTCCAACTCTTTCATCTTTGTCACTTTTTAATTAGTCTTTGTCTTGTTTTTGTTTATTTTCATTATTATTATCAGTATTTGTTTTTTTTCCATTGTTATTATTCTTATTACTACTATTATTGTTATTATTGTTATTATTAGCATTATTATTAAAAGAAAAATCAAACAAAGAGGAAAAAAGAGAGAAAACAGAGAACAACAACATCATTGTTGTGTTCTTTATAAAAAAAATCAACTTCACCATCTCCATTATCACAAACCACCATTCTCACACCATCATCTCTACAAGAAAAAAGCATCAAACCAAACCAAAAGAAAAGAAGAAAAAGAACAACACAGACAGTGTTTGTGCTATCTCACACACCACACCCACTATTACTCCATCCTCCTCCGTCAAGCTTCATCTTCATCAAACCACCACTAACAACAATCTCATCACTGTAATAACAACAACCACCAAAACCACCCAAATCATCATCACAAAACTACCATCATCCCTAAACAGAAAACCAAAACAGTCATCAACCAAGCTTCCAAGAAAGAAAATCAAAGAAAAATAATATAAACAAACAGACACCATTGCCGTTATTTCACCGAACACCACCGCCAAAAACCGCTACCGAGAGAGAAAGAGAGCTCACGAGAGTGACAGAGTGAGACCGAAAGTGAGGATGACCAGCGACGGAGGTGGCAAGCGCCGGAGCCTCCGCCGCCGGTATTGAAAAGTGAACCAAGAAAGTGTTTCAACAACACTCAAAATATGCATGTTGTAGCATACTGAAGAAGAAGACGACTTGTTCTTCTTTTCTTTCTTTTTTATATTTTTTATTATTATTATTATTATCTACTACTAATCTAAAACAATAATATACTGCCAAAGTTACTTAATTGACCCTCTACTCTCTTTTTTCTCCCTTTTTTTAACTACTAATCTTAAGGGTTATCTTTGTCATATTTTAACCTAAATCACCATATTTCTCCTCAATGACTAATTTACATTGTCTCTTATTTGCCCTTTGTCTTTCTCACTTCAAATGTTGCTTGCAAAGAGTAAATCTAAGGTCATTTTCAGAATATTACATCATCTAATACACATTTTTCCATTGTACTTTTACTTTAATTCAAAATTCAAATTCAAAATATTCTTCCCTCTCTTCATAGTTTCAACTTCTATAATACTATACTATCTTTCATTTCAACTTTCAAACTAACTTTCCTCTTTCTCTTCGTTCTCAACTTTTTTTATCTACATTTTTCATCTTAACAATGTTACTAATGTCTATAATATTTTCTTCTCATTTTGCAGAAAGAAGAACAAAAGTAAATGAAATTCATATACTCTTCACAAAGGTATGAACACAATGATTATCAAACTAGCGTATACTTTGTTCATCTATGTTCTTCATTTTTTTCTATCCTTTATATCATCTTTAACAAACATATTTTTTTCTTCAACTTTCATTTAATGAATGAGTCTATATGAAGCTATAACAAACATGAATGATTCTACATTTTTTTTCTTGAGTAGCAAAACATGTATACCAAAAAAAAAATCATATATTTCATGCATAATAAATTAAGAGCGAATAAATGAACATGAAGAGTTGTGTTTAAGTGTGTTATTGAAAAGAGAAAAAAAGACAGCTGGATTGAAGTATGTCAGTGTGTACATTATAATAAAAAGTTAGAATAAAAGAAGGTTATACTCAAATGAACAATAATCTAAAAAATCATAATCTTATTTTTACTAATAAAAAAATCATCATCTTTTTTTTTTCTCTTTTTTTTTTATTTTTTATTTTATGGGTTTGGTTTGATGTGTATTCAACCAATTTGAACAATAATTTTCATGAAAAGTTGGTCTTTCTACACATTTTTCAGATCTGTAAAAGTTTAAAAACATATATGGAAAGAAATACAAGAGTGCGCTTGGATGTTGAGTTTGTGACTTTCACATCATAATTATTGTTCTTCTTTGTTGAAAATTTTAATTTTCTTTCTAAAGCATATAATGCATAAAAGATAGAAAACCGATTAAAGTGAAAGAGTTTGAAGATGGCCTGAAGAACAAAAATATTTTAGTAGATTTCGAAAAAGAAAAAAAAATAGATTTAAAAAGAATATGAAGAAGAGAGGTTGAAATGTTGGGTTTGTGACTTATTATAAATATTGTTCTTTGTTGAAATTAGATCTATAAAATTCATCTTTTAATAAAATAAAAAAATGGTCTAATTAATATAGTTAAGTAGAGTAAGTAAAAAAATTCAAGAATAGTATGATCACTGTAAAAAACAAAGAAGATTAGTATGATGATACTACTGATTATTTTAAGTTTATTTCCATCATCTTATTTCAAAAATATTACAATTTATCTTTTCTGTATAGGTTTTTTTCGGTTTTATTTAAAAATATATTAAAAAAATTGCAACATAAAGAGATCCGGACCAAAACAATTTGAAAATTAAACAACAAATAAAAAATCCAAAATAATATTATTCTTTTTTTGACACTAAAGTCCAAAAAGTCCAAAATAAAATCAAACAAACCAAAAAAGATCTAAATAAATTTCCACAATTATAATGTTTTCTCTTAAAATACAAAAACGTTGAAATAAAAAATGAAATGTTTAAATGCAAAATCTAAACTCAACTTTATTTTGCTGTTGCAGTATATATGAAAAGAGGAGAAACAAGTAGCGGAATTATCTTTTCAAATATGTTCAAAGAAAAACTTACGTGCTAAACTGTATTACAACTATGAAACTGGAAACTGAGTTATTGTGGAAGACGAGGTACAAAACATGAGATAGTGAACACTTTTCAAGCTAACTCCTTTTAAAAATTTATTTTAACAGACGTATAGAACGGGAGGATGAAAACTATGTAATTTTTTTTTTGCATAAAGGTGACCGAAAAAAGTTGCCGGCGGTTTGATGTTTGAGTTGAGTTTGGAGAAGAACTAAGAGAGAGAGAGAAAGAGAAGGAGTTAGGTTAAGAAAGAAAAAAGCAATCACACTGCTATGCCTATACTGCATACATTGCATGTCTCAAAAGAAAGAGATAATGTTAAAGTGTAGTGGTGTGATAGACATCACACTGCTATACTGTATACTTTGCTTTTTGAAATACTATTTTCATTGTAAAATATTGTTATTTTAATAAATACTGTAATAATTTAAATAATACAAATACATCACATAAATACTCACATAAAATATTGTGATGTCTAGACTTTAAAATGTTGACATGCTTTCTAAAGCATTGAACATATATTGCATGTGAGTATTTATATTTTAGAGGGAAAAAAAAATGAAAATCATAAAAGGGTTTCACATGCTTTCTGAAGCATTGAATATTTCACGGTGTAGATTAGACTATAAGAGTGTCTTTTCAAGAGACCTATATTACTCTATTATTTTTTTAATTAAAAGAAGAAAAATAATAAACAGTCATCTCGGAGTACTTCATCTGTCCTAAAATATAAACAAAGTGAATCAAATTATCTTGATGTATTTGGTTAAAAATTTGGACCAAATACATACACATTTGTTGACAACTTTTTGCTTATATTTTAGGACGGATGAAATATTGTCAAAAAAAAAAATATAATAATATAGCAAATTTAGACCATATACATTCACTTTTATTGATAACTTTATGCAGTAACTCCTTTTATTTTTTGACACGTTATGCGGTAACCCCTTAAAATTTAAAAAGTGTTATTTTCGATTTAAAACTATCTTTTTTTAATTTCCTTAACCCGTGTCCCAGGAACACCGGTTAGCATGACATTTAAAATAACGATTCTAGAGAATTCATTTTTAAAAGTGATTTTTTCTTTGTAGATACAATTTTTAAAGTGATTTTAATCAATGAGGAATATACACTACTTTTTTAAAAAATAAAATGAATGGTCACCTTAATATTAGGATTGTTGGGTAGCATTAATATATAGGAGGAATGGTCCGATTTATTATTGTCTTCAAATAAAATCCACATGTTCAAATAAGTAAAAAAAAAAAAAAAATCATGTCAAAATTACAAAGGAAGTCCACATTATATCTGAACTTTAGTTTTAAACATGAGATGCATTAAATATGAATTTTTAAAATCCAAAAATTTAAGATAAAAGTAACAAAAATTATGACTAAAAAATCAAATTTTGAACTCATTTTTTTAAAGGAACACTTTATAATGCTCTAAACATACATGCGAAAAAATTATTCAAAAATACACACCGTAGCAAATAAAATATTGAAATATTTGATGTAAAATGATAATATTCACCCTCACAAGTTTATCCTCGGTCTTCCTTTTATGCCTTTTGCTAAAGTGCATGAAAGGAAAAAAAATGTTTACTCTATGGCTCCGCTTGAGAAATTGTTAAAAATAATCCCTATATTTTAAAAATGGTCAACAAAATCCCATAAAATTTACTTTTCTTAAAATTAGTTTAATCCGTTAAGAAAGCTTTTATCGCATAAAATATAGGACCATTTTTGAAATTTTTTCAAAATGTAGGGACTAAAAACATTAAAAGGTAGAGACTATTCTTGACAATTTTGGAAAATGTATAGACTATTCTTGATGGATTGGACTAATCTTAATAACGGAAAATTTTATAGGTTTTTTTTTACCATTTTTAAAATATAGGAACCATTCTTAACAATTTCGCAAAATGTAGGAACTAAAAACATATTTAACCCTAAATTAAATTTAAAATGAAATTCCAATGAATAAAAATTAATTTCCCAATAGATATAACAGATATATTAAATTAATACATTTAAATTACTAAATTTAAATTACTAAATTGTCTGTTTTTTAAATATTAATTTAATATTATTGTTTTAGAATTATGAATGTCCTTTTATGTCATTTTACATTTACCAGTCAGTTGAACCGCTAATTTTACCAAACACTTTAATTAACTTATCGACTATAAGTCATCAGCTATAAGTTAGCTTACCAGATATCCCCTATTTATACCAAACTGAGCTTAATTAATTAAAAAGAAAAAAATGAAGGGTACTGATGACTTTTTCTAATAAGAAATACTCCCCCCGTCCTAAAATAATTGACCCAGTTGACTACCTTCACGTTTGCCAATATACAACTTTGATCGTTAATATTTTAAATTATCTATTATTAAAAATTATAAAAATTATATATTTTGAAAATATTCATCGAGATAAATCAAACAACATCTCATATTCATATATTTGCATGTTCATATAAGTAGAAAAATATGTTTAAAGTAGATCATATAAATAGTACACTAAGTCAAATTTATGTCAGTTATTTTGGGACGGATGGAATAACTACTGTCATAAATTAGTGCATATTGGAAATGAAATTATGCGTACTGATGGGACCTCAAGTCCATCATTTAAGTTTGTCTTTGTTCAATACACTAAAAATAAGAAATGTTATGCTTGGTACGTGATGAAGGGGTGATAAATTTTTATGGATTTGTTTTTTATGGGTTTTATTAAAAATGTAATTCAATTTAAATAATATAAAATTATCTAACAAAAGGATAATGTGGTCATTTAAAAAATCAAACACAATTCTTTTTATTTTATTTCTCTTATTTTTCTTTTATTCTAAACACTATATTAAATCTATTGATCTATTTCTCCTATTTTTTTCTCTTCTCATACTCTCTCTTACCAATTTCTTATAAATTATAAACCAAACGCAAGCTTGAAGAAGGGAAAGGGAGTAGTGCACTGGACGCACCACTGCTGTTGTTGTTCAAAATTGTTTTTCTTATGTTGTATATGTAAATAGACTAGATTTGATGTACGTATCTATTTACTAGAGTTTATCAGTTCAATAGATATGATAACTTTTTGACATTTTTCTTATACTTTAATTTTATTATATAAAGATCTTAAGAAGGATATAAGAGAACAAATGCAAGAATTAACACCTGGTAATATATTAAAGATGATGTTACTTTAATTTTCTTTTTTAGTGGAAAGAATTAATGGGGATAGTGGATATAAATAATGGTTGAGATTTATTTTTGTAGTTACCATAATATTGGTACGTAGTTTCCTCCGCTGTCGGATGGAACATGTAGGGCACATAAAGTGGATTCTCCTATTCCAACCGAATTTTTTTCATGCGTGTGAGCCAGGAATGAGACCTCTGACCACATGCTTAAGGGGACCAAGATCCTTACCACTTGGATCAATTCTTTGTTGGTAACAATGGTGGAGATTTATTCTTGCAATACTTCTCTTTAGATTTTATATGAATAAATTTTTCTATTATTATTATTATTATAATATATATTCTTAATCTCTTTTTGTTGCAAAAAAAAAATCTAAAAAGAGGGTTGCTACAAAAATTATCAATTTTTAGTTGTACAAATATCATTGCTCATAAAAAAATAGTATCTCATAAGTTAAATGCATCTGGGACCATGGTCAATATAAGAAACTTAATCAAAGAATTTTAATGTATTTGATTTAAAATTTGGACTAAATAAATTTATTTTTGTTGATACCTTTTTACTTATTTTGAATTTGGATAAATACTCCTAATTTTTGTAGACTATAAACTAATGGTATAATTTCTTATTTTGCGTATAAAGAACTTATGAAGGATGATGACAAGTAATGTGATTCTTCTATTATTTTTTTGAAATATTTCAAAAATAATAACGCACTAAATTCAAATCTCCCATAACATTTTTCTTTCTTTCTATCATCCTAGAAATCAATGACACAGTTGTACGAGCCTATACATGGAACAAGTTTCCGCTGATATGAATTTGAAAATAACTATTACACACAGGACAAATTTGAAACAAATTATCGCGAATTTAAACAGATCAATGTTTACATTTTTTACAGTGTTTTCCACTTTTTTAAATTCGACAACGTTTTCAATTTCATATTACACTCGCGGGATAAAATGATTATATTTTGACATTTTTGTCAGTTGAACTATATTTGCTGACCATAAAGTAATTTTAATTATAGTAAAGTAGGCTTATTTTTTTTATAGAACTACATTTAATTTGTGGACTATAAAGTAATTTTAATTATAATAAAGTGGGTTCATTTTTTATATAAAGATGAAAGTAGTTATTTAATTTTAATTTACTAAAATAAATTCATTTAATTAAAATTAAAGTGTGCTAAAAAAATTTGGTAAAAATTGTCAATATAATTTAAAAAATGAGTCAAAAGCTAAAATAACAATTATATATGGGACAAGTTGTCCTTAATAAATTTGTTAAAATAACTATTATACACGGGATAAGTTATCATTGGTAAAAAAAAAATACGGGACATTTATACAAATTTATTTGTTTCATATTTTTTACTAAACCATTTTTTGTTCCTATTTCTCTAGAAACCAAGGGCACGGTTGTACGAGCCTATAGAACAAATCTTATTCAAGTAAGGTTGTGAAACAAATATTTGTTACTAACATATAAAATATGAGACATATACACGAGATATGTTGTTGTTCATAAAAAAAATCTAAAATGTCCAATGTACAAGAGAGAAGTTGTCGCTGATAAGAATTTTAAAATAACTAATATACATAGGACAGATACAAAATAAACTATTGCTAATAAAATGATGAAAATGTTTTAATTGTTGGACAATGTTGCATACTTAATCTTACACATGGGATAAAATGATTAAATTTTGACATTTTTTTGTAGTTGAACTACATTTGTGTACTATAAAGCAATTTTAATTATAATAAAGTTGGTTTATTTTTTGTCATAATAAAGTAGTTTTTTTTTTTATATAAATATGACAAATTTTACTAACTATATTATATATGGGTAATACCTTATATTTGATGAAAAAACTTAATTATCTATTATACACAAGAAACAAGTTATTGTTGATGACAAATTTCAATTAGCTATTATACATGGAAACAAAAATTGTCGCTAATAAAAAATTTAAATTATACAGCAACACGTGTTTGATAAAAAAAATTATTATACACGGAGAACACGGTACTTGCTGATGAAAAACTTAAATTAACTATTCTACACGGAGAATAAATTGTTGCTGCTAAAAAAAATTAACTGGTTATTATGGCAAAGAAACAAGTTATTGATAATAATTTTTTTTAATTAACTATTGTATACATGGAACAAGTTGTTGATGATAAAAAATTTAAATGATATGTGAAACAAGTTGTTGTTGATAAAAAAATTAAATTAAATATTATATACGAGGAAAAAGTTTTGTCGTTCAATATTTTACATTTTTACATCACAATTGTTGATAAAAATTTTAAATTAATTCACATATACAGGCGAGATAAAATTTTAAATTAACTAATATATTTTTGTTCTTAATATAGGTATTAAATTTGTAAAATTACTTTAGTCAAAATCAATAATTTTTTATAACAACTATTATATATAACTCAGACATGTTAACTATTGTACACGGGAAACGAGTTGTTATAGGTCAAAAATTGAAATTAACTATTATTTACGATAGTTAATTAAAAAAATATTATGTCTCTGTTATTTTATTACTTATAATTTATGTTTATTTCATTTATTCATTTTATTACAACTTTTTTATTTTTCTATTAAACCAAAATATAGTTGATTATATACAGTTTACCATACTTTAAATATATTTTTTTTCTAAATTTGTATCACACCCTGACGACCAAACTCCCCCACGAAATAGAACGCACCGAAGGCGCGTCCCGTGCGTATGCACGGGTATGTAGCTAGTTATAATTATAACACTTGACACGTGACAACATCACAGCAGCATGATCAAACAAATCCTGGCCATGTGATCTTGATTTTTTAATTATTTATTTAAACTAAGCCATTTAATTTATTTTTACTACTTTGTTTATATATTTATATTTTCAAACCAAAAATATAAAAATGCAAAAAAAACATAAAACTCCAAAAATATCTTTTGTCAAACATCAAAATCAATCTCCACCAATTCAAACTTTGTTCTTTTTTTTCGCACCCATGTGCGCTTAATCATCTTTTGCAAACGGATACCATCGCCCAAGTGCGAGTCCGTCTTTTAAATTAAGCAAACTTGTTCGCCCAAGTGTGAGTTCATTCCTTTTTAAACTTTTTTCGCCCAAGCGCGAGTGCATCTTTTAATTAAGCAAACTTTTTCGCCCAAGTGCGAGTCTTTTTTAATCAAGCAAGTTTTTCGCCCAAGCGCAAGCAAATCATTTTCATTAATAAAATCAACCAATGCACAAACATTTTTCAACCAGAACTACGTGAGCTTTGATTTCTCCATCGCACCTGGAGATACGTAGGCACGAGATTCAACATCTTGTCGAGCTCAATAATAAAAAACTAATATTTTCCCCCCTTTTGTATATACTTTAATAAAGCAACACAAGGATAAAAGCAGGACATTAATAAAAAGCACGCAAACAAATTGACATAACATTTTTAAACCCTAAGCTAAAAAGAAGGTTCCCGTTGAGTACAACGGATGTGAGGGGTGCTAATACCTTCCCCTCGCATAATCGACTCCCGAACCCGAAAATGGTTGCGACGACCATCTTTCCTTTGTTTTCAAGGTTTTACCGATATTTTCCTTTTCCTACGGGAATGAATAAAGTTCGGTGGCGACTCTGTGTCATTTCGAGCGTTCATTATGCTCGGGCGTTTTCCGGCCGCTTCAGCTGGCGACTCTGCTGGGGACGTTTTTAAGAGAGTCAAGCCTACCTTTTATAGCCTTAGGGTTCCATTTTGTTCTTTGCTTGCTTGCCTGCTTTTCCTGTTTTTCCTATATACCCTCCTTTGTACTTATTGCGTTTATTTCTTTATTGTTGTTGATTTATTTCTGCACATATATTTGTATATATCAATTGTGGGCATGAATTACTATTTGAGTGAAACCCTACACCTGAGCTTGAGAAAAACCTAAGTAAAGTTAGGTGTTAGTAGTATGGACCTGTGGGATGGACATCTCAATGGGTGGCTTACGAAAACCCCACCTAGAGTAGATCTGTTCAAAAGGTTCGTCAGGAATTGGCTAGCCCATCCGCTTGACGAAATTTTGAACATGATCAATGACTCTAGGGACCTCTTCAAATTTTGGTGGTTTAGTGTTGGCTTTCGAGGTAGACATCTCGTTTAGTCAACGTGAATACCCCGCTTAAAGATGGTCCTCTTCATGAAAGGTCGTCCATGTAATGGTTAACCTGTTATTATGGCGAAATTCCGAATTGGACCCTTAACTCTAAGAACCTTCTTCTTAGAACCTCTTCAAATTTTGGTGTTTGTATTGGCTTTCGAGGTAGATCTCGTTTAGCTAAGTGCAAACTCCGCATAGAAGAGATGCATTCGTGAAAGGTTGTCATATAATGGTTAACCCGTTATTATGGCAAAATTTCGAGATGCCTCCATGACTCTAGGTGTTCCACTCAAACAAATAAAAACCTTAGAACCTACATGTGAGGGGATTGGGTAGTAAATATTTATAACTGGCCTATCGTAGGGAGTCTCCCTATTTTAGGTTACGTTTTATCATCTTTCAAACTCATCCTTGGGGTCTCACCCCGAACTTCTTCAATCTCATCATATCATAGCATGTCATCAATTTTTTAGCATGCCCTCTAACATGAGGAAAATCTTTTGCATACGCATGCATTTTCAAACATCTGCATACATGCATCTTCATACATTATCATCCTTTATCAAAAACCTCATATCGTTCCCCTTCAATCCACCGTAAAACTCATATCTCTTCCACCTTCATCCTCCTTCAACCAAAATCTTGCTAGTAGGTTTCCCGGTACTCAAGAAGCAAACTTGAAGCATGTCTCAAGAGACGATAGAGTAACTCAAGAGAGGTCAAGAGTTGTTGAAAGAGGAAGTCAACCATTTGAAAACCCAAATGAGCTTGATCATACAAATCCTATTGGGAAAGGAAGGTAACACTTCATCAAGCCAGCCACAGGCCTGCCCAACGCCTCAGATGCCACAACCATGGGTGATGCCCCCACATCAACGACAACCACAGCAAAGTGGGCGCCCACAAAAGAATCAGTACGGGCTCACAAATGCCTATGGGAAGAAGATTATACACTTTGATCGTGTACCCATGTCGTACGGCAAAATCTTGCCTTACCTAATTCAAAATAGCATGGTCGAGCCAAAGCCTCTTCCCCTGGTGGCACTACCATATCCACCTCATTTCAATATTAATGCTCGATGTGGCTATCATGCTGGGTCACCCGGGCATGACATCGAAAATTGTAAGGCCTTTAAGTATAAGGTTCAAGAGCTCATCGACCGCAGGTTGTTGATCTTCAAGGAGGAATCCCATTCGTAAAGGGTCATCCCTTATCTTGACAGGCGCAAGAAAGTCAAAGGGGCGTTTCTTAAGGTCGGTGGATCAAGAAGAAATCCTATGCATAGGGTCCTTTCCAGTTGTCATTTCCAGTTGTAATTTTTATTCGTGCTAAGTATGGTCTGTTTGTTAAAATTGTACTTTTGACTAGTATGTTTAATTAGCATGCATGTTTTGGAATTCATCCATTCGTATTCACTCTCTTATGCTATCATTTTTATTTTTAATTTCACTTCTCACCTATTAACAAACTTGAGAGGAGAATGATGTAAAAATAACAAAAATTGTTGATGTATGCTTTTGTTAGTAAAAACCTAGTTGATGAGGTAAGGCATTGTTTCATTTCCCAAACACTGGAGATATAAGGAGATAATCTGTAGTCAACCCCTTCGAGCTTGAAGTCGGTGTTCTTTCTACTTTTTATAAACCCTTAATCTTAACCTGGGGCAGGGTAGTCTTTCAATTAACTTGACAATGCATCTTAATGCAAGAGATTTCAATCCATCAAATCATTCCAATAAAATTTTTAGGAAAATCATCTTCCTTGAACACATGGCGGAAGCAATGAAAAGAGAAAACTCATATGGCAGTCATAACTCTTCTGAATCAAAAGAAAAATCTTACAACAGTTTTACCAACAAAAAAAAAAGAAATAAGACCCGCTAAGCAAAACAAAGACTTAGGCAAAAATTAGGGCATCCCGATGGACCACAAATTCAAAAGAATTGGTCCATGCAAAAAACTAGAGATTAAAAAAAACGGGAAACAGGCAAAAAGAAGTGACTGCCACTTCAAGAATATCATCAGTGCCTTGTCCACTTCGCCACCTCCATCATTCTCTTGCCGACCAAAGGCATTTGTTGAGTTAATTGAACTTAGGAATGGAGAACATCAAAGGAGATTGGTTGGGTTAAAATCAAATTTTGAGCCTTATAATCTTTTTCAAAAAAAAAAACCGTGAGTTAGGCCACGTTACAACCCTTAAAAGACCTAATTGAAGCTAAGTTCACTATGAAGGCATATTCAGCAAATTATTGTTAAACTGACTCCTCATGTTTGTGAATCATCACTAACAATTTTTTCTATCACTTCATCACACTTTCAATTGTGCCGATCTCATGGCCAAATATCATCCATTGTACATAACTAAACAATTTCGGATTTCAAAAACTTGCATGTGCATTACGTCAAAATTACTTTTCAAAAGAAAACAATTTAATTAACAAATCAATACTTGACATCAAGAAAATTTCAACAAGGTTCTGATCAAAGGCAAATTGATCCAAGGCACTCCTAACTAGGGGCAAATCACCTAGGGATCCTTCCAATCAAAAGCAAATCGCTATAATCAAAGAGCAGGTCATCTGAAGATCTTGCAGGTCAAGACCAAAACCTTTCAAGAATGGGCCAACTTGGGGCGCACCCTTAACAAGACAGTTGATCAGGAGCATACCTCCCAAAGATTCAAATATTGGGGCACTACATATCAAGGTCATCTCACCTCATGATGGGATCCAAGTTCCTTTTTAGGCAACACCCCCTTCTCCCGTAAATGGCATGAAAGCAATACTTCAGTTAAAATTGAAATCCCCTCGAGGTTTGATTGTCGCTCTAATCGATGGAGAGGAGCTTTCGCTCTAAGTCTGATGCGGTCAAAAGATGCAATGCCCAAAGAAAAAAAAATTCCAAAAAAAAATGAGCTCGCTAAGTCGAAAACCCGAAAGGGCGACTTAGGAAATAGAGAGCGTCCCAGTGGACTGAAAACCTGAAAGGGCAGTCCAGGCAAAAATTAGGGGCACAAAAAATGAAATATACTCTCGGTAGACTGAAAACTCGAAAGAGCGGTCTAGGCAATAGTTAGGGACTTTCAAAAAAGAGAAGGGGCAAAATAAACTAAAGCAAGGGGCAACTATTGATTTCAAGCTATTCCAGCAAACACTTCCATACATTAGCAACTATTGAGTTCAACATGGGTATCAGGAGATCATGCTAGCAAAAAGCCTTCTCAACCATTCCATTGCCTACCACAAGGTAACCTTTAGAAACATTCAAATCATAACCATGCATCATGCATTGATCACGTCGCTTTGCTCTAGCATTTCACCCATCACCTCATAGCATTCGCACAAAGTCCAACTTTACTTGGCAAAAACCCAACCTTTGTTGGTATCCCACAAAGCTCAATTCCCATTGGCATTCTTGAAGCCCAATATTCATTGGCGCCTACCAAAGCCCAATATCCATTGGCATCCAAAAGCCCAATATTCATTGGCACCCAGAAAAGCCCAATTTTCTTTGGCATCCACCAAAGCCTAATATTCATTGGCATTCCCCTACATCCAATATTCAAAGCCATCAACTCAATATACCAAACCATTCAGTCCAATAGTTATTGGCACTTAAAGCTCAACATTCAATGACACCTAACACTCAAAGCCCAATTTTTATTGGCATTTAACTTCTCAACCATTGGTATTCAACTAAGCCCAACAACTATTGGCATCCCCAAAGAACGGCTGTTACCAGCGCTTCATTTCATACATCTAATATTCATCTCATATAGCATATACCCCAAATCATAGCATGCATTGAACCCAAGAAAAAGCATCATGCATAAATAAATGAACATATATAAGAGCATGCATACATGGCCTAATCAAAATTTTGTGACTACTCATGAAGTCCAAATCAATCCCAGCTAAACCAGCTACAATCTCTGAGTGAGTTTATCCCAGCAGGATAACTCACTAATCTCCCCAGTAGATAAGTCCCCCATAGTGTCTTATCTATACGCTCTCCCCCAGCTAGTTTACTCATCAGTGAGCCCTTTCTGGAATCTTTCCCAGTGGATGGTTGTCTTAAAATGATCTAAACCAATTCAAAGCCCGATATTCATCGGCAAATATAAAGTCCAATTTTCATTGGTAAACCAAAGCCCGATATTCATCGGCAAATCAAAAGCCCAATTTTCATTGGCAAATCAAAACCCGATATTCATCGGCAAATCAAATTAAAATCGGGTATTCATCGGCAAATAGAAGCTCAATTTTTATTGGCACATCTAAAGCCCAGTCTTTACTAGCATCCCATGCAGCCATCATGCATTTCACATAACATTCATTAACGCTACGCCCGACAACTAAGGGCATACCATGCATCAACAAAAATCATCATGCATAAAAAAATACATATGCACGAATCATGCATACATAGCATATGCGGAGATCATGTGACCGCTCATAAAAAAAAATCATCAGATCAATCATCTTAGAATTTCTCTAACATCAAATCATGCATCTTTCCATGCATCATGACATATCTTGACACATTCATACATCTATAAATTTTGCATGCATTTTTCTCACATCGCTCTAAAATCATACATCTCATTGCATCCATCACGACATATCGTAGCATTATTCTCGCATCTTGCATCAATCATGCATGCATCAGACCATGCATCTCATTGCATCCATAATGACATATTTTAACATCACTCATGCATCTGGCATCATACTCATATTTCATGATTTTAAAATCTTCTAATATGAGTGAAAATTGCTTTCACCTGAAGCCCAATATCCATTGGCATCCCATAAGTCTGATGGTATCCATCGGTTTTCCCTAAGCCTAATTGGCATGAGCATCCAAAACTCATTTCCATCCATTCAATGCTCAAAATGTAAGTCCAATTTTTATTGGCACATCCGAAAACCCAATTTTCATTGGCATCATCCTTCAAACTCATTATCCATTGGCACCACAATCATTTACCTCAGCAAGCTATCCCAGTGTTCCCCAGCGAACCTCAGTCAAACACTTCATTAGTTCCACCAGTGAACTTCAATGCAAAAATCCCCAAGAAGACATCAAGCCATGTTCCCCAGTGAACCACATTCAAATCTCTAGACATCAAGCCATGTTCCCCAGTGAACCTCATTAAATTTTTTTAAAAAAAAATCCCCAGTGGATCCCTTCTTAAAAATATCCCAATCTCCAATCATTCCATTAAGTTTTCCACTTAGGATTCCCCAGCAAGACTACCCAGTATCATATTATCGTTTAACCAGCGTCAGACTGGTTACGATCATTTCATTCATTGTCATCGTTTAACCAGCGTTAGACTGGCTACGATCTTTTTATCATTCATTGTTATCGTTTAACAAGCGTCAGACTGGCTACGATCATTTTTCATTCTCATCGTTTAACCAGCGTCAGACTGGCTACGATCATTTTATTTCATTATTTTCGTTTCACCGGCGGCAGACCGACGACAAATTTTTTATATTTTCTCTTATCGTTCACCGGCGGCAGACCGGTGACGACCTTTATTTTTTCGTTTCACCGGCGACAGACCGGCGACGAATTTTTTATATTTTCGCTTATCGTTCACCGGCGGCAGACCGGTGACGACCTTTATTTTTTTCGTTTCACCGGCGGCAGACCGGCGACGAATTTTTTATATTTTCGCTTATCGTTCACCGGTGACGACCTTTATTTTTTTCGTTTCACCGGCGACAAATTTTTTATATTTTTGCTTATCCTTCACCGGCGGCAGACCGGTGACGACCTTTATTTTTTCGTTTCACCGGCGGTAGACCAGCGACGATTTTTTTTTTATATTTTCGCTTATCGTTCAGCAGCGGCAGACCGGTGACGACCTTTATTATTTTCGTTTCACCGGCGGCAGACCGACGACGAATTTTTTTTATATTTTCGCTTATCGTTCACCGGTGGCAGACCGGTGACGACCTTTATTTTTTCGTTTCACCGGCGGCAGACCGGCGACGATTTTTTTTTATATTTTCGCTTATCGTTCACCGGTGGCAGACCGGTGACGACCTTTACTTTTTTTGTTTCATCGGCGGCAGACCGGCGACGAGTTTTTTATATATTTTCGTTTATCGTTCACCGGCGGCAGACCGTTGACGACCTTTATTTTTTTCGTTTCATCGGCGGCAGACCGGCAACGAGTTTTTTATATTTCGCTTATCGTTCACCGGCGGCAGACCGGTGACGACCTTTATTTTTATCGTTTCACCGGCGGCAGACTGGCGACGAGTTTTTATTACATAGTTAACGTTTCACCAGTGTCAGATTAGCAAAGATCCTTTTACTCTTGTTTTAGTCATATTCAGTCCTGGGGGCAAAATTTGAGTCCTTTTGTATTTAATTATCTTCCACTACGAGTATATGAAGACTGTTGTCAACATGTCCTCAGGTGAAAGGTAATTAAATAGGTGCAGCTGGTGTACCCTAAATTTTGCCCACCCCCATATTTTATTGTTCATTCCACACTTAATTTCTTTTGTTGGTTTTGTGAGATTTGTTTCAACGATAATGTTATGGTCGTGCAACGATAATGTACTTGGTGAGAAACTCATGCACATGACATAAAGATTTTCATGGGCCTAAGCCTTTAGTGGACTTAAGATGTCAAAAGCCTCATTGAAGCTACAATGAAGCACTCCACGTACACACTTGATCATGGAAGATATTTGCCAAACACATGAGAAATAAATGAATGGACAAGCATGAAGCACATCTCCTTGTTTGGCAAAAGACAAGAGTCACCAAACAAAGAAACAAAGGCACATGGCTTGGTTCCCTCATGCAAGACAAAGATCATACAACTTGAGAAGTCTTGCTGTCATCCAATATTTGAGAAGATTCCCTCTTTTGGACAAAGAAGAAGCCACGTAGAAGACTACAAAGCCATGCAAAGCATTGCAGCTAAAAATCAACTAACGGTAATGCACCAGTGAAGCAACGATAATGCACTGTTCAACAAAGGACAATGAGTCATCAAAAACACATGGCTTTGTTCCCTCTTGCAAAGACATCCAACTTACATGCAAGCTGTCAAAAACTCACAAAAATAAAAGATTCCTTCTTATGGACAAAAGGAAAGCCACGTGAATGGATACAAAACCATGCAACATCTTTGTAGTGCAAAATCAGCAACGATAATGCACTATGCAGCAACGATAATGCACTATTCACAGCAAAAAAAAAGAAAGTTGCAAGGACGTGTCTCTCTCTTTGCCTTTCCAAACTCTTTCATAAGTCTCTCCAAAGGTCTTTCATGTCTATAAATACAAGGAGCTCTCCATAGCAAAAAGGGGGGAGGAGTTTTAACAAAAGAAATTTCCACACAAATTGTTGAAACAAAATCTAACAAAACCGTAAGCTCTTCCAAAAAAACCAAAAGAAAAGGTGTTCATCATACCCACTTGTTGTCCATCAAACACAAAACCAACTTCATCACATTCAAGGTAAGTTCTCCAACTCTTTCATCTTTATCACTTTTTAATTAGTCTTTGTCTTGTTTTTGTTTATTTTCATTATTATTATCAGTATTTTTTTTTTCCATTGTTATTATTCTTATTACTACTATTATTGTTATTATTGTTATTATTAGCATTATTATTAAAAGAAAAATCAAACAAAGAGGAAAAAAGAGAGAAAACAGAGAACAACAACATCATTGTTGTGTTCTTTATAAAAAAAATCAACTTCACCATCTCCATTATCACAAACCACCATTCTCACACCATCATCTCTACAAGAAAAAAGCATCAAACCAAACCAAAAGAAAAGAAGAAAAAGAACAACACAGACAGTGTTGTGCTATCTCACACACCACACCCACTATTACTCCATCCTCCTCCGTCAAGCTTCATCTTCATCAAACCACCACCAACAACAATCTCATCACTGTAATAACAACAACCACCAAAACCACCCAAATCATCATCACAAAACTACCTTCATTCCTAAACAGAAAACCAAAATAGTCATCAACCAAGCTTCCAAGAAAGAAAATCAAAGAAAAATAATATAAACAAACAGACACCACTGTTATTTCACCGAACACCACCGCCAAAAACCGCTACCGAGAGAGAAAGAGAGCTCACGAGAGTGAGAGGGTGAGACCGAAAGTGAGGATGACCGGCGACGGAGGTGGAAAGCGCCGGAGCCTCCGCCGCCGGTATTGAAAAGTGAACCAAGAAAGTGTTTCAACAACACTCAAAATAAGCATTTTGTAGTGTACTGAAGAAGAAGACTTGTTCTTCTTTTCTTTCTTTTTTATATTTATTATTATTATTATTATAACACTTGACACGTGGCAGCATCGCAGCAGCATGATCAAACAAATCCTGGCCATGTGATCTTGATTTTTTAATTATTTATTTAATCTAAGCCATTTAATTTATTTTTACTACTTTGTTTATATATTTATATTTTCAAACCAAAAATATAAAAATGCAAAAAAAAACATAAAACTCCAAAAATATCTTTTGTCAAACATTAAAATCAATCTCCACCAATTCAAACTTTGTTCTTTTTTTTCGCGCCCATGTGCGCTTAATCATCTTTTGCAAACGGATATCATCGCCCAAGTGCGAGTCCGTTTTTTAAATTAAGCAAACTTTTTCGCCCAATTGCGAGTTCATTCCTTTTTAAACTTTTTTCGCCCAAGCGCGAGTGCATCTTTTAATTAAGCAAACTTTTTCGCCCAAGTGCGAGTCTTTTTTAATCAAGCAAGTTTTTCGACCAAGCGCGAGCAACTCATTTTCATAAATAAAATCAACCAATGCACAAGCATTTTTCAACCAGAACTACGTGAGCTTTGATTTCTCCATCACACCTGGAGATACGTAGGCACGAGATTCAACATCTTGTCGAGCTCAATAATAAAAAACTAATATTTTCCCCCCTTTTGTATATACTTTAATAAAGCAACACAAGGATAAAAGCAGGACATTAATAAAAAGCACGCAAACAAATTGACATAAAATTTTTAAACCCTAAGCTAAAAAGAAGGTTCCCGTTGAGTACAACGGATGTGAGGGGTGCTAATTGAAGGTGCGTGGAGAAAACACAAGAAGGGGGGTTGAATTGTGTTTTGGATATTTAAAAACTTTTCAATATATTTAAATCTATCAGAGTCTTTAAGCACAGCGGAATAGTTCACACAATCAACTTTAATCTAAGTGAATGAAGAAGGAGTAAATGAGAGAGTGAGAGAGAGAAAGAGACACAACAATTCATACTGGTTCCCCTCACAATTTGAGAGTACTCCAGTCCCCTTATACTTACAAGAGATTTCACTATAATAACTAAGATTACAATTCAGATGCTCAAGCACACAAGCATGAGACTTCCTTGCTCTAGGTCACACAAGACAGAGAGACTTCCTTGCTCTAATCTCACAAGATCAGAGACTTCCTTGCTTAAGCACACAAGCTTAAGACTTCCTTGCTCAAGTCACACAAGACAAGAGACTTCCTTGCTTCTACACTAAGCAGAAGACTTCCTTGCTCTAATCACTAAGATTGAGACTTATCAATTACTCACGCAGGAGTAATACTAACTTCTAAACTTAAACTTATTACAAGATAATAACTTCAGAGGCTTGAGCTAGTTTCTATTCTCATTTAAACATTAGTAACATCAATTGTCCATTTAATACTTTGTTATCATCAAAACTCAGGGGTGTGTTCTAAGACACATTTTGTTCCAACACTAATATCTTCCCCTCGCATAATCGACTCCCGAACCCGAAAATGGTTGCGACGACCATCTTTCCTTTGTTTTCAAGGTTTTATCGATATTTTCTTTTGCCTACGGGAATGAATAAAGTTCGGTGGCGACTCTGTGTCATTTTGAGCGTTCATTACGCTCGGGCGTTTTTCCGGCCGCTTCAATCCCATGCTTCCTTTGAAGATTATGCATCACCAACTCTTTCAAAGTTATCGGGACTCACACATTGATGGATTATGAACAAAGCCTTGTAATCTCTCTTCTTTTGCTCTTTGAATGTTGCTTTCTGAACATCACTTGATGATTCTGTAATTGGTTCAACTCCACTGCTAACAAGATCCCACACATCTTGGAATCCAAACACCACCTTCATTTGTTTACACCAAGAATCGTAATTCTTTCCATTCAAGATTGGTAGATTACCAGGGAAAACACCATTCCCATATGTTCCCATTGGAACTGAAGAGCTTGTTGATGCAGCCATGGATTCTTTTACAACCAGGCTCTGATACCAGATGTTAGAACACGAAATCACTTGTTTGAATCAATCCAAATGCACAGCGGAAAAACACTAACACTTAATCAAAGAATCCACAACAATGGAGTTTCAAAAGATGAACCTCACACACACACTTTCTGTATATTAGAGAAGAAGAAGATTAGGGAAAAGAAAATTTATTCGTCCACTACTGGGCCACACACTTTTTAATTACAATCACTAATCACTTATTATTTATACAAGTTACTTCAAGCCTAAGTAACTTGGGTTAGTTAGAAACAAACTTCTAACTAACTCTCTAACAAACTCTAACACTAGTAACTAACTATAACGGAAACGGTTATGCTTAGTTGGTGCTTTATTCTCAAAGACTTAAACCTTTTGTTTGCATACTAAACACAACAGAGGATATCATAACATGTTGCAGCATCTTGTGCATCATCATGGACATCTAGATTTGAGACAGATGTTGCAGCCTCATGTGCCTCATCATGGACAGTGCATATATGAATTAGTACATACACTCAATAGTTCGAACTGTTTCTTTTTCTTTCAAATTTGTTCGTTTTCATTCAATACTTATTTCACAAGTTTTCTATATCACACACAATAACAATGTCTTTAACATCGTGTTAGTAATAAATTAATACCCTAATTTCTGTAAGGGTTAAGCATCTTGTTCGGCATGCTCCTGGTTATTCTTAGAATAAATCAAGATGTCGTCAATAAAAACTACAACAAACTTGTCCAAGTACGGCTGAAAGATACGATTCATGTAATCCATGAAAATGGCGGGGGCATTAGTAACACCGAAAGGCATCACTAAGAACTCGTAATGTCCGTATCGGGTTCGGAAGGCAGTTTTTGAAACATCTGAGGATCTGATACGAATCTGATGATAACCGGACCGCAGGTCGATCTTCGAAAATACGGTTGCGCCTCAGAGCTGATCTAGCAAGTCATCAATCCTTGGCAATGGATACCTATTCTTGATAGTGACCTTATTAAGTTGACGGTAGTCTATGCATAACCGCATTGTACCATCCTTCTTCTTAACCAGGAGTACTGGTGCGCCCCATGGAGACACACTGGGTCTGATGAAATGTTTTCTTAGTAATTCTTCCAACTGACACTTCAGTTCTCTCAATTCAATAGGAGACATCCGATAAGGTGCTACAGAGATAGGTTGAGCTCCAGGTAGCAAGTCAATTGAGAATTCAATCTCTCGTTCTGGAGGAAGACTTGTGATATCATCAGGAAAAACATCTAAGAATTCATTCACAATAGGGATGTCCCTGGGACTTAGGGTAGGCTCTGGAGTCACAGTGAATAAGATACAAAATTTCTTATCTTCAGCAAATAAATACTGAACCATCTGATGGGTGTTTTGCAATAACGTTGATAGGGCTACACCTCTGTCGGTGTTCTCAGTTGGCATGTAAAGCTTCTTTTCGGCACACCCAATGTACACGGAGTTGGAAGAGAGCCAATCCATGCCTAAGATAACGTCAAGGTCTCTAATAGGTAAGCAGATAAGATCTATGAAGTAAGTCTTCCCAGTGACCTTGACTGGACAACACTGACACACTCGTTTGGATAAGACTCTTCCGCCAGTGGCGACTAATACTGACATAGGGGGATTCAATAGGGAGGTTTCCAAATCCAACCGTCTCACACAATTAACAGATATAAAGGAGTTGGTGGCTCCGCAGTCGAACAATACAAAAACATCAGACTTGTTAATTAAACACATACCAGCAATCAAACTGTTGTCGCCTTTTGCCTTCTCCCCTTCTAAGGTATAGACTCTTCCTTTGCTAACTGTAGTGCCCTCTCCACCACTCGTGCTCTTCCACTTAGGGCACTCATTCTTCATGTGCCCTGGCTGCTTACAGAAATAACATACTCCCTTTCCCTTCATGCATTCACCGCCATGAAGACTCCCACACTTCGGGCAAGTTCTAGGAGACTGTGGTGAATGAGGTGGTTTCCCTTTACCTAGAGGACCCTTAACCTTCAGCTGTTGTTTAAACTTTCCTGGATCCTTCTTCTGTTGGTACGCAACCTGCTTCTCTTTGTTAGCAAAGTCAATCGTTGCCTCGGCTGAATATGCCTTCTGAATCAAATCTGCGAAATTGGTAATATTTTGCAAAGACACCGCATGGCCAATATCTCCCCTCAACCCGTAACCGTATTTGTTCATCTTCGCCCTTTCATTAAGAACCCCATTGGCATCAGATGAGTAGTGAACCAATTCACTAAATCTCTGGGTATATTCTACCACGGTGGAATTTCCTTGCTTAAGTTCTCCAAGCTCGCGGCCCATCTGGAAGGTGAAACTATCTGGCACATAGTGACCCATAAACATCCTGCTAAAATTCTCCCAGTTCATATCTACAGCATTTGTTATCATGTACTCCTTGGTACCGTGTCACCAATTACACGCCGCCCCCCGAAACATTCGGGTAGCGAAGGAAACCTTCTCAGCTTGAGTGTTATCCACATCTTCCAGCATCTCTGCCATCCGAAACAACCACTCACTTGCTTCTGCCGGCACAAATTGTCCTTCAAAGGTTGGAGGGTTCATCCTACAAAATTCTCGGAAGGCAGGATTTCCCCTCTGAGCCGGGGGTAGTTGCGCCACTTCTGGTTGTTGTTGACCCCTTTGTTGCTGTAGAGCCTGCATCATTTCCCTATGATGTCTCTTGGTCTGAGCTTGTTGCGCTCTATACTGACGATGCATATTTGCTGTTGTTGCAACATCTGGACTAGCACACTTGCATTAGGATCGACTTCTGGAATTCCGTCTCTTTCTTCTACCACATTCCCTCCAGATCCTCCTTGATTCCCAGACATAACGCTCGAACTGTCATAATCAAATTAAGTTAGCTAGGCTCAAGATGATACAACAATAAGAACAAACGTTAGGAAACCAATGATCCACACTACTTGATGAAGTACTTTTAATGACCCCCCAGGCACAGTCTGAAACGACCTGCTATGATACCAATTATAACATCCCACAACGAATATCTAGAATACGTCATAGAATATACATAACGGTACGGAAAATACATTAAATTTACATCATAGATCTTTGTTGCTTAAGGTACATTACATACATGTACAATAGTGCTAAGGTCTTAAGAACATAATACATATCCAGTTCAAAATACTAATCAGGACATAACCAAAATAAGTAGTACAACTTATATCCATAAACCACTGGTACAAAATCTTCATTTGCTACTATCCCATGTGCTTCTTACCTCGTCCTGTTGTCCTGTCTAAAACAAATAAGCGTGGGGTGAGACTCTAAGCCTCAATGGGTTCTTACTACCCTCTACTATGTGTGCTAACACGGGGTTTCCTTAGCATAAATAGTTGACCACATTATTTCATGTAACCAAAAACAAGAAGACATATTTGTAAAATGAAGGTGTATCACACAATTTATCTTGATTGATTTTATAACTCACGGACACTTCGAGGTGAGCGGGTCTCGAAGGCCGTACTGTAATCTCTGATATTAAATATAGATCAGACAATTACCTCAGCTCACATAACTTAAATTATTTAAACAGATTTTCTAATAATATACGGAAATCATCTTATTACTTAAAGTCACACATAATTGTGGTTTGGGAATTACCACTGACTTGTTCAACTATTCTAATCTATAACATTCTTAATGTAGCAACCCATTCCGGAGAACTTTCTAATTAATCCGTAAGGATTCATACATAATAGTAATTTGTTAAGTTCTCCCGAAGTTAAGCCTAAGCATGTTCAATATGGTTGTGTGTGTGTGTGTGTAAAAATTACGTTTAATGAGTTATGAGTTGATGTTTTATTAATTGGTAAGCATATAGGCCATAAGAGGACAAGTTTTTTTTGGGTGCCAAAATGAAGAATTGGTCACAGAGAGGAGGTAAATCGATTTACCTCATACAGAAAGTAAAAAAAATGAGTTTTTCCTCTTCCAGACACATGGTAAATCGATTTCCTTGAAGGGTAAATCGATTTACCCTGCTAAAGTTATGTTTTTCCTGCATTTTCAACTCAGAACCAACAATATAACCTCAACCCATGCATTACCAATTCATACACATTCATTCATCAATTCATTGAGCATAATTTAACACATCAGTAAGCAATTTGAGAAAACAATTTAACACAACCGAATTAAACCTATTTCTATGCAATTGCTTAGGCTAAAGGTCCTAAAATCATACCAAGGATTGAAACCTATACTTGGATGCTTCAACCAAGTTAAGAAAGTATCCCACCTTAATTCCAGAAGATGTAGCTAATCCCAAGTTCCAAACCCTTGCTTATGAGCTAGCTCCTCCTCCCACTTCTTGATTTCCAACTTCTAGCCAAATTCAAGAATCACACCGGTTAGTAAGGTTTGAAAAGGAACACAAAAGAAACCCAACAATAACCCATTCCATTTGATTAAGAAGAGGAGGTTGATGATGATTGATAGAGTAGATTGAGGAATAAAAGGATCTCACCTTGCTGAAATTACTACTAGGAACCTAGATTATGCATTGCATGCAACTTCTTTTTGCTTCAAATAATCATTTGATTAAGGGATTGAAGATGGAATGGTTGTTGTTGTTGTGGAACGAGAGAGAGAAAGAAGAGGCTAAGTTTCTGCTTATGCTTTCTTAGAAATAAGTGGAAAGTGTTGAGTTACTTCCTTATGTGGGTGTGGGTCCCACTATTTATTTTTAAAGGGTTATGTACTTAGTCCAAAGCATTCCATATTAATTTTAATGTCTCAGTCTTGGCTCTAAATTAACACTACTAATAGCACATTATAATGAGTTGTTACAATTACTTTATTATATGACTTAAATTATTCATATTTTACTATATAAAGAACAAGGTTTGCAAGCTTCTTCTTTTCATAGTGTGATAATCTTTGAATAAAGTTGCACCCTTACTCAAGTACTATCTATGAATAATAAACTTCAACTAATAAATGTATTCTCCTTGAAATTATGCTCTTGATGAAGATGCAAGATGAATTAAATATTTAAATTAAATGACCATAGGATCAGAGGCACTAAAAACGTATACACACACACTTGGTTCTGATGGTTATCATGAAATACAGTTTCAGAGTTCAAAATATTTTTCAAACAGTTCAGAGCTTAAAAAAAATCTTTTCAAAGAAAAGTTAAGAGCCTGAACCAAAAACTTGAAAACAGTTCAGAGCTCTTTTAGCACAATATTTTGAAATCCTCAAAGATCAGATTGTCATATCAAAGCATGTACCTCATGCCACTATTTTGACCACTCTCCTACGTTCTCTCTCTGAAGCACTACAAAGCCCTAAAAAGCAAAGTAATTTCGCTTCTTCCAACAATTGATTTATCATTATTCTTTCTCCCCCTTTTGTCATTATCAAAAAGGTAGTATAAGCAATTTAATTAACAAGTACAACGTCCAATACGGTCAAATCAGGAGTGGTTGAAGGCATTTAAGACCTTGTCGGTGAAATGAGCTTATAAAAGGAGAGAAGCCTAGTCATTTTATTCACACAGAATAATCTTAGGTTTTGATAGATCTCTTGAGAGAAAAAATGAAACGCTCAGAGAAGAAGAAAGCAGTTTCAAAGAGAGATAGTCAAGATAGGAGAAAACATAAGCAAGAAAAATCAAGAAAAACAAAGCCAGAGCCTGAGGTTCCACTCAGTTCAGAGTCTAAAAAGTCAGATTCTGAAACAAAGTCTGATGAATGGGACTCTGATTGGTTTGAGTATTTGAATACAAATTTTCCTGAAGAAAATCAAGCTGATGTCCAAGTCTCAGATGGATTAGAGTCTTCTCCTGAGGAAGAGAGATCTGATCCAGATGAGTCAGATTCCCCAAGAGAGGTGCCATCCAAGCTGGGTCACCCAACTCCACCATCTAAGGATACCAGTTGATTATTTTTGGAATATTTGTAACATTTACTCAAGTTTTCAATAAAGTTTTAATTTCTTTGGCTTGTTTAATTTGATTCTCTTTATTATGTTTCTTCTCTTGTTATGCAATATGAATCTTTAAGGAATATCCAAATGTTGTAGTAATTGAGAAACAATTTAATGAACACAAGATTTTAAAACAAAACTGTTTGTAAATGAAATAAATAAAGAATGAAAAGCCAATTGAAGAGTTTAAACTTAAGAATGAAGGAAAACAGTTATCAGTAGTTTAAACATAAAAACACTTGGATTACCACAAAATGAACCAATATTTCAGATAAGCACAAAGAAGTTAAAGAAACATACAAAGTTATGAACTTAACCCTATCAATGTGCCTAACAAAATATCGGTCATATAAACATTTGAGCAAATAAGAAGTCCTAGGGGGTTAATTGGGGTTGGCTACAAAGAGGAGCTAGGGTTCTCATGATTTCCTTCTGATTAGCATTCACTACCTCCATTAGTCCCACATACTTATCCATCTTGGCTTTAATTTCTTCAATCTCAGCCTCATACAATGGATTTCTCAGATGCTCTTGACTTGCTTCCAAATTATCCAAAATAGGCTCATTCAGATTTTTCTCAAGTGATGCTAACTTCTCCATTAGGTTTTGCTCATCACTTGTTCTTACAGAAGAGGATTCAGGTTGATTCCTCTCTGTGTCCTTCTGAATCTGAATGACCTCTTCAACTTCAGTAGCACTATTTTTGTCAAAACTCTTATGCTCCTTAACATCAGCTTCTTGAAGTCTATACACCTCCTTTACCAATTCTTCTGTTAGACTTACCCATTTTGCAGCATACTCTGCTGAAGGCATATCAGATTGCCTTAGCTCATGTAATTCATGTACCTGCCTGAATAGGCTGTTGCATTCACTCAAGACATCAGGGGTTATGAAATTGGTTTGGTGAGGTTCAGAGTTTGAGGGTGTGGTGGTATGTTGAGGTGATTTAGATGCAACACCGTCAGATGCTGAAGATATCCCAGCCTCTTGGGTTTTCTCAGCAGTCTGATAGTGTTGATTGGTTATTTGTTGTTGTTGATTATGATCAAGTTGACCAAATGAATTTATCTGCGCATTAGATAATTCTTTGATCATTTCATCAACCTGATCTCTGGTTGGTGAGTTTGGGGTCTCATTTGGTTCAACTTCAACTTGAGGTTCTGGTTGTGTTTGAAGGTTAGGTTCTGTTTGTTGTTCAGGGGGTGTTTGAGGTGTAAGCTGTGAATGAACATGTTCAGGTTAGATATATGGTTCAGGTTGTGGTTGAGCATGTTCTGGTTGAACTATCTCAGATGTTTCTGGTTGAGTGATTTCTGAGATAATTTGGTTTGATGGGTTGGTTTCAGAATTGATTTGGTCTAGGTTTGAAGTTGAATTCTGATTTTGTTCAGAGTCTGGAATAGTGCCAGAGTCTGGAACATTATCAGATGGTAGAGATTTGGATTGTGGATGGAGTTCACCTGCTAGGTGTTGTTCAAGGAATTCTAGAGGTGACTCTGATGGTTTGTTTGAGGTTGGGGGGTTCTGAGTCTCATGAGTTAATACAATAGGACCTTTAGGATCAGTTATAGTACCTGAATCAATAATGGTGGAGCTCTCAACATTCTTCTTCTTTTTCTTCAGCTCCTTAGAAATCTTGCTTTTCTTGATCCTCAGAGGCTCATTATCATCATCTTCATCTTCTAAAACCGCCACATTTGTCTTCACAACCTTTATCTTTCCCTTGCCTTTGCTCTCACCCTTTTCAGACTCAACCTTAGTTCTTACCAATCTCTTCCTTTTCCCTTTCACCTCCTCTGGTTCAATTTCAAAGGGTTCACCTTGATTCTCCAATAATTGTATATACTGATTAACAATACCTTTTGCAACAGGAGGTATGTTAATGTTGAAGGTAGTTACCCATGAAGGTCCTGAGTTTGGTAGCTGCTCTAGAGGCTTTGAATGTATCAGTGTTTGTCCTGGCAGAAAAAGCATGTTGGACAAGGTATTCACTGATATAGCAGAGGCTCTTAGTTCTCTTAGCAGATGATCTTGACCAGCAGCCTTGATCACATCAATTATACCACATTGATAGAAAATCTCACTGAGAATTCTTGGATAAATGATGTGAACATTTGGCTTGGTCTGTCCTTGAATAGTGTTTACAGCCTTGCAGAAATGACAGAAAATGTATCTAGCCCAGTTAAGTTGATAACCTCTAGTGAGAATATAGATAAAATATCTATGATCCCAAGAGAGTTGATCAGAGCTTCCACTCCTTGGGAAGATTGATCCTAGTAAAATCCTGGCTAGAAGCTTCTGAGTTGGTTTTAGATCACCACTCCTATTACTTTCGCAGCTTTTTCCTTCCTCATAACATCTTCTTGTCATATCTTCTAAACAACCAGTGCTTTTAGCCTCAGTAGCGCTTTAGGCATGAAATTTTCCTTCATTTGGAATGTACAACATACTTGCGAAATTTGTTGAGTTAGCACCACTTCAAATCCACAAACAACTGATCTGACTTCAACCTCCTTGACTTCCCTCAATTCTAGTTCAGCAGGAGTCTTGTTCTTGTTTTCAGGTTTTGACTCCCTCAATGTAGTCAATTCTTTGACGTAGTCTTCAACAGTTACCACCTTGCTCCAAACCAAAAGTCCTTGACTAGTGTAGGATAAATTTGACCATTTAATACTCTCGTGTATCTAAATCCTCCATCTTGATCAGTGAAGAATTTCTCAATGTCGTGCTGGTTCAATCTAAGACTTTCGAAATCAACCGGTTGTTCCATAACCAAGTTGAATGATTTTCCCTTCATTTCTAATGATTTTTCCATGCTAAACAGTTCTGTGCAATTGACGATGTTGATAGGTAAGTCTTTTGGGAATGAGAACTCTGTAGTAGAAACTGACGATGTTGGGTTTTTGTATGTTGGCTACAATTTTGCAAAAACTAACTCTAGCCAAAATGCTGGACAAGATGCTGTAGCATATGAAGTACAGCGTTACTGCTACTGTGTTGCGCAGAATTTTTATATAAAATCTTAGAAAGATTTGTTTGAGAATAAAAGATTGCGCTCGTTTTAACAGACCAAGCTGAGCCTTGTTCTCTAAGTTACTAAAGGCGGTTTAGATTATTTAGTTCAATAATATAATTGAATCTTTGAAGAATATATATTTGAAGTAAATCTTTTAAAGAATATATATTTGAAGTAAATCTTTTTGAAGAATATATATTTAAAGTAAATCTATTTTAAGACAATCTTTGAAGAATATATATTTGAAGTTAATCTTTTTGAAGATAATCTTTGAAGAATATTTATTTGAAGTAAATCTTTTTGAAGACAATCTTTGAAGAATATTTGAAGTAAATCTTTGTGTTGATTATCTCAATGGTCCAGATTCACTACAAGAAAATATGCACTTTGCAACAGTTAAAATTGCAATTTGCAACGGTTAAAACTGTCGCAATTGTACATCTGCAACGCTTGGCAAACTGTGGCAAATTTGTGTGTTGCAAGAGAACTTTGCAACAGTTTTAAAAACCGAAAACCGTTGCAACAACCGTTGGAGTTGTAGTTGCAACAGTTTCCAACCGTTGCTATGTTTTTCCCTACAAATCACTAAATTTGACAGCAGAGGTTGCAACGGTTACAAAACCGTCGCAAATTTTTTTTTAATATTAATTAAAAACATATTTAATTTTTTGTTTTGTTTTGAAAACTCAGTATCCGGCGCTAGAACCGACTGATCCGAGGGACTAATCCCACCGCCCACTTGCGGGGGCCCCATTTACGGTTGTGGCTTATTAAATAAGCGTTACGATTTACAATATCTAACAAGAGTAAAAAAAAAATTAAAATGCACAAAATATATAAATATAAATTACTTAATCTTCATTAATTCATTCAAATAGTAACAAACTAATGTACTTGAAACTCCAAAAGGAAAAAACTAATGTAGTTCAAACATAAATATTTGTGGAGTCCTAAACATATGCAAAACATTACATCAAAATAAGCCCACAAAATATCTAAATATTCTATCAAATATTTAATGATCCTTATAATTAGTGTTAGCTCTACTCAAAACATCTACCATCTCTTGACTTGTTTATTCAGTTACCTGAAAAAACATAAGTATATATTAGGTTCCTTCAAACATAACATAACGACATCAAATAAATGAACGAATAATGGTTATTCAATTATCTATAAACAATTCTACACACCCCTAAGCAAAGATATTGGACCGGAAGAATAAGCTCGGTGAGAGCCTAAACTTTCAGCCCACACAAAACAACAAAAGAGAACTACATCCAACAATCTAATCCGCCTAAACTACATCCAACAACTACTACAAATACAGCAGCAGACTCACCGGCACAAAACCAACAAAACCAACAAAACACCGACATAAGAAAACATAGCAGCAGCAACAACAGTCTATTATGAGGCTAATAAGTCACTTAATGCATTTAATACTTAATTAAAAGGGCATTTACTAATCTTACTATCATACACATGTAACACAACTCTATTTTTCAGTCAACAACAGTCTCAAACAATTTACCTGATTTTCCTTAGGATTATGCATTTGCATTAACAATGCAACCTGCTCCTTCAAGATATCAACTTGTGAAGCCTTGTCCTTAAGTCTATCAATTTCAGCTTGCATTTCCTTCATCTTCTCATTAGCCTCAGAGGAAGGTGTCAATCTTGCAGCACAAGTGGTAGTGAGTTGAGATGGTGTTACCCCAGGTCCCATGCTATGAGCAAATCCGCCATGTTCTTTTCCAAAGACATTCACAAATGCTTCATTATTTGAATGAGTCTTTGCAATTTCGGCTTGCAATTGGTCCTGATTATGAAAATGAATTTCATTCAAACAATTGCAGTACAGAAAGCAGCAAACAATAACATATATAATTGCAGATATAACAAAATTGCAGATATAAATTTATTGAACTGTATTGGCAATTTTGGTTCAGTTTTCAGCTTGCAGTAGCATATATAATTGCGGTACAGTAGCAGCAAACAATAGCATATATAATTGCAAATATAACAAAATTGCAGATATAAATTTATTGAACTATATTGGCAATTTTGGTTCAGTTTTCAGCTTGTAGTAGCATATCTAATTGCAGTACAGTAGCAGCAAACCATAGCATATATAATTGCAGCAGCAGCAAATAGAACAAAACTGAACTCAAATCATCACTAAATCAATCCTATTTTTTTGAAAAAGGCAAATATTATTAATAGAAATTAGCACAAGAAGTGCTAAGGGGAATTACAAAGACAGAGGCAAAGTAGCAACATAAAATAAGAAGAAACAAGCCCACAACACCACCCACTAACAGAACAGCAACAAAACAAAACAACAAAAGCAGCAATAGGCAACCAAAAAAACGCACACCAAAACAACCAGCAGCGCGAGCCAAAACCAGCAACTGAGGCTCGCCGAGAGAAAACACTAAATCAATCCTATAACTTTATCATATTCCATTCAAGAATCTTAAGCTACCTTAAATATTAAAATTGTATTCAAGTGAGATATGAGACACTTACATTTTTTTTCTTAGCCTCGTCATTAACAAATGACCCATCCGACTTTTTATGACTAACACCAAACATTTCTCCTCTACTATATTTTCTACCATCTCTTTTTTCCTACAAGTAAATACATATAATAAGTAATTATGCTTAAGTATACAATCAATAATAGATATAGTGAATCATACCAACTCATGTTGTGTCCTTGCAATCGATTTAGTTCCTAAAGAATGATTCATCTTTAGCTTTGCTCGATTTGCCGCATTTTTTCGTGCCATCTCCTGCATTGATAACAAATCATGACGGTAAACACATGATGAAAAACCTTTTTATCTAAAAAATGCTAATCGTTTTCATAGTTCTATAAACGCATAAGAATGATTACCAATGTCTTAGGCTTCCGCTTATATTGGACAAAAGTAGCCCAATGATCTGGGTCAAAAGAACGAGGATAATTGCGAAGATTTTCCTCCAATGGGAGTTCCCATTTATAATTTTTTTTATATAATCGAGATTTGGCGGTCCTCCATTTCGTTGCAATACTAGTGAGGATATACTTTTTGTGGTCTTGATCATTAACAACAAATTTTGGCTTGCAAAATAATCATAACAAAATAGTTAGTTAACAAAACAGACATTAGATAAAAAAAAAAGTATTCAGTTTTTTTAGCAATGATACCTTTATCTTTTGATCATAAAATTCTGTTTTCTTTTCACTTGAAATGTCTTTCCATTTTTCATATATTATGGGAAAATCCTGAAACATCCTTGCATGTTCACCCAAAAAACCTGCTAACAAACCAGCAGCTGCTCCTACTGGTTGACCAGTTTCATTCCATGTAGTTACTACCCTCCTTACATCAAAACTAGTTTGAAACAGGTCTGGAACCATTAAACGTGCACTTGAAATATGACCAGCCGCATCTAACACATAAGAAAGTAAATGAAATATGTCACAATTTAACATTGTAAAACAAGTAAAACATTTAAAAATAATTTGACAATAGATTAGATACCAATAACATCTACATCCCAATATCTAGCTTTCTTTTTTTGAGGCAAAGGAACATCTACAACATCATCTTCGGAGTCTTCTTCAACATCATCTTCAAAGTCTTCTTCAACATCATCTTCAGAGTCAAGCGGTGGAATATCATGATGAGGAGATGCCTCTTGGTTTGTTGCTGGTGGTGTTGATGGTGGTGTTGTCACATGTGAAGGTGGTTCTGGTAGTGTTGTCAAGTGTGGAGGTGGTGTTTGCGGTGTTGTCACATGTGGAGGTGCTTGTGGTAAACTAGACAAACGTAGGCGTTTCTTGTTCGCTTTCTCGAGATCTCCAGGTAGTACAAACCTCGAATGAACCTTTGTAAATTAAATGAGTTATTGATAGAGCAGAGATAAAATATTTTATTGAACTTATGCCTAACTACAAGGGTGAAAATGAAAACATAACTATGTTCATAACTAATTCTCACCGCTACTTATTGAGAAAATAGCTTAACAGAATGCCACATCAGCTATCACTAAGCCTATGTAGTAAAAACAACAAACTAAAAACAACAAATAGATCAATAGATTATTACTGACCAATGAGCGTTTGGAAGTAGTAGCAGAGGATTTTTTCTTTTTGTTACAAGTGGCAGCAGGGGATTTGTAAAAGGATTGAGAGAGATAGGGCAGTTTGAGAGCATTCATCCTTTTCTTATTTTCTTCAATATTTATTCGCCGTGCTTCTTCATATGGCAACGCCATCTTTTTCACTACACTGAGAAAAACAATTAGGATAAGAAAAAACTATAAAAACAATTAGGATAATATTAATAACAATGTCATGTGTTTGTGCTTCATTACATTGATGATGAATCAACATAAAATGTAACAATTTCATAGATTGAGTAAAGACAAACAACAAAATCGTAACAATCATTAATCCCATAGGGTTACAAATAAGCTAAAGTCTTAACAATCAATCCCCTAGGGGTTACAAACAACAAGCTAGACTAATCCATATCTTGATTATTAGCATCAAAAGTATCATTAGCATTTGAAGTTTGGGGATCATCATCTATGGTATGACCAGAGAAAATTTGGTCCAAATTTTGTGATGGATATGGCTCAATGGGTGTCATAATTTCATCATCTCCACCCATGTCATACAAATATCTTGGTTTCAAATGAACAGGTATGCTCCATCCATGTTCCTTCTCATCATCCACATAAAACACCATTTGAGATTCTGACGCTTTAATGAATGGCTCATCATCTTCTTTTTCTCCGGTACTTACTGATCTTGCAATGTTTATGGAGTTAAAACCCAAATTATCTGTCTTAATGCCTCTTGGGTTTGTGGTATTAGCCCATTCACATTTAAACATGGGGACTGTGAAGCCATCATAGCAAAGTTCAATGATGTTTATCAATCTTCCATAGTAAGGTACCCCTCCAAATCTCATTAGGGCATCACTATTGCTTGAATAACTCCGTGTCCCAAACATGCCAAAAACTCCACTATTTTGTGTTTTTAATAATGCGTCTCGTGCCAATGTTCGAAATTTGAATCCATTGACATTGTATGCGGTGAACCTTCTAACTTTATCTAAAGGACCTTGAGCAAGACTAATGAGAACGTTTTTATCCAATCCGTCAATGGTGTCAAGATTGTTACAAATCTAAACAACATAAAAATTACAGTTAGTCACATTCCTATTAAAAACTAATCCAACACAATCACCAATATTGTTATGAACACTAACACGATTGTGGAACCAATGAGCAAACTCTCTATGGACCTTCTTGTCTACCTCAGAAGTACTCCTTGCACCACTCCTTAGTTCGCTTCGAGCAATACTTCTATACTGCCTATTTGGTTATTTTTCGTATTAGATGTGAAAAAAATAAAACTTGGTAGTGAATAATTCAAGTAAAATAAATTTACTTACTTTAGATAATCGTCAACTAAAGGGAAGTTTGTTAAAATGTGTCTATGAGCCTGTAACTTTTCAATTGGTGTCAGAGTGTAATATGAACATCCACCAATAGGTTTTCCAACTCTAGGAAATAATTCAGCTACACGTGAGTCAATTTGTATATCACTAATAGGCTCATCATCTACACGACTTGTTTGATTCCACCTAGTCTCAATGTTTTCTAGATACCTTGAACAAAATGTAAGAATCTCTTGTAGATTGTATGCTTCTGCAATAGATCCTTCTGGTCGTGCTTTATTGCGCACATATTTTTTAAGTTGTCCTAAGTACCTATTAATATTGCACCACATTAATATTAGTTAGAAAAACTGACAATTACTAAATTATTGAATGAACGAAATCCCACATATTGTACCTTTCGACAGGATACATCCATCGATAATGAACAGGACCTCCAAGCTTAACTTCTTTAACAAGGTGAACAACCAAGTGAACCATAACAGTGAAGAATGAAGGAGGAAATAACATTTCCATGTGGCATAAAGTGAGGACAATCTGGTTTTGCAATTTTTCCAAATCTTCAACTTTCAATACTTTACTACATAATTGTCTAAAGAATGAGCATAACTCAATCAATACTGCTGAAACCGCATTCGGTAATGTTGTCCGAATGGCTAATGGCAAAAGTTGTTCTATCAATATATGACAGTCATGACTCTTCAACATTCCATTCAACTTAAGATTTTCCAAGTCAATGCATCTGGAAATGTTGCTTGAATAACCATCAGGCACAGTGATATTCTTCAAAGTTGTTAAAAATCCTCTCTTACCTTTACCATTCAGAGTAAACACCGCCGGAGAAATTCTTCCATTTTCATTGGGCCAAAGGTCGCGTCTTATATCCATTTCTTTAAGGTCTTTTCGAGCATTAACATGGTCTTTACTCTTTGAACTATCATTTAGCAAAGTAAATATGATATTATCACACACATTTTTCTCAATATGCATCATGTCAAGATTATGACGCAGAAGATTATCCTTCCAATATGGAAGTTGAAAGAATATACTTTTCTTTTTCCATTGTTTAGTGTCATCTCGTGTAGGTTGTCCTCCCAACTCGGTGTTTCTTTTCCTTTTCATCCTTCCCTTTTCTTCATTTTCTTCTCTTTTCTTTTCCATCCTTGTTTTTTCCATTTCTTCAATTTGTGCAAGAATTTCAACTCCAGATAATGTTTTCGGTGGACTACGCATATCTTGTTGACCATCAAATCGGACCTTGTTTAATCTAAATTTGTGTCCTCGATCAAGGAAACGACGATGACCCATAAAACACCATTTTTTGCTCTTAGATAGACGGAAAGGAGTAAAGTCAATGTTACATGATGGACAAGCAAGTCCGGTGTATGTGTTCCACCCAGAAAGTGCACCCAATCCCGGAAAGTCACTAATCGTCCACATCAAAGTTGCATGTAATGTGAAACTCTCTTTCTTAAAGGAATCATGTGTAACCACACCCGTTGTCCACAACTCCTTCAACTCTTTGACTAAAGGTTGTAAGTAGACATCAATATCATTTCCTGGCAATTTTTTACCGGGAATTATCATTGACATTATAAAAGATGTTGACTTCATGCTCACCCATGGAGGAGTGTTGTATAGGATGAGCATAACTGGCCAAATACTGTAATTTGTACTCATCATGCCAAATGGATTAAAACCACCACTAGCTAATGCAAGGCGCACATTTCGCGGATCTGATGCAAACCAAGGGTGTGTTAAGTCAAATTGTTTCCAAGCTTTAGAATCTCTAGGATGCCTCATTATTCCATCATTCTTGGTATCAACAGCATGCCATCTCATATCCTCGGCTGTCTTTGATGACAAAAATAATCTTTGTAATCGAGGTTTTAATGGAAAATAACGGAGAACTTTTGCAGGAACTTTTTTCCGTTTATTTCCATCACAAGCCTTTGCTTTTGATTTCCATTTTGAAGTGTTACACTTTTTGCAGGTCTCCCTTTCTTCATCTTCTCCCCAATAAAGCATACAATTGTTCGGACATGCGGGTATCTTTACATAATTCAAACCAAGTTTTGTGATTGTTTTCTTTGCGTCATAGATCGAACTTGGAATTTTTGCAAATTCAAATGCATTTTTTAGCAACTCTAAAATCATTGCCATTGACTTGTCACTCATTCCACTCAAACACTTGATATGATACAACTTTACCAAAAAAGACAATCTTGAATATTTCGTACACCCTTCATACAAGGGTTCTTCTCCTTCTCTAGTTAATTCATAGAACTCTTTGGCTTCATTCCTTTCTTCAGCTTCAGTTGGCATCACATCTTCATCTCGGTCAATCTCTACATTTGGTGCAACAGGAACTTCATTTATCTTATCCATATCTACTCCAAATGCATCATTGATCATGTTCTGAATATGATCTTCAACAACTACAGCGTCTTGGCCTATATTTGGAATAGTACTAGCTTTTCTTGCGGTTTCCCCATGATACAGCCAAATGGTGTATCCCTCTGGAAATTGTGACCACGTTAAGTGGTCGAACATCACATTCCTAGTTTGCGATTTTTTGAAACCACAATGTTTACAAGGGCATCTTATTTCACTATTTTTCGGTTTATCTTTAAAGGCAAAGTTAATAAATTCCATTACACCTTGCTCATATGCATCTGATCCTAGCGGCTTCTTAATCCATGACTTATCCATTGCTATAAAATATATGCATTTAAACATAGACATGTCAAAAAAATACAATAAATGCATTTTTGTTTTCTTCTTTAAAGTACTTCCATATGAGACTAAGAATAAACAAGAAAAAGTAGGAGTCATTTTCTTTTCTTTTTTGTTTTTTAATCAATCAAATCTTATTAAAAATTAGCCTATGAGGCAACACGTCCTGCTAAAAAATAGAAGCACAATAGCAAGAAAAACAAACAAAAGGACAAAAGGAAAAAGAAACAACAACAGGGTAGCCGAATCAATTACAAACAACACATAACCAACACAACTGGAGCCCAACCCCCAAACTAAAAGCAATAAAAAATAAAGAAAAGAGACAAAAGGACAAAAGACTTACGGAAACAGCAGCAGAGTTAGAAAATCAGCAGCAAAGTTATAAAACGGCAGCAGACTTAGAAAATCAGTAACCCAAGAATAGAAATGCTTCTTTCTTTAGTTGAATCCAATCACTATCTGTGTGAGTAAAAAAAGCACAGAAACGTATGAATGACCAAACAAGAGGATAAATACAACATGATCAAACAAGAAAAAATCGTTACACTTGGAACAATTTGTTGTCTGCATTATTAGTTTAATATATGTCTTATCATATGATAACTAGCCCCATATTGAAGCAGATGAAAGTAATAAGTAAAAGCTGTCATGGCATGGCACGCAGAAACTTAATGTAGTATTCAATTTCATCATGTTATTTTCAAGTATCCGACCAACCATGTAAAACATACTTATTAACATTACTTAATCCAGGAAGTCACAAGCATTAAGATTCACACTAATCCCACATTTAATCAATCTAAATGCCTTTTAAAAAAACAATTGTTTACATGTATCACTCTATATGGTTATAGTATAATTTAGAAATTAACTTGTAAGCCATTTTTCCTAACAATAATGTCAAAATCAAATTATACCAACAGTCCATACAACATTGAGAGCAAATATTGAATTATAAAGGAACACAAACTTGTCCGTAAACATGTATCCAGTGGCTAGTCATATAGGCTTCTTAAAGAAATAAATTTAGTAACAATAAAGTAATATAAACAATCAAATGACTAACTTAAATGTCTTATGCCTTATGTATCCAACCACTATATGTGCGAGTAAACAAATTATAGAAATACATGAATGACCAAACCCAACAAACAAGAGACAACAATAAAAACCTATAAAGAAACTTGGGGGAAAAATTAAGATAAGTCTATATTTAAAGAAGCAGGATCTTTATAATAAATTAGAGTCAAAAGTTTTATAGCTAAACCTTTGGTTAGAATGTATTATGAATACAAATCACATAATTATAAGTATACATAAGTTTCACCATTAGCATATTTCCTTCATTGTGTTTGTTTTCATGATGCACAAGTTAGTCCATATGGTAAGAGACTTGTCTCACTTGCCAAATTACTAAGAGAGTATACATAAGTTTTTTGGCTAATCTTTGGATCAGAAAATGGAATTTACAATCACAACCCATTGGCAAGAAATCTTATCATTGTCTTCTGAAATATAAAATGTTTATGTTACTAGCTTACTATTACAGTCCCAATATGCACCTTATTAGTAATATGCAGAGAAAATTATCTAAATAAAAGCATCAAATATGCACCTTATGCATAACTGACTAACTCACACTCACAGTCCCAACTCTCTTCTACCTCTGTTTGCTTAATTGCTTGTTACCTCAATTCTCAACTAACTCAAGCCTTCTTCTGCTACTTACTCTATTCACATGTAACATCAATTTATATTTCTTATCATATATCATAGTAGTAGTATTTTATTTTATTTTTGAAAAGGAAAATTAATTAGTGAAATTGAAAGAAGCATAAAACATCAGTAACAAACTATCAAGTATCAAATATAGACCTAAAACAAAGATGTGATTCCCAGTAACCCCTTCAATAATATCAAATGAAATGAAATGAAAACAACACTTCAAATGTCTGTAGAAATAATAGAAAAAAAATGAAAACAACAAACTTGAAGAAAACAAACTTGAAATGAAAACAGCTACGAGAGAAAAACGAACCTGGGATGAAAATGGTGAAATCTGCTCAGCAAGAGAAATAGGAGCTTCAAAAAAGATTTAGGGATCAATTGGAATGATGAACAAGTTACGGGTTTGGATTTTGAGTGACTAATTTGGACGAGTTAGGGATTTCGAACTCGGTTAGGAACGAGTTAGGGATTTGGAACCGAGTTAGGGATTTGGAGTTGTAGGAACTCCATTGTTGAACGAAGGAAACGGCGGCGATGATGAAGGTAACGACGGCGATGATGAAGGAAACGGCGATTTGGAACGGCGGCGACTGAAGGAAGAGTGTGTTGCGTTTTTTGTTTCTGACTTTTTTTTGTTGTTTGTGAGTGTTTTTGTTTGTGAGGTTTTTGGAAATTAATTTTATTTTTTATTTTTTAATAAGAGCATTTCATTTTGACAAGGCGCTAAAGTGAAAAAGTTTCCCGGTTTTAAGAAAATACATTGCGACGGTTATCAAAACTGTCGCACAAACCGTTGCAAATGTCATTAGAAAAAGCACATTGCAACGGTTTTCTCCGGATGTCGTAATTGTAGTGTTGCAAAATGCAAAATTTCTTGTAGTGATTTATTCTGAAGGCTTTTCTTGTGCAACAAGTACCTGCTATCTCAAGGCTATATATATGAGGTCTAAATCATTGTTTCAAAGTAACTAAACCCGTGTTTACTAAAGGTGTGTGTTTTAGGCTTTTAGAGTTTTGTTTGTTTATTGTGAGCCTTTCTTGTGTCAAGTTGATGCAAGTTTAGGACTGGTTACTTGAGTTGTATTTGTGTTCTCTCATAAGCTTTTAAGTACGGAGATTAGAATTGTGTGAACTTACTCCTAAGCTTTGAAGCACGGAGGTAGGTTTGTTATTGATTGTTTAAGTGTCTGTTACAGTGAGTAACTTCCTGAGTATTGTTTTAATAGGAGTGAGACGGGGTCTCATATCTAGGAGTTCCTAGGTAGAGTATAGCACGGGTAGTGACTAGGTGATAAGTTGTAAACGAGGCGTTTGCTGAGAACTTAGAACTAGTACTATTATAGTGGATTCCTCCTGGATTGGTATCCCCCAGAGTAGGTCGTGAATTACGCCGAACTGGGTCAACAAACCTACTGTGTTATTTACTGTTCTGCTATTTACTGCTGCATTATTTATTGTGTGATTTATTGCTACGAACATTGCTGTAGCATCTTGCGTAGCATCTGTCTACAGGGTGTCAGATTTTCAATTGGCATCAGAGCAGGCACCCTAACCTGCGTGGGTGAGCTCCAGGGTAGATATCTGACGTCATGGACAGAGAAGGAGGATACATAACCAGGCCACCTCTTCTAGATGACTCCAACTACGACATTTGGAAAGCTCAAATGATAGCATTCTTGAAGTCTATGGACAGCAGGACTTGGAAAGCTGTTCTTAAAGGTTGGGAACATCCCAAAGTGAAGGATGTTAATGGAGCCGATACAGATGCACTGAAACCAGAGGAGGAGTGGACTACTGCAGAAGACTCATTAGCTCTTGGCAACTCTAAAGCCTTAAACGCCCTGTTTAATGGTGTGGACAAAAATATGTTTAGGCTAATCAAAAAGTGTGAGGTTGCCAAAGATGCTTGGGAGATACTAAAGACCACCCAAGAAGGTACTGCCAAGGTAAAAATCTCAAGACTTCAAAATCTAACCAGGAAATTTGAAAATCTTAGGATGAAAGTGTTCACAACTTCTACATGAATGTTATGGATTTTGCTAATTCTTTTGATGATCTAGGAGAAAAATTAAGTGATGAGAAAATTGTGAGAAAAATTCTTAGGTCTCTTACTAAGAAATTTGACATGAAAGTGATTGCAATGGAAGAAGCTCAAGACATATCAACCATGAAAGTTGATGAATTAATAGGATCTCTACAAACCTATGAATCATCTGTTAATGAAAGAATAGAAAAGAAAAACAAAAGCATTGCTTTTGTATCAAACGCTGAGGATGAAGATCTTGAGAGTGATATAGAGTCAACTGACAGTGTTTCTGAAGCCATTGTCTTGCTTGGACGACAATTTAATAAGGTTCTAAAAAGGATGGACAAAAGACCCAGGCAGAATGCTAGGCATCTTGCTACTGACATGAGTCGCAGCATTGGTAACTCAAGAAAAACAAAGATTGATGAAAAACCTGCTCAAAGTAAGGGGATTCAATGTCATGAGTGTGAAGGGTATGGTCACATCAGAACAGAATGTGCTACTTTTCTAAAGAAACAAAAGAAAAGTCTGAATGTCACTTGGTCTGATGAGGATGAATCAGAAGAAGAAGGAGATTCTGAAGTTGCGAAACAAGTTATAGTCCTAACAGGAATTGTAACATCTGATACAAAATCATGTGATGAAGAAGTCTCTTATGATGAACTGGCAGAAACATACAGAGACCTATGCTTAGTTTCTGAAGAAAAATGCAAAGAACTTGAAAAGCAAAAGAAACTCAACTCACAACTTCAGGGTGAAGAAATTAGCCTTCTATCAAAGATTGATGATCTCCAGAAAAAGGTAAACAACTTAACCTCTAATCTTGATGTAGCTAATGAAGAGATAGATAAGTTGGAAGTTGATATTGAAAGACTGAGAAAATATTCTGAAATGTTGAACAAAACTGGTGCTGACAAATTAGATGAAATCCTAGAAAAGAATGTGAGAAGACCTAAGTTCATTGGTATTAGTTATGAGAATGTCAACAAACACAGAAGCTACAATCCTGAACTTATGTACACTCAACCAAAAGAATCACCTATGAGCAGAAAGATGTTACAACATTCTAAGCAGCATCATGGAGTCAAGTATAAGACAAAGCCTCATCCCTGGGTATGTCACTATTGTGGTAGAAAAGGGCACATTAGACCCTTCTGTTATAAGTTATATGGGTACCCTAACAGGAAGCCTCGTCAATTTGTCACTCCAAAAGAGTGGAAACCTAAAAATGAGGATGTAAGCTCAATTCCCAAAATTGATGAAACCTTGAATAAAGATCAAGTTGCAGGCCTAATAGCTCACACATCATTTAGAGCCTCTTCAAGAGAAGACTGGTATTTCGACAGTGGGTGTTCTGGGCATATGACTGGTATTGATAAATTTCTCGTAGACATGAAAACCTACTCAACTAGCTTTGTGACATTTGGAGATGGAGCTAAAGGAGAAATTGTTGGTATAGGAAAGCTGATTAATAATAACCTTCCCAAACTTGACAATGTCCTACTTGTTAAGGGATTAACTGCAAATTTAATAAGTATCAGTCAATTATGTGATCAAGGTTTGAAGGTAAACTTTACTAAAACTGAATGCTTAGTTACAGATGATAAGGGTGAGCTTCTGATGAAGGGTGTAAGATCTAAAGACAATTGCTATCTATGGGTTCCTCAAGAAGATACGAGCTTATCAACATGTTTAATAGCCAAAGAGGATGAGGTAAAACTTTGGCACCAAAGGTTAGGTCATCTGAACCTGAAAAGCATGAAGAAAGCAATATCTGAAGAAGCCATTCGAGGTTTGCCAAAACTCAAAATTGAAGAAGGTCATATTTGTGGTGAGTGTCAAATTGGAAAACAAACCAAAACGCCACACCAGAAGCTACAACATCTGACCACAACAAGAGTCCTTGATCTTCTTCACATGGATTTAATGGGACCTATGCAAGTTCTCAGCTTGGGGGGTAAAAGGTATGCCTATGTAGTTGTTGATGATTTTTCCAGATACACTTGGATAAACTTTATCAAAGAAAAATCAGATACATTTGATGTTTTTAAAGACTTATGTGTACAACTTCAAAGGGAAAAGAATGAAGTGATCTTGAGAATAAGAAGCGACCATGGAAAAGAATTTCAAAATTCTAGGTTCTCTGAGTTCTGTGCATCTGAAGGAATCAAGCATGAGTTCTCATTTCCTATTACACCTCAACAAAATGGAGTGGTTGAGAGGAAAAATAGAACTCTACAAGAATCAGCTAGAGCAATTTTACATGCTAAGAAACTTCCATATTCCTTATGGGCTGAAGCTATGAATACAGCCTGCTATATTCATAATAAAGTAACTTTAAGATCAGGAACTACTACTACCTTGTATGAATTGTGGAAAAACAAAAAACCTACTGTTAAGTATTTTCATGTTTTTGGGAGCAAATGTCATTTATTAGCAGATAGAGAACAAAGAAGGAAGTTGGATCCTAAAAGTGATGAAAGAATTTTTCTGGGATACTCTTCAAACATTAGAGCTTACAGGGTATACAACTCTAGGACTAAGGTCATAATGGAATCAAGTAATGTGGTAGTAGATGATTCAGCAGAAGAAAGATCGACAGATGTGGCAGATGATGCTATAGCATCTGACATACAGTCTGATGAACCTGATATAGTGGAAGAAGTTGAAAACAGTATAGAAAGCTCTAAGCTTGATCCTACCAGTATTGATCCTACCAATGATCCACCAAAGAAAGGTCCTCCCATCAGAGTTCAGAAAAACCATCCTCAGGAACTCATCATTGGTGATCCAGGTCAAGGAATTACTACTAGAAGAATGAATGATGTTGTCCAATTTGAAAAATTGCAAAGCAAACTTGGCGTTTGCTTATTTGAAGAGACGTAGCAATTACTGTGCATAATACGTGCAACCAAATTTCCCTCTATCCTCTATATGGTGCACGTAAATCAAGGGAAAACTATTGTAATTTCCTATAACCAACTTACTCACACATTGTCAATCTCTCATCTTCTTCATTCTCTCTCCCATGTTTCCAAATCTTTGTCTCCCACTACACATTCTAACAGTGTAGCTTCAGGTTTGGCTAAACTTATATATGCTATAGGGACTAGATCAAAATTTGACTATGGAACTTATATTTTTGATGAAACTGTTATGCATGGCAAATCACATGCTGTGAAAATGCCAATTGCCTTTCCTACTCTGATCTATGATATTATCTTGAATCAACACCCTGGTATCTGTACTGAGGCTGATGTGCCCAAAAGAATGGAATCTGACTTGTCATTGGATTATAGATTGTTTGAAGGGACACATGCTGCATATATTGTTGCACTTGTTGCTGCACATAATGCTAGGCAGCCAACAAATATTCTGATAAGGGATCAAATAATTGTTGATCTCAAGGAGGTTAGTAGGATTTTGGGTGAGAAGAAGGGTATGGTGGATCTTGTTGTCCACACTTTAGAGTTTGAGAAAACAACAGCTGCATGTGCTGGAATAGAAGGCACTTCAAGTGTTATTCCTCATGTTACTGAAGATGATACAGATGATGTAGGTGGTGATACTAGGGTGGAGGAAGAGCATTCTGATGCCAGTCCTCTTGTCTGTTCTGCTTGATATTTTGGATGTTATTGTGTGGCCTATGCCCTGTTTCTGATTGCACCAACATGTGCATATGGTCTGTAATATAAACTCTATGTCTCCTTTGCTCTGGTAATCTATGGTTCTTATGTTCTGGTACTTTTTGGACTATGTTCTTGTTAATTGTTGCACCTGCGTGTGCTCCTTTGTCTGTTCTTTGCACTCTGTGGTTGTTCTGTGTTCTGGTACTGCTTATTGCTCCTATACTCTTTGACAAATTCATGCCCAAAAAGGGGGAGTAATATATTTCTGGTTTTCTGAAGGTGTTCTGTTTTTTGTGCATGATGTGACTACAAATGCTATAACATCTGGTGTAGCATGTTCTGTCTGTTAATGATATACAGGTTTGAGGGGGAGTAATCTCATCCCCATGCATGTACTAAGGGGGAGTAGAATTTATTTTTCTACTGTTGATGAATGTTCAGATTCCATGCATGCATGTATGACTCTATGACTCTATAGGAATTTATTTTTCCTAATATGTGTGAAATTTATTTTTCCACAGCATGAAATGAAGGAGTCTTATTTTTTTTAATCCACTATTATGAGAGTTTATTTCTCTCTAGTTGTACTTCATGAGGCTAGATGTGTATGATCCGCTGTTGCATGCCTCTGATGTTATTATCTGCTTTCTTTCCTAGTTGTGTGTTTATGTTGACTCGAAGGAAAGTATGATCTGCTTCTCTCCACAAACTGGTCTAAAGTTGTTTTAGCCAAAATTTGCCAAAGGGGGAGATTGTTGGGTTTTTGTATGTTGGCTACAATTTTGCAAAAACTAACTCTAGCCAAAATGCTGGACAAGATGCTGTAGCATATGAAGTACAGCGTTACTGCTACTGTGTTGCGCAGATTTTTTATATAAAATCTTAGAAAGATTTGTTTGAGAATAAAAGATTGTGCACGTTTTAAAAGACCAAGCTGAGCCTTGTTCTCTAAGTTACTAAAGGCGGTTTAGATTATTTAGTTCAATAATATAATCGAATCTTTGAAGAATATATATTTGAAGTAAATCTTTTAAAGAATATATATTTGAAGTAAATCTTTGTGTTGATTATCTCAATGGTCCAGATTTATTCTGAAGGCTTTTCTTGTGCAACAAGTACCTGCTATCTCAAGGCTATATATATGAGGTCTAAATCATTGTTTCAAAGTATCTAAAGCCGTGTTTACTAAAGGTGTGTGTTTTAGGGATTTAGAGTTTTGTTTGTTTATTGTGAGCCTTTCTTGTGTCAAGTTGATGCAAGTTTAGGACTGGTTACTTGAGTTGTATTTGTGTTCTCTCCTAAGCTTTTAAGTACGGAGATTAGAATTGTGTGAACTTACTCCTAAGATTTGAAGCACGGAGGTAGGTTTGTTATTGATTGTTTAAGTGTCTGTTACAGTGAGTAACTTCCCGAGTATTATTTTAATAGGAGTGAGACGAGGTCTCATATCTAGGAGTTCCTAGGTAGAGTATAGCACGGGTAGTGACTAGGTGATAAGTTGTAAACGGGGCATTTGCTGAGAACTTAGAACTAGTACTATTATAGTGGATTCCTCCTGGATTGGTATCCCCCAGAGTAGGTCGTGATTAATGCCGAACTGGGTCAACAAACCTACTGTGTTATTTACTGTTCTGCTATTTACTGCTGCATTATTTACTGTGTGATTTATTGCTACGAACATTGCTGTAGCATCTTGCGTAGCATCTGTCTACAGGGTATCAGATTTTCAGACGAGGTAGAAGTTGCCATTTCAGAAGTTAGGGTTTTGGGTTTTCTAATTTCAGAGAAAACGAAGGTTTTTCTATGGTCTAGAAAACGAGAGTGTAGGTTGTGAAAGTGTAAGGAGTGCAAGTGTTCAATGTTTTTGATTAAAGATAAAATTAACACATATAAAATTAAATCAAAAACGAAATGAACTATCATTAACTGTTTTAAACCAATCAGAACAAGTGTACGTGTTGTTCAATTAACGCCAAAACGTTTCAGTGGAAAACACTCAAATGTTTGCAATTCATTTCCTTTTCAGAGGCTTAACTTTCAGAGGTTGAAAAGTTCCTCAGAGTCTAAACTGTTTTAGATACTGAAATCTAAAATACTTCAGAGTCTAAGAATTAATTTTTAGGACGTTTAAGATAAATCAAATGTCCAAAGAAAACATTTTCAACCTTGATTGTTATTCCTTTGAATTGTCAGTTAGAAGTTAAGAATACTCACCTTGCATTGAAGCTTCTTGTTTTAATTGTAGTCAGTGTCATAGCCTGAACAGTTACTCCTCCAAGCTGAGTTACTGTCATCTTCAGAACAAGCTTCATATTCTTCATCATAAGGATCATATCTTCTTCTGTTCCTTATGAATTCTTCTTCATCTTCTTCACCATCAGATTCATCAAAAATGTGCCTTCTGTGCACAATTGCACTCCTTCCATTTGCAGTCACATGAGTCCATGTGAGTGGAGAGTCTATTTTCCTCATTTGTCCTGTAGCCAAATAAACAATTTTGTCTTTTGGTACCCACTTGCTTAAGGGTCCTAGACTGTTAGTTACCTGACCTCTATTCTCCATTTGTACCATCTGAGAGCTATCTGGTACAAATTTTGAATATAGATCAAAAGGTGAAGCATTTTCAAATATGCTTGATGAACTTGGTTTTTCATATGTATTAGCACATGAATAACCAATTCCATTTACACCATTGTTTTTAAGAGAAGACAATAAAGAAATAATGTCACTACTGTCAATATGTGTATTACAGAGGTCTTTAGAATCAATTGAGTTCTTATAAGGATTGCTACTGCTGGCATTCCCTTTTTCAAGATCTTCAATCTTTTCTAGAGCCTCTTGATATAAACACTTAAATTGACTTGCTTGTTCACTTAAGTGCTCACAATCAACTTTGAGCTTTTTAAACTTACGTGAACTAGCATTTAGTAGTTTTATGAGTGCAAGTTTAGGAAGTTGAGAATATACCTGATTCAGGATGTCTTGGTCAGAGTCATAACTTGAATGTTCAGACTCTGAGTCCACTTCAGACTCTGCTGCTGCTTCAGGTCTTGCTTGCACTTCAGGTCTTGATCTCCTTGGTAGCTTGACTTTCTTTTCTTCTTCAGAAAGTTTGTCCAGCTCTTTCCAGGTTGTCAATTTCTTCTTGCTAGCTATCTCTCCTCCATTCTTCTTGAATTCAGACCATCTTTGAAATTTCTTGGAGAAATTATCAAAGTATTCTTCATCAGATTCTTCCTTAATATCTTTAAGCTCCATTGCTTGCTTCCCTTTTCTGGCTGTTTCCTTGTCTCTTGCTCTTGAAGTACAAACATCATATGTTGATGTAGATACTTGCTTGTTGCTCAGATCTTCATTCATATTAAGTCCATCTTCCATTCCTTTAATGAGATCAGCAACAAGTTGATGAATCTTCTGCTTCCAATCATTCACTCCATTGAATTTTTTAGCCATGGTGTTTTTCTCCTCTGATACCAATTGAAGGTGCGTGGAGAAAACACAAGAAGGGAGGGGGGGGGGGGGGGGGTTGAATTGTGTTTTGGATATTTAAAAACTTTTCAAGATATTTAAATCTATCAGAGTCTTTAAGCACAGCGGAATAGTTCACACAATCAACTTTAATCTAAGTGAATGAAGAAGGAGTAAATGAGAGAGTGAGAGAGAGAAAGAGACACAACAATTCATATTGGTTCCCCTCACAATTTGAGAGTACTCCAGTCCCCTTATACTTACAAGAGATTTCACTATAATCACTAAGATTACAATTCAGATGCTCAAGCACACAAGCATGAGACTTCCTTGCTCTAGGTCACACAAGACAGAGAGACTTCCTTGCTCTAATCACACAAGATCAGAGACTTCCTTGCTCTAGGTCACACAAGACAAAGAGACTTCCTTGCTCTAATCACACAAGATCAGAGACTTCCTTGCTTAAGCACACAAGCTTAAGACTTCCTTGCTCAAGTCACACAAGACAAGAGACTTCCTTGCTCTAGGTCATACAAGACAGAGAGACTTCCTTGCTCTAATCACACAAGATCAGAGACTTCCTTGCTTAAGCACACAAGCTTAAGACTTCCTTGCTCAAGTCACACAAGACAAGAGACTTCCTTGCTTCTACACTAAGCAGAAGACTTCCTTGCTCTAATCACTAAGATTGAGACTTATCAATTACTCATGCAGGAGTAATACTAACTTCTAAGCTTAAACTTATTACAAGATAATAACTTCAGAGGCTTGAGCTAGTTTCTATTCTCACTTAATTTGAGAGATGTTTTCTATTACAATTCAATTTCTCACTTTATTCTGAGAGATGTTTTCTAATGAAGTTCGTTAGTCATCAATTCTTTCTTTTGCATATTTATATGAGTTGAGAAAGACATTGAGACGTTGGAGAAATTCCCTTTGTAAAATGGACAGCTGTAGTCTTTGAATATCCATTGCGTAAAGCCACGTCTTCTTTGCAATGAAGCTTCACCTTTACTGTTTGTCCAAAGTACAGTAATAAGGTACAACTAGCTCCTAGAGAGAGTAGGATCACATCCTTTGTGACCGTTGTAATTAGTTGTCCTTAAAACAAATCATCAGGCTTGATAAAATTAGTTGATGTAGCCCTTCTGATGATTAGGGGAATTCCTTTGCTTCTGATGAACCTTTGATAACTTGGAGTCTGATTGGTCTTGAATAAATGGCCTCTGATAGTCCTTCGTATTCCAGCTTCTGAACGTCTTCATCTTCTGAATAACTCATGACTAGCAGATAGCTTCTGAACTCTTGTAGGCATCTGAACATCTTTGAGCTTCTGAACTTCTCTGAGCTTCTGAACTCTTGCAGACATTCTGATCCTCTTTGAGCTTCTGAACTTTGTTTAGCTTCTGACCACGTTGTAGCTTCTGAACTCTTTCAGAGTGTAAAGATTCAGACTCCCATTAAGGTTTCATCAAAGTCTAAATCAAGTGCGCTCTTGATATAACGTTGGATTCTCCTGCACACTTAATTTAAACATTAGTAACATCAATTGTCCATTTAATACTTTGTTATCATCAAAACTCAGGGGTGTGTTCTAAGACACATTTTGTTCCAACACTAATATCTTCCCCTCGCATAATCGACTCCCGAACCCGAAAATGGTTGCGACGACCATCTTTCCTTTGTTTCCAAGGTTTTATCGATATTTTCTTTTGCCTACGGGAATGAATAAAGTTCGGTGGTGACTCTGTGTCATTTTGAGCGTTCATTACGCTCGGGCGTTTTTCCGGCCGCTTCAATACCATGCTTCCTTTGAAGATTATGCATCACCAACTCTTTCAAAGTTATCGGGACTCACACATTGATGGATTATGAACAAAGCCTTGTAATCTCTCTTCTTTTGCTCTTTGAATGTTGCTTTATGAACATCACTTGATGATTCTGTAATTGGTTCAACTCCACTGCTAACAAGATCCCACACATCTTGGAATCCAAACACCACCTTCATTTGTTTACACCAAGAATCGTAATTCTTTCCATTCAAGATTGGTAGATTACCAGGGAAAGCACCATTCCCATATGTTCCCATTGGAACTGAAGAGCTTATTGATGCAGCCATGGATTCTTTTACAACCAGGCTCTGATACCAGATGTTAGAACACGAAATCACTTGTTTGAATCAATCCAATGCACTATGAATCAATCCAAATGCACAGCGGAAAAACACTAACACTTAATCAAAGAATCCACAACAATGGAGTTTCAAAAGATGAACCTCACACACACACTTTCTGTATATTAGAGAAGAAGAAGATTAGGGAAAAGAAAATTTATTCGTCCACTACTGGGCCACACACTTTTTAATTACAATCACTAATCACTTATTATTTATACAAGTTACTTCAAGCCTAAGTAACTTGGGTTAGTTAGAAACAAACTTCTAACTAACTCTCTAACAAACTCTAACACTAGTAACTAACTATAACGGAAACGGTTATGCTTAGTTGGTGCTTTATTCTTGTTCTGGACTGGGCCAAAGAGCTGGCCCAAATCTACTCCTGCTCGGATACGGGGCAGGCCCAATAGAGACTTGCCCCTGCCCGACAGCCAAGCACGCGGTTCCTTCCGCGTGCTGCTCGACACTCATCCATGGAGCTTATCCACTCCTCCTAGGATCGTGGAACTGCTCCACCAAGATAACAGCTGGCAACAGCTTCTCCTCTTATTCAGGAGTTATCTTGGCAGTCCACCTTATTGGGCTGCTCAACACAGCCCACTAAGGGGACCTTTGGCCCAGCGCTGGGGGCAACTATATAAGCTCTCCTTGACAGGAGAGCAAGGTACACAATTCTATTCTCTACTCTCACTCTCTCTTTTCTCTGTACTCTAGCAATCTCTGACTTAGGCATCGGAGCGCCTGCAGGTACAACCCCCCTCCGGTGGACGTTTGCTGCTCGACGCTACAGTGCGACGGACTTCTGGCCATCACCTACTTCTGATCAACAGGTTAGATCAATTCTCAAAGACTTAAACCTTTTGTTTGCATACTAAACACAACAGAGGATATCATAACATGTTGCAGCATCTTGTGCATCATCATGGACATCTAGATTTGAGACAGATGTTGCAGCCTCATGTGCCTCATCATGGACAGTGCATATATGAATTAGTACATACACTCAATAGTTCGAACGGTTTCTTTTTCTTTCAAATTTCTTCGTTTTCATTCAATACTTATTTCACAAGTTTTCTATATCACACACAATAACAATGTCTTTAACATCGTGTTAGTAATAAATTAATACCCTAATTTCTGTAAGGGTTAAGCGTTAAATAAGTGGATTTTTCACATATATTTAGTATTTTTTTTCGTTTGTTTTTGTGATTTCATCACGTTGTTTGTTTTGATTTTCCTGTCGTGGTACGGAGTATTGTTGTCTCGTCTCAGTGCGGAGTATTGTTGTCTTGTCTTTGTGCGGTGTTCATTTGTTTCAGGTTGAAGGATTAAGTTTGATCCAGTGCAGATCCAATCAATGACTTTTGTGTCTTCAACGCTACAGATCCGGATGCATGAATATTCCGGTGACTTCAATATAGTCAAATATGTAGGCTTTTGCAATATGCCGTTTTATGCTATCAACACGGATTCTGTGAGTTTATTCCCAAATTCATCCTCAACTTGAATGAATGAATATCTTTTATTTAGTAAAAAAAGAAAAAGAAAAAGCGTTATTGGCCCGGTAAAGTTCCCGAATGGGCCGATGACGAGGATAATGAACAAGACAATGCTATTATTAGGGAGGAGGATGATAGGAGGCTCCGCCGATTGGCTGAGAGTCGTATGGTTAACTGTGAGGAATTTAGGGATAGGGCTCATCATCATCGCAGCATTCGGAAGTCTGAGGTTGTTTCTACTATTGAATATGTGGCAAAAAGAAGCAGGAAGAGTTGCAATTAGAAGAACAATATGATGAGGATGCTATGGCGGAGCGAAGAAGACTACTTAAGGCGAAGTTGCTTCAGAGAGAGCAAGAGGAACTACTTCCTCGGAACGAGGACGATGAGGAAGAGGAGGAATCTGAGTATGAGACTGATTTTGATGAGGAGTACACTGGACCGACTGGAGTGGCTATGATGAAGCCGGTGTTTGTTTTTAAATTCGAGAGAAATACTATTGTTGCGCATGAAGAGGAGGCTCTTGAGGAGCAAAGGAAAAGGATATTGGAGGAAAGGAGGAGGATTGAAACAAAGCAAATTGTTTTTGAAGCGATACGGAAAGATCAGAAAAATATTGAATTGGAAGATAATAATGCCGATATTGACATTGATGATCAAATCAATGAGGCAGAAGAATATGAAGCTTGGAAAGTTAGAGAGATGAGTAGGATCAAGAGGAATAGGGATGATACACTGTTGAAGGAAAAAGTAGAGGGTAAGTAACATGACAGAGGAAGAAAGGAGAGAATGAGAAAAAGAGAATCCAAAACCTTCTCAATTGTCAAAGAAGAAATGGAGATTTATGCAAAAATATTATCACAAGGGTGCTTTCTTCCAGTCTAGTACAGATGACCGGGCTGTTAACGATGGAACTGACAATATTTTGGCGTGTGATTTCTCTGCTCCACCCGGGGAAGATAAAATGGACAAGACAATGTTGCCTAAGGTTATGCAAGTTAAGCACTTTGGTCGTAGTGGAAGAACTAAGTGGTCTCATTTGGTCAATGAAGACACTACGTATGTTCACTTTCCCATTTGTTGATATTACTGTTTTGTGGTTTTATCCTGCCAAATACATATAGATTTTGAGTTTCAACTTTGGTAGATTTTGAGGCCATCCTTCTGTTCTGGTTTTTGTCTTTGGATTTGTTATGTGTAGGTATCCTTTCACTCAGAATCACTATATATAATATATATTAATGCACTTGATTGTTAGGTTCTATGGATTTCATTTTACTCTGACATTGGTAGATTTTAGGCCATTCTTCTGTTCTGTTTCTTGTCTTTGTTTGAGTGCATTGATTTTGTAAATTGATTTAGTTACAATTGAATTTGAAATAAAATGATTTATATTTAAATGATTTAGTTTGTAAGATATAAGTGGTGTTTGTTTCAGATTTTTTTCAAAAATCATTTTAGTAAAAAATTCTATATTTTCTTCAAAATGAGAAGCTATTTTCAATAGCTTTCTTCAAAATCTATTTTTTTGAAAACCATTTTCTAAAAAATAGATTTTTATGATCGTAAACAAACGCAAAATAGCTTTAGATTTTCTTCAAAATCTCTACAAAAAAATCTATTTTTTTTAAAGCTTAAACAAACAGGCCCATAGTCTCTAAAGCAGGTTTTTTTATTTACAAACTAAAATCCCAATCTTTTAATCTACAAAGTCCGGTCTCGGCCTAGTGGTCACTGACGTGGTGACTACGTGAATGCAGGATTTTGGCGACTGGAAATAATCCAGTACTTTTCTGTTGCGACATGATTTCATTTTTTATGCAAATTGAAATGATTTGATGACCTCCTCTCGAAGTACAAAAGCCGGTCATCAAGAGATATCAGAGAATCAGTTATAAGACCAAGCAGTTCTGGATGATTCCAGTTTTGCACTGTCAATCAGTTAAGGCTTGTATATCTGGTCGCGTAGCAGTAAGACATAGTAGGTTCCCGATCAAACTTCTATAGCGCTATGCATCAGCTTCTGATGATCCATCATCCATCTGTGATTGATAAGGTATTATGTCTTTGTAGGTTGCAACTTGTAGACTACATTGGAAGAGGCTCTTTGTATAATGTTGGTCAATGCGTCTAAGGTGAGTAACGAAATCCCAATTGGCATGCCTTGCAATTAAATCAATTTTGGCTTATAAAATCATAACTGTGAGTTGATATTAAACTGAAAGTTTTAGGTAACCTTTCTGAAGCACTTGGCCTTCATGATCTAAACTCCTAAAAACGATTCTTTACTTCTAGTTACAATAGACATGAATAGAAATTCTAGTTTCTTATTTTTCTTGAAACTCCTTTCCATTATTGATTTAAAAAATTTAACTATTTATGCTTCTATAATCTGTACACAGAACAAACAAAGCTTAATGTTGGCTTATTTAGTAGTTGCTAGGGATACAAAGGAGTCTGTTTCTATAATGTTTTTTTGTTGTGCATTATGGAGTCTATGCTAAATAGATGCCAGATATCATCAATTAGTAACTATTTATGATACTGTAGTTGTTTCTCTGCTATGGTATTTTTTGTGTGTTTTGGAGGTTGTAGTTTTGTTTCTGTGCAGTGTTATTGGAGGCTGTAGTTGCAGGCCAGTTGAGGGTTTTTTTGCTCAGTGCTGGGGGTTTCGATTGGTGTTTTGCTGCGTCTGGTTCATCTGTGTTCTTCTGGTGTAACTGATCATTTTCGCACTGGTGTTTTTATGTTGCTGCCCGTGTTTTTGAAGCCTGCTGTTTGTGCTTTGTGCCACTGGTTTTTTTCTCCCACAACTTGTAGTGTTTTAGTTGATAGCCTGTTTTCTGTTTTGCTATTGGGGCTAGTCTTGGAGAATCGTGTTCAGCCAAGTTTGCTTAGGGATCAATTATTTTGGATCATTCTTGGAAATAGTGTTTCATATATTATGATTGGAATAGTGATTGCAATAGTTCATCTTGAACTTCTTCCATAGTACTTCGGTTTTTGTCGTCTGATAGATAAATATACCTTGTTTTACCTCTATGTCAAGGTTGTAATTCATAAAATCGGCTGGAATGTCTTCATGTCTTCTTTGAAATCATTTATCATGTTCTAAGAACAAGTCAACTTACTCAAAAAAGTTGTGGACATGGTTTTCAAGTTTTAACCGTTGCTTAAAAAAGTTGTTGCCTTTTGTCTTGAGTTTTGCTTTTTTTTAATATTTCAATTCATTTGTAGGAATAATAAAAAACAACCATTCTCCTTTAAAAAAAGAAATCAGTAAAAACTCAATTAAAATATTTCACTATATATAAAACAACACAATAAAAGAGTATCAAATACTGTCTGGTACAAGAAGATAGGACCACATATAACATGAGCCTCCATCACTCTCATTCTTATTCTTAATAGTTAATAGCATTAAAAGACACTTTCATATATAGTGAGAAGTTCCCATAATCCTGCATCTGCAACATCATCTTCAAGCCCTGATGCTGTATAAATACAACAAATAAAAAAACTAGTCAGTATATCAGCAGTGAAAGAAAAAATATTTATGAAAAATATACTAAAAAAATTGTAAAATTTTACTAGAAAACAAGAGACTGAAAGCTATAAGACATACGTAGCACAGTTGGTGGAGGTACTGATCTTGTATGGAATACTAACACCACATTTGCCAGGAAGAGCACCTGCGTTGTTAGTATTCAAACCAGAAATAGCACCGGCGGCTTGTTTCAAGCAGTTGCAGGCAGTCTGACGATCAGGTGTGGTAGCGGCGGCCGCGTTGAGTCTCTTGACTCCAGCACAACATGCTGGAGAAGGACCAGGACCACCTTTAAGGTAAGTAATGCATTGAGCAAGAGTACCACTTACAGTTCCACATGAGATTCCAGCTTCTGCCATAGGTGCAATTACCATGCACATTAACAAAACCACACATGCTACCTTCATGCTTGCCATTGTTTTTTTAATAGAAAATGTGTTTTTGTTTTGATTTTGGTTTGGAATGTTTTTTTTTCTTCTTGGATTGTTTGTTTGATGAGTGTAGTGAGTTTAGGGTGTGCGGGGGTTTATATTGCAAAAATAAGAGAAGGTGGGAAAATGAGTACAGTGAATGAGTGATGGTTTTTGGCAAATGTCAAAGATTGGGTGGAAGTTGTAAGTTGTATTAAATGAGGTTTGCTGCATACTCTTTAATTATTGGCAACTTGTCTCACTGTCATTCGATTTTAATTTAATGCTTTTGGTATGATGTTAGATTCATGTTAGTAATTGGTTTTGTTATAAAGATTTCATGATCATTAATGAATATGGCAGTACACGGCTGCACGTTATAAAGTGTGAACTCTGGTGGTGGCTGGTTCCTTTCCCATTGCTGAATTCAATGAAGTTCGGGTATCCTCGTACTTTCCCCAATTTCGATAGGGGTAAAAAGTAGAATTTCATTTCCCTGTTGCTAAATTCGATGAAGTTTGGGTATTCTCGACTTTCTCGTACTTGTTTCATATCTGATCGAATTTTGGTATCTCTGTTCAGCTACATCCCCGCATAAACTCGTGTACTGTATTTTGGTACTTTCTACCGTAAAAATTAAAAGTTCAAAATTATATTGTTTCAACAATATGATTTAAAAATAAATAAATTAGAACAAACATTTTATTTAAAGTTGACCGTAAAAGTAGAAATAAACAAAATAATGTAATTTAATAGTTTCTTGAAGAATTTTTAAATTGAGAGTGGTAAAAATATAACTTTGATACAAATAGAGAGTTTGGGGTGCGTACGTCTAGGGATGGTAATGGGTAGGGTATGGGTAGGGTGCTATAGTACCCATCCCCATACCCGCAGTTTGAAAAAATACCCGTACCCGTCCCCATACCCGCGTGGGTAACAAACTTTGCACCCGTACCCATTACCCGCACTTTTGCGAAGAATTAATCGACCAATTATAAAATATCATATTATTTTAAGAAAATTCAAAGATTTTAATGTCGATCTATGAAAATTATAAACAAAATTACTACTAATCTCATGTTAAAGTTCATATCTCTGTTGACATATTCACATTGTGTTTGATTATGTTATAAATAAACACTTTTATTAAAAACATGGATAATAGTTTAATAGTGTTTGTATTTTTTAAAACTAATATACATATACATTTATATAATAATATAAATTAAATTAATAAATATATATTATATGGGTATGGGGCGGGGTGGGTACTAAGGTACCCGTACCCGCACCCATACCCGTTCATTTTTGTGGGTAATTACCCATACCCGTGCCCGTACCCAAAATGCGGGTTTTTACCCTACCCGTTGTGGGTATTTTCTGCGGGTACCCACTGGGTATGGGTCAAATTGCCATCCCTACGTACGTCCTAGTATTATCCCCATTACCCGCCCATGTATTTTGAAATAGGGTAAAATTTAAATCCAGTCAATTTAAATTTTGTCCGTCAAAGTCGGGACTAATTCGATGGGGTACCCACAAGTATGAGTTTGTTGTCATACTTATTGGTGGCCCCCCAAGATTCAGTTGTTCTTGAGAAAGATACTCGCCTTCAAATCGGCCACCCAATCACTATATTTATGGGCAGTTTTGTTTTTTCAATCATATTTATCGGAATTACAAAATAATTGGGTATATCACCATTTCTTTGAAGTATGGATACTCCTGCTATAGTAAAGTGCTTGTACTAGGTATCTATATGGTCCGCATATGGTACGAATACGTAGCAATCCATACGCAAATGGTACCAATACGTATCAATCCATACTTATTTTTATTTGGTTGATTCACAATAGTTGACACGGTAAAAATGTGCATACGGTAAAAAAAATAACAAAGTATTCTGATTTTTTATTGCATTTCAATTCTCTTTCTTGATTTGGATGAAAATTATGCATGGTGGACAAAGCAAATATATCTTTTAAGCATGATTAGAAAAGTGTGGTTAAACACATGGTCAATACTCAATATATACACAAATAGTTTGCTATTTTTTATCACAAATAGTTTGTTATTTTTTATAATAATTGAATTTTTTTCTCAACATATGTTTACACAAACACAACATATGTTACTGTATCTATGGCTGGTAATAAATGTAGTTGTTTGTGATTACTGACAAGTGACAACATACTTTACAGGTACTTTCATCCTGTACTAGCCCTGGTACTCGTCCACAATGGCCTATGTCATTGTTCTCGTTACATCTCTGGTACACCATGTTTATTCTCGACTCTCGGCTTAATTAGAACCTAGAAGGATGGAATATAATTAAGCCTTCAAGGAAGCATAGACAGACTATGAATGTTTGTTTGTCAGTTGCAAGACAGGTCCCATATGCATTGGATATTTTGCTGGCTGAGCTTCATAGGGTCTGCATATACACCATTCCAATGCATCTGGTTTACAGAAAGGTAACTTGATTGAACTTGAAAATATTACTGACTGATATATTTTCCTGTGTAGCTTCCTAGCCTCATGTTAAGAATTAGAACCAGTTTTTGTTGTTCTGCAAACATGATTCCACAAACATGGGAGTATTGACGCCATTGAATTTGAAGTTGGATTTTTTATTCTATCCCTTCGGTCTATCTTTCAATCAGAAGAGGCGTACTTCAAAAGTATTGGTTATCAAGAAGACGGTGAAAATTTGGAGAGTACATAAGATTATTTAAACCGGCTAGAATCATATCACAAAGTTTATGGTGCACTGGTGCAGCTCTGTCATAATAGCCTGAAATTCTTGACAAATTTTTGTCGACTACTTTTGCTCATCTCACTTGTTTTGACAGACTGAAATTCCGCACATTCGAAATTTGCATGACTTGCAAGAAGGTTGTGTTGTGGCAAGTGTGAGTGTTAAGTCCCACATTGCTTAGAATAGTGGAGGTTGAACACTTTATAAGTAAGAGGACCCATAAACCTAACACCTTAAGGTTTTGGGTTAGAGTGTGGTGTCCAACTCACTTGTAGAGTTGTTCTTAAACTCAATGTAGCTGTTTCACTCAATGCATTCTTACGACTAAGTGATGCAAAATATTTCGATATATGCCTGGCTGGCTTTGCTGTATTTAAAAGATATAAATCTCAGTTCATAAATATGTTGAACGTAATCTCAGTCAACTTTTTAGTTAATCTGAAATCACATAATGTACCAGAGTCGAAGTTTATTGCTGCGAATATACATGCTTATATAGAAGATAAAATGTTCCTTCAAGCACCAGAACAAAGGAACCTGTGTTTAAATACATTTTCACGTGTCAGTTTGTAATTTTGTCTAGTTCTGTTATTTCCTATTTATGGATGAGTATGAGTAGTATAAAATAAACTAATGTGATGTAAAGAATGAGGGTACCACTAATTAGAAAATTTCCATTCCCTTGTTATTCGTAGAAGGCTGTTGCATTTTATTTAAGTAGAATAAAGTTGGAGAGCCGAGTTTGTTTTCGTTCTTTCAAATATTTTCACAAACCTGAGCAAATGCATATTTAAAATATACCGAAAGTGTGGAATGGTTAACTAAAAAAAAATTAGGTACAAGTAATATATATGATAAACCGATGTGAACAAGCTCGCAAACAAAACAAAAAAGTGTTCATTGAAACAATCCGGACAATTCTTACAGAGATACGGTTACCTGAATAACAAGATGCCTTCAATGCACACAAGAGGGCAGAGCGAGAGCGAGCACATATATACAAGAGTAACGCTCATTCTTTTATTCTTTTATAAACAAAAAGTCTTCCTTACTCTGATGTTCTAACCTTATCAAACTTTGATGAGTAACCTTATTCTACCAATGAATGATAATTTCATTGAAAGCAGCACAGATAGCTAGTAAAGCTTTATCCTAATATTGATTTTGCTACGGCAAATGGGACAGAATTCGAGGTCTACTCCACATCCACAACAAGTCTGCCATGTGAGGAAATACAAGAAGAAAGGAAATAACTTAATATATATTGACCCCTTAATATAGATAACTCAATATAGCAGCATATAATTAAATTTTTACCTGATGCCCACAACCAAAGGCCATATCCTTCGCATCGGTAAGACAAATCGGGCAAACCTGCGGTCAACAATGATTATGAATGGTTATGATAACATTAAGGTTGGAAAGCAAAACTATGTTTTAGTTAGATATGAAAGATGCTTCTCGCATTGGAAAGCGTTGTCTCAATACCTTATTATCATGTAAAGAGCTTGTAGATGGTCCTGTGCGATTGTGAACACTGCTATCATATGATTCATATCCATAGTCAGTACTTCTAGACACATTCTGCTGAAAACTGTTTGACCGAAAAGATTTTCCACCGATGCTGGAAGAAGTCCTATTATAAAGAGGAGCGGGTAGAGGAACCCTGTCCGGTGAATGTCCCCTCCGTGAACTAATACAATGAAAGATATGAGATTTTCAAATTCAGTTATAACAAAGTACACCAGTTAAACTTTCCTAACAAATTTTAAGTTCCATATTTTAGTATTTTATTACCCCAATAAGCCAAGCTCTATGGTTGCCTTATATTGAGATGGTATCTCCATCAAAGCTCCAAGAGCAAACTCTGTCTCTTTCCGGGTTGGATTTACATTCTTCGACATTGTCTTAGTAAAATTCACAAACTACATCCAGTCACAAACAAAATTATCACGTCATCATAATAGGAAGAATATCATTTATATGGCAAGTAAAAAATAAGGGTTAAGTGAATTGCACCAAACCTGAAAATTGTCAAATGCCCGAGAAGGGATGTTATCGTCAAATTCCTTCATCATCTCCCACGGTCCATCTCCAACTCCTACCAAAACTATTGACAGTGGATACTCACTGCAATAAAAAGAGTATAAGAATGCAGAAGCAGAATGGTTTCTGCATGAAAGAAAACTAAAAAACTCACCTGGCTTTTACGATCGCATTTATTGTTTTCTGTTCCTGTGGACTTAAGTGGCCATGTTCTGTATCGATGCTTCTGGTCACCTGCGGAAAACATGCCGAGCATCAGTTTTAGAAGCACTATCACTGAGTAGAAACAATGAATATCTACAACAGACTAATTTCATTCATGAAAACGTTACAGAATTATAAGGATTTAGTTTTCTATTGCAACTATTATGAGCTATTAATGATATATATTGTTAGGATTTAGTTTTCTATGCTTGCATGGTACGACTACAACATTGCAGTTTGTTCATTTATATATGAAAGTTAAGACGATTTATAAAGAAACAAAGAACCTAAAATTGCACCTATGAACGGTGCGAAATATGAATTCAAGAATTACCTGTCCATCTGCAATTATAAGCAGGACATGATATTGGCCAGCACTTTGTTCAACAATAGTTATGGCCATCTCAATAATAGGGGCAAACGAAGTCGGTCCTGTTTTCATGAATGCCACACGTTATAACAAGCCTAATTAAAAATAATAATCTAAGATAACATGTGAATGAATAAAGGCAAAACCTGCAAGTTTAAGGTGAGGAACAATTTCTCGGTATCGTTCCAAAACTTCCTCAAAACCATTGCATAGTTGCTCTTCTGAATAGAAGCTAAATACATCTTGATCATGTGTAGATGCTGAAAAATAACGGACAGAAATAAAACAATCATGTTTGCACAAGGTGGAATAAGAAACTACATTGGAAAAAACATTTAGCTTCACATCCGTCGTTACCATCTCCAAATCCAAAACATGGAATCAAGTTATCTTCATCAAAAGTAGATAGAGTTTTCCCAATAATAGAGATTGCTTGTTCATAAGGGTTTTGACTACTTCCAATGTGATGTAAGCTTTTTCGGTTGAATGAACTCTTCCCTGATAAAGTGAAGTATATATTTAGCCTTAAAATTCACACACAAAAAAATTCAAGCATAAAAATGTGAGTAAGAGATTACACCTGTCCACTCATTGCTCTTCGTGAAATCAATGCCGACAATGATATTAGAAGATTCCAGCCCAGCATTTGCAAGAGCAGCAGTAACCTGTGTTCAATTCACTTCATTATTTGACAATAATATCATGTACTTTTTCTCTAGAGTTGCAAAACATTTAAGTTTGGTTGAAATGATCAATGAATTATTTTTTCCTCGTGATATAGAAACAAACAGCTTATACAAAACTAATACAAGTTTATACTCATATTCTTTTTGTTGATTATAAAAGCAGCTATCAATCGTTAGTTGGTTCAGTGGTGATTAGCGTTGTTCGATCCCCCGCAACTGCGATTGGGAGGGGGCTGGAACCACTTGATGCTAGAATTGACCCCCGAACCATATTAGACGGTCCAGTGGGCCGGATACTGGTGGTGAAAACAAAAACAAAAAAACAGTTGATACATAAGTTCTTAAAATGATAAGAACTTATGAATAAGTGCTTATGTTGTTTATCCAAACACCCCCTAATTGCAAATGATTACAAGCATAAATACTTCATTCCTCACTGTTTAAGTGGCAGAAAAGTGAACTTTGATTTCAAAAAATAAACTCAAAACATTTCCCTTTTACCTAATTATATTGATTACTATTAAATTGGTCCCCTTTCCTTTTTATCTCAGTTTCTTTTCTTTTTTTTTGCCCCTTTTGGCTCTAATACCTAAACTTCATACATGTTGCATTCACATTGCCACCCCAAAGAGTATAATTCTTGATTAAGTCAATGATAAAAACAGTATCAAATAAACCTAATGATAATGACAAACAAAATCAAAAATCAAATCAAACAGTTCCTCATACATATAACAAATTAAAAAAACACTATTACATGCAATGATAGAATAATTAGAATCTAATTAACATTACCTCATCAAGTGAATGATAATTATCAGCTATCCTTGAATATCTCTTATCTAACTTCTTTTTAGGCTGTGAATTCTCATAAAATGGAGCTGATGCCGATTGGCAGTGAGGTGTATGATGATAAGGACTCTGTTGAGGATATGGTGATTGTGGTGGATATCCATATCCATCATAATTATTATTATTATTATTCCATGATGAAGATGAAGAAGATGAACCTGAAGATCCATATGAAGAAACATGCTTCTTCTTCCTAGAAGACCCTTTTGAACTATTCCCTCCCATAACAATCTCTTTCAGAATAAAACAAATTATAAACAACAAAATTACAACCAAAGCTGTCCAAGAAAGGAGAAAGTAATGTTTATAAATATGCATGAATTAATGTTTATATAACTTAGTCTGAGAAATCAATGTAAAATAACCATAAAAAGGAGAAAAGATAATTGGAGAAGGAAATTTCAAGGTCATTAGACTAAAAGAAAGAGAGTAGCTTAGACTTATTCATATACATTTTTCTACAATAAGAAATTGAAGTCAAAGAAGGGTGCTGTTAGAAGGAACCCAGCAAGGTCAAGTCAACTGGTATAACTTTTTCACTACTTTCTTCCAGTTCAAACAAGTTTCATTTTATTAAGATTAATCTATGTCACATAATCTATTAAAAAAATAAATTGTTTCTCTTTTATTCGTGTGAAGTATTCACCAACTTTGTCAATAATTAATCTCCGTTTATCAGCTGGACCACTCCTACTATGTTTTTTCCATTCACAATGTTCGAATCTGAACCTTCTAATTCTATCCCTTCTTTCTATCTTTCAATCAGAAGAGGCATACTTCAAAAGTATTGGTTATCGAGAAGACGGTGAAAATTTGGAGAGTATAGAAGATTATTTAAACCGGCTAGAATCATATTACAAAGTTTATGGTGCACTGGTGCAGGACTGTCATAATAGTCTGAAATTCTTGACAAATTTTTGTCGACTGCTTTTTCTCATCTCATTTGTTTTGACAGACTGAAATTCCGCACATTCAAAATTTGCAAGATTTGCAAGACTGTTGGATATGGCTTGCAAAGTTCTTGAGTTCTATGTCAGCGAATCAATATACAGTTGTTTCACTCAATGCATTCTTACGACTAAGTGATGCAAAATATTTTGTGTTTCGATATATGGATTTTCTAAGATTAACTGATTCTGCTTTGTCTGCAGATGGCTGGCTTTGCTCTATTTAAAAGATATAAGTCTTCATAAATATTTTGAACGTCATCTCAGTCAACTTTTTAGTTAATCTGAAATCACATAATCTACAAGAATCGAAGTTTATTGCTGTGAATATACATGCTTATATAGAAGATAAAATGTTCCTTCAAGCGCCAAAAGGAAGGAACCTGTGTTTAAATACGTTTTCACATGCCAGCATCGGATGATTTCATCCTATTTATGGATGAGTATGAGTAGTATAAACTAATGTGATGTGAAGAATGAGGGTACCACTAATTAGGAAAAAATTTATTTCCCTGTGTTATTCGTTGAAGGCTGTTGCATTTTATTTGTGCAGAATAAAGTTTGAGAGCCGAGTTTGTTTTCGTTCTTTCAAATATTTTCACAAACCTGAGCAAAGGCATATTTAAAATAGGGTCATACTAACTAAATTTTGCATTAAAATCAACATTATTCATATTTTAAATATCTTGACTGCACAAGTTATGCGCTTATTATTCTACTCTTAGTATCCTTAAATAGTGCCCCAAGGGCACTATTTATCTTTTTCCTTTAAAATATACCGAAAGTGTGGAATGGTTAACTAAAAAAAAAATTAGGTACTAGTAATATATATGATAAACCGATGTGAACAAGCTCCGCAAACAAAACAAAAAAGTGTTCATTGAAACAATCCGGACAATTCTTACAGAGACGGTTTACTGAATAACATGATGCCTTCAATGCACACAAGAGGACAGAGCGATAGCGAGCACATATATACAAGAGTAACGCTCATTCGTTTATTCTTTTATAAACAAAAACTCTTCCTTACTCTGATGTTCTAACCTTATCAAACTTTGATGAGTAAACTTATTCTACCAATGAATGAAAATTTCATTGAAAGCAGCACAGATAGCTAGTAAAGCTTTATCCTAGTATTGATTTTGCTCCGGCAAATGGGACAGTATTCGAGGTCTTCTCCACATCCACAACAAGTCTGCCATGTGAGGAAATACAAGAAGAAAGGAAACAACTTAATATATATTAACCCCTTAATAGAGATAACTTGATATATCAGCATGTAATTAAATTTTTACCTGATGCCCACAACCAAAGGCCATATCCTTCGCATCGGTAAGACAAATCGGGCAAACCTGCGGTCAACAATGATTATGAATGGTCAACAAATCGGAAAGCAAAACTATGTTTTAGTTAGATATGAAAGAAGCTTCTCGCATTGGAAAGCGTTGTCTCAATACCTTATTATCATGTAAAGAGCTTGTAGATGGTCCTGTGCGATTGTGAACACCGCTATCATATCCATAGTCAGTACTTCTAGACACATTCTGCTGAAAACTGGTTGACCGAAAAGATTTTCCACCGATGCTGGAAGAAGTCCTATTATAAAGAGGAGCGGGTAGAGGAACCCTGTCCGGTGAATGACCCCTCCGTGAACTAATAAAATGAAAGACATGACATTTTCAAATTTAGTTATAAGTTATTACACCAGTTAAACCTTCCTAACAAATTTTAAGTGCCATATTTTAGTATTTTATTACCCCAATAAGCCAAGCTCTATGGTTGCTTTATATTGAGATGGTATCTCCATCAAAGCTCCGAGAGCAAACTCTGTCTCTTTCCGGGTTGGATTTACATTCTTCGACATTATCTTAGTAAAATTCACAAACTACATCCAGCCACAAACAAAATTATCACATGTCATCATAATAGGAAGAATGTCATTTATATATGGCAAGTAAAAAAAGGGTTAAGTGAATTGCACCAAACCTGAAAATTGTCAAATGCCCGAGAAGGGATGTTATCGTCAAATTCCTTCATCATCTCCCACGGTCCATCTCCAACTCCTACCAAAACTATTGACAGTGGATACTCACTGCAATTTAAAAAGAGTATAAGAATGCAGAAGCAGAATGGTTTCTACATGAAAAAAACTAAAAAACTCACCTGGCTTTTACGATCGCATTTATTGTCTTCTGTTCCTGCGGACTTAAGTGGCCATGTTCTGTATCGATGCTTCTGGTCACCTGCGGAAAATATGCCCAGCATCAGTTTTTGAAGCACTATCACTGAGTAGAAACAATGAATATCTACAACAGACTAATTTCATTCATGAAAACGTTACAGAATTGTAAAGCATTTAGTTTTCTATTGCAACTAATAAGATGTTGTGTGTAATATTATGAGCTATGAATGATATATATTGTTAGCATTTTCAAGGAAAACCAAACGAGACTATTCTTGCATGATACAACTAAAACATTGCAGATTGTTTATTTATATATGAAAGTTAGGATGATTTATAAAGAAACAAAGAACCTAAAATTGCACCAGTGAACAGTATGAAATATGAATTCAAGAATTACCTGTCCATCTGCAATTATAAGGAGGACATGATATTGGCCAGCACTTTGTTCAACAATAGTTATCGCCATCTCAATAATAGGAGCAAACGAAGTCGGTCCTGTTTTTATGTCACACGTTATAATGAGCCTAATTAAAAATAATAATCTAAGATAACAGGTGAAACAGTAAAGGCAAAACCTGCAAGTTTGAGGTGAGGAACAATTTCTCGGTATCGCTCCAAAACTTCCTCAAAACCATTGCATAGTTGCTCTTCTGAATAGAAGCTAAATACATCTTGATCATGTGTAGATGCTGAAAAATAACGGACAGAAATAAAACAATCATGTTTGCACAAGGTGGAATAAGAAACTACATTGGAAAAAACATTTAGCTTCACATCCGTCGTTACCATCTCCAAATCCAAAACATGGAATCAAGTTATCTTCATCAAAAGTAGATAGAGTTTTCCCAATAATAGAGATTGCTTGTTCATAAGGATTTTGACTACTTCCAATGTGATGTAAACTTTTTCGGTTGAATGAACTCTTCCCTGATAAAGTGAAGTATATATTTAGCCTTAAAATTCACACACACACACACACACAAAATTCAAGCATAAAAATGTGAGCGAGAGATTACACCTGTCCACTCATTGCTCTTCGTGAAATCAATGCCGACAATGAGATTAGAAGATTCCAGCCCAGCATTTGCAAGAGCAGCAGTAACCTGTGTTCAATTCACTTCATTATTTGACAATAATTAATATCATGTACTTTCTCTCTAGAGTTGCAAAACATTTAATTTTGGTTGAAATGCCCAATGAATTATTTTCTCCTCAAGATAACTAGTTATAGAAACAAACTGCTTATACAAAACTAATACAAGTTTATACTCATTTTCTTTTTGTTGATTATAAAAGCAGTTACCAATCGCCAGTTGGTTCAGTGGTGATTAGCGCTGCTGGACTTGGTAGGGAGGACCACGGTTCGATCCCCCGCAACTGCTGGACTTGGTAGGGAGGACCCCGGATACTGGTGGTGAAAAACAAAAACACAACAAAAAAAGCAGCTGATACATAAGTTCTTATATGATAAGAACTTATGAATAAATGCTTAATTATGTTGTTTATCCAAAGTTCCAAACACCCCCTAATTGCAAATGATTACAAGCTTAAATACTCCATTCCTCACTGTTTAAGTGGCAGAAAAGTAAACTTTGATTTCAGAAATTAAACTCAAAACATTTCCCTTTTACCTAATTATATTGATTATTAAATTGGTCCCCTTTCCTTTTTATCTCAGTTTCTTTTCTTTTTTCTCCCTTTTGGCTCTAATACCTAAACTTCATACATGTTGCATTCACATTACCACCCCTAAAAAGTATAATTCTTGTTCAAGTCAATGATAAACAGTATCAAATAAGACTAATGATAATGACAAACAAAATCAAAAATCAAATCAAACAGTTCCTCATACATATAACAAATTAAAAAAACACTATTACATGCAATGATTGAATAATTAGAATCTAATTAACATTACCTCATCAAGTGAATGATAATTATCAGCTATCCTTGAATATCTCTTATCTAACTTCTTTTTAGGCTGTGAATTCTCATAAAATGGAGCTGATGCCGATTGGCGGTGAGGTGTATGATGATAAGGACTCTGTTGAGGATATGGTGATTGTGGTGGATATCCATATCCATCATAGTTATTATTATTATTATTCCATGATGAAGATGAAGAAGATGAACCTGAAGATCCATATGAAGAAACATGCTTCTTCTTCCTAGAAGACCCTTTTGAACTATTCCCTCCCATAACAATCTCTTTCACAATAAAACAAACTATACACAACAAAATTACAACCAAAGATGTCCAAGTTTCTAACTGCAATTCCAAAACATATACATGAATTAATGTTTATATAACTTAGGCTAAGAAATCAAAGTAAAATAACCATAAAAAGGAGAAAGATAATTGGAGAAGGAAATTTCTAGGTCATTAGTATAAGAAAGAGAGTGAGACTTATTCATATACCTGAAAATACATTTTTCTACAATAAGAAATTGAAGTGAAAGAAGAGTGTTGTTAGAAGGAACCCAGCAAGGTCAAGTCAACTGGTTTAACTTTTTCACTACTTTCTGCCAGTTCAAACAAGTTTCATTTTTCTAAGATTAATCTATGTCACATAATCTATAAAAAATAAATTGTTTCTCTTTTAAGTATTCACCAACTTTGTCGACAATTAATCCCCGTTTATGAATTGTGACCACTCCTAGTATGTTTTTCCCATTCACAATGTTCGAACTTCAACCTTCCTTAAGAAATTTGAGTTCAGTTCTACTTGGACAAACTTTACTTAAGAAATTTGAATTCAATTTCACTTAAAGCAACTTATGTAATTTTTATTTGTTTATGATTGGGACACGATATCTTAGTAAGTAGTATATCCATAAACACATTGTGAATTAAATAATGTGTGGGAGCATGGATGGGTTATATGGACATTTCACATCTAAATGTTTATAAAGAAAGACTAATGGTGTGTCGTCGGACGGAACAAAATGCTTAAAAATTATGCAGTTACTTCATCAAAAATAGAAACAATGATAATTCAAATACAAAATTCACTTATTTATTTCATTAATTAACTAGTGTCTCAGAACCGTAAGCTAACATCAACCATGTTTATATATCCAAGTTAACAATAAACTAATGATTGTATTTAGAAGTAAAGTAGTTTTATATCATGTCACAGTTGACACGAATCTTCTTTAATCAATTGATTCAATATAATAAATAAAAATGAAGTATATAATAAATTTTCTCCACCGATACTTCCTAGTAAATACGGTGCAATTTTGTAACCATATAACAGTTGACAATGTCACACAATCAGAAACTACATAGAATGTGACCATGTTGGATAATGTTTGGTTATTCTAGAACAAATAATATAAGTGATAGAAACGACATATAGATAAATCAAAATTGCATAATATTATGTATAGACTAAATGGATAATGACTAAGATCCGTAATTGTTTTTTTTTCTCTCATGTCATCTTCTTCCAAGTTAGGTTTTGATTTCGGTGAACATTATTTGGTTGGATACAATGAAGGTTTTGGCTAAAGCATAAAACGTTAAATTTGCTTATACTACATGAGGATAATAACAAGAGCATACATACATACCTGTAAAAATTGTAAAGGAATTTAATGAATATTGTTGTAGGTGGTTAGAGTGGTTCCCCTAACTCAATTGATGTATCAAAGTAGATTGGGTGGAATCAAAGACTAGATCGGCAAGTGATGATGAGTTTATATTTTGATTAATTTTGTTTGATATACATTTTATTTGGATATACATCATTATACTGTTAAAATGGACAATTCTGATAAGTACAAATCGCGTTCATTAAATTTTGGTTTTATTATAATTATCTATGTCAGGTGGTGTATCAATACATATCCAAATGAGATGTTTACATGTGTATGGGAGTGTTCACCTTATATCTAGGGTCTAATTAGATTGACTTGTTTTTTAGGCTATGCAAAACAGTTTATGCAAATAAATAAGGTTTTATGCTAATTTATAAATTACTCCTAACAAAAATTGTTTTTTTTTCATAAACTACTTTGAAAAACATAATAATACATAAAAATTTATTTATTTGCATAAGTTATTTTGTATAGGTCAAAAACAAGTTAATACAAACGGATCCTTAATCAATGTTAAATAATACACTACAATGCCTTGTGTCAAAAATAGAAAATAATGAGATCAAGACTGATGTAGAAAACTATTAAATCGGACCGAAAATATACACTACGGTGCCTTGAAATCAACATTTAAGTGGAACAAGTATTTCAATCATTCATTTTAGTTCAAGGACGTAATTTATTACTATTCTCATATCTCACAATAAGACACTCGTCTCCCTTTATGTTCAGGAGGGAGGAACCTGGTTCCCCACTTACCCATGTCCAAATTCTTTTCTCAACATCTTTTTTGAGTTCTCAATATTGGAGGATTTTAGTTTAATGAAAGAAAAAACTCGTAACAAAGTGGAGCTTTATTCACTTTTCCATTTTTATTTGCACATTTTCTTATCTTCAAGTTTCTATCCTCCATTTTCCACCAATCTCTCAAACAAAATCTACAAGTTCATCTAAGTTGGACATGGATTCTTAGTTTGGTTATGAACCAAAATGTGTTAGGTTTGACAATGCACAGGAGTCTTGAATTTCCTTCATATATACATGATCAAATTGAACATGCCTTTTTAATTAATTAATTTTGATTTTAAATGGTTATATGTTACAATAAATTTTTTTTCAAATTAACATTTGTATTGTAGTTTTGGTTGTTACAAATCAAATGAACGGTTAATGTGTGTGTTCAGTTTAGGTTTGAGAAACATGTAACAGAAGGAAAAGAATTAACATATTCATTATATATATTTTCATAATTCTCAACATACCAAGATTGAGATAACGTTCATTCTCATTCTGTGGACACCACCAAATATCACAAGAATTCAAAGTCGGTGATTTCCATCATCTGACAACAACTAAACAAGTGAAGAAAAATGATAGTCTAAAGTCGTCATTTTTCTTCCTTACTCTCTTTATTTTACTTTGCCTAATTAAGTTTTTTGTGATTTAACTTCCACTCTATTATTTGTGTTAAACTGAAGTTAAATGTTTTGGTAAAGAAATTAACTTTAATAATAATGAAAAAGTTTAAAGATGGTGAACACGATTCAAACCTCACTTTCTTGTGTTTCCTCATGGACCTTCATTGCGTGTGTTTTAGGATTTTGATTCTCTCCAATTTTTTCTCTTATGTTGGTTGTTAGAAATAATATAAAACCATGATGTAGCTCTATCCTAACAGCTTAAACTTTTGGGATAATCGGTTATTTGACATTGTATCAGAGCCTCTATGACTAAGTGGTCTAGAGTTCGATCCACGCTCCCCTCACTTTCTAATTAAAAGTGGAATTTAAGTATATGGTAGGTGGGCCTATGCATTATCCACGCTTCAAGCCCAAGTGGGCTCTTACGTGAGGGGGCGTGTTAGAAATAATATAAAACCATGATATAGCTCTATCCTAACAGCTTAAGCTTTTGGGATAATTGGTTATTTGACATTGGTCATGTCATGTTGAAGTAATATTACTCTCTCTCTCTACTCTTAGGAAAAGGAGAGATGATTGGGCTAATAAGACATGAAAGATCCATTTTCCTACTTAGTTAGAGACAAATTGTTTGAGAGAATTGGAATTTGAATCCATTAATAATCATTTTTTATGGAAATAATCATTTCTTCTTATCTACATCATTTTTTTAAGGAATTTTCTACTTCATTTCTTATTATTTAAATTTTATTTTGACTTATATGTTATATCACGCTCACAAAAATAGTGGCAAACACAGAATCAACACCACTTGAAAGGGGCTGTCAAATAACCGATAATCCCAAAAGTTTAAGCTGTTAGGAAAGGCTATGTTAATGATTTTATATTATTTCTAACACGCCCCCTCACGCAAGAGTCCACTTGGGCTTGAAGCGTGGATAATGCATAGGCCCACCTACCATATGCTTAAATTCCACTTTTAATTAGAAAGTGAGGGGAGCGTAGATCGAACTCTAGACCACTTAGTCATAGAAGCTCTGATACCATGTCAAATAACCGATTATCCCAAAAGCTTAAGCTGTTAGGATAGAGTTACATCATGGTTTTATATTATTTCTAACACTGACTAGTATTTTTGGGTACTAAAATCTTACATTTAAAAAAATATATTTTACATTTTAAAATTTTTTTCTACACAAATTCAAAGACAATTTTATACTACTTTAAGTTCTTTAACTAGTGTCTGCGTCTAGTTAGCATTTTCCTTACTTTATATTGAAAACTTTCTCATAGAATTTTTCATTTACAAAATCGCTGTCTTATTTTTCATTTAATTATTTTGTTATTGTAGTCTCTTATGCTTCTTTAATACGCCATTATTTTATTTGTATGAGCACATTCATACGGACAATTATGTTGAGACTGTATAACACACCTGCATCCTCCAAAGCAATATCATCCAAACCCCCCATTCACAAAATGAACTCAACAAAAGTTGTTAAACTTGAATTTTTATCTCGACTGGTTCGACTAGTTGGAATCGACTCCTAAATCAGTACAAGTTTACCTCATTAAAACATTAACTTAATTATAAAACAAAAATATATGAAATCGCCATAATAACGTGTCATACTCATAAACTTATAATCAAACAACTTAAATAATTATTCCATCAAATTATAGAAACATTAAAAAAAACTAAAAAAAATAAGAGTTTAATAAATTTGTAAAGTTATTAAAAATTAAAACAAACTCAAAATGAAAAAGTCAATTACTTTTAAATAGGGTAAAATCAATTCAAAATAAAGTAATTCAAATTTATCCGATTTCACAACTAGTTAACTTATTTAAACTTACTTTTTTGACGAGTTTACTAAAAAACACATGTTTCCTACCAGGTTAACATGATTTTCATACCAAGACACATAAAATCGGACGGTTTTACATTTTAACACGCCATGTTCACAACCTTAATTATGACCAAAAGTATGCATAAACGATTAATATACAGTTTAAGTATTTCACCACTAGTTAACTCGGTTAAAATTGATTTTTTCAAAACACGTTTCCTAAGAGATTAACACGATTTTCATACCTAGAACATAAAATCGGACGATTCTACGTTTTAACGCACAATGTTGACAACCTTAAGTATAATCAAAAGAACACGTAAACGATTAATGTTGCAGTTTAATACATCAAAAATAAGTATTTAGAATTAGGCACAAACACCGATTCGACAGCCGAACCAAATCTTCAATCCTCCAAACCAGTGACGGAGCCAGGAATAATATTAAGCCTGGGCACAATTTTAACTGCAAATGCACAAATGTTTATTGATTTAAGGTTTTCGGATGTAGGTTTAGTTGGATCCGACTGTTTTACCAAATAATATATATATGTATATGTGTGTATACATATAAATATATTCTTTATATACTGAAATTATAATAAAAGTAATTTATTTTAAGGATTTAATCTAAATATTTGATTCATAATAACTACATAAGTAAAAGTCATAAAAAGAAAACAACATATTTTTAGTATTTTTTATAAAGAAAACAAACAAATATATATTTTTGGAATTTTAGATATTTTTTATGTTTTTAATAATGTATATAAACAAATAAAAGAAAATGAAGTAAAACAATAAAAATGTAACAAATAAAGTTCAAATCTTGTAATTTGCAATTTTATAATATATTTTGTTTAGGAAAGTTCCTAATATTGACCCTTAAGAAAAAGGACTACCAGTGAACGTTGAAATTGATATAAATAATTTGTAACTGAATTTGAAATTGTCTCAAACACCATTGTCCATCCAAAAGTTTAATTTGGTTTAAAATATAACTAAAATGACAAAAACATAAGCAATGAGAATCAAACACACCCCCTTTCCACAAGAGGCGTGCCTCCTAGCCATTTGGCTACATCAAACAATTAGTAAACTATTACAATATTTAATATATATAATAAATCTAGGTAACAAAAAATTATGTATATACCTATAAAAAAAATTTTATCGAGCCGAGCCTGGGCGCGTGCCCAGGCAGGCTGGGCCTTGGAACCGCCCATGCTCCAAACGCAACCAACTAGGGGTATTTAAAAATTCAGTTAACTGAACCAAATTGTAATTCGAGAACTGCACTGAACCATATTTTAAACTGAACCATTTAATTCAGTTTTGAACTGAACCACTTTTAAAAAACAGTTACAATTCAGTTTATAACTGGTTCAGAACCAGTTTAAATTTATGAACCGGTTTTTATTAAAAAAAAATATTTAATTTTTTTCGGAAAAAAAGTTCTTGATATTTCCGGAAAAATATTTCCGATCTTTTTTCGGGAATTTTTTTTTGAGTTTTTACGGAAAAAAAGTTCTCGATTTTTCGGAAAAAAGTTTTCCGACTTTTTTCGGGGAAAAATTTTCGAGTTTTTTCCGGAAAAAAAGTTTCCGATGTTTTTTCCGGAAATTTTTTTCGAGTTTTTTCCGGAAAAAAAGTTCTCGATTTTTCCGAAATAAGTTTTCAATCTTTTTTCGGAAAAAAAGTTTCCGATGTTTTTTCGGGAAAATTTTTTCGAGTTTTTTCCGGAAAAAAAGTTCTTGATTTTTCTGAAAAAATTTTCAATCTTTTTTCGGGGAAAAATTTTCGATTTTTTTCGGAAAAAAATTTTCTAAAAGCGGTTTAGATTATTTAGTTCAATAATATAATTGAATCTTTGAAGAATATATATTTGAAGTAAATCTTTTTGAAGACAATCTTTGAAGATTATTTGAAGTAAATCTTTGTTTGATCATCTCAATGGTCCAAACTTATTATGAAGCCTTTTCTTGTGCATCAAGTACCTGCTATCTCAAGGCTATATATATGGGGTCTAAAACATTGTTTCAATTCATCTAAAGCTGTGTTTTACAAAGCGTGTGTTTTTAGGGTTTTAGTGTGTCTCTTGTTTATTGTGTGTCTTTCTTGTGTCAAGTTGATGCAAGATTAGGACTGATTGTTTGAGTTGTAATTGTGTGTCTTCTTCTAAGCGTTTAAGTACGGAGATTATGATTGTGTGAACTTACTCCTAAGCTTTGAAGTACGGAGGTAGGTTTGTTATTGATTGTTCCATTGTCTGTTACTGTGAGTAACCTTCTGATTATTGTGTAAGGGGAGTAAGACGGGGTCTCATATCTATGAGTTCCTAGGTAGAGTTTGTTGAGGCAAAATCCCAATTTGATGTTTTAAAGATAACAAACCTCTTAATTATTTTTAAGTGATTAATTCTAATCTTTTTGGTATCTAACAAGTGCTCTTAAATGTTTTAATTAAGCTAGGAACAATTGAGCTATTTAGATCAAATATCATGTTTTTATTTTGATAAAAACAAAAGCATGGAGAACGGTCTCAGATTGATCTCTGAAACCTGCGCAACATCATTTTCACACAATCAAGGCAAAATGACTTATGGATAAGTCAACTATGTACAAGACAAATGATCACTTTTATCTTAGGCTTCACTCACAAAATATCTACAGTCCAAGAGATCATTTAAGGCAAAGGTTTCTCTCATGAATGGAGAACTTACTATTTTTACCAAGTTCTATGTTTAAACATGTGAAGATTGAGCATATGACACAAGGATATTTTTATACTCAATTAATGGAACTGATCTTGTATGGACCATGGAAAATTAGACAACACAACCTAGTCTTGAAATTGACTTGTACTTTAAAGGAATAAAGAAAGAACATTCTCCAATGTTGTTTCTCTTTCTCTATGACACTTGTATTTGCAACAAGGACATTGTGGAACATCAAGTACAACCTCCAGCTGCTGTTGTTATCCATAACAGCTGGCCTTTTCGTGCTCTAGCTTCTTTGCTTCAAAAGGAAGAAATTCATTCACGCCAGATTTTGGAGAACGGTCTCAGACCAATGCTGGTGAGAGAAGACATTCACTTGGAGTGAGACCAGCTTGCATACAGTTGTTCAAAGGTTATCCAAAAGATGCACAACGGCTATACTTGTTTGTTAAGCAACATACAGCAACATTACAGCTCAACAACAGCTATCCATACGCTCCTCTGACTCATCCCCTAGTGTATAATAAAATCTTCCAAGCACTATATTGAATATTATAAAAATCACGCAATGCAGATCATCCATGTTTAAAATATAGTAAATATAAAACGCGGCGAGAATGAATAGTTAAAAAAACCTCTTAAACAACGTAGCGCAAGTTGAAATTCAATATTTTGATCAGTCATAGTAGCAATAGAAACAAATTTGTGATAGCTAAACTTGAGATATATATAGGAAAAACAAAGCATATACGATAAATATTCATAACATATATATCTTTATAAAATAAAAATTGATTTCTATTTAAACAGATTAAATATTTGCATAGCAGCGAAAAATATTAAATTATATATTGTTGTGACACATCATTGATTCGATTTCTACTGAGGTTGGTGTATAAAAAAAATTGGAGACTTAGAAAAAAAATTGAACATTGAATTATTACAGAAAAATTGATTGGATTGCATATTCAATACATGTTGGTTACAAAAACATTTCAAAACAATTGATATGTCATAGTGACTAATATATGAAACCTTTACAAAAAGGTTATAAGTTTAACTCCTGTTGATGACATCTTTTAATAATTAAATTTTAGTTTTTTTTTTTTTTTGGTCAAGAATTAAATTTTAGTTTTAGTAGGGTTAAATTAGGGTTACTTGGAGACTTAGAAAAAAAATTGAACATTGAATTATTACAGAAAAATTGATTGGATTGCATATTCAATACATGTTGGTTACAAAAACATTTCAAAACAATTGATATGTCATAGTGACTAATATATGAAACCTTTACAAAAAGGTTATAAGTTTAACTTCTATTGATGACATCTTTTAATAATTAAATTTTAGTTTTAGTAGGGTTAAATTAGGGTTACTTGGAGACTTAGAAAAAAAATTGAACATTGAATTATTACAGAAAAATTGATTGGATTGCATATTCAATACATGTTGGTTACAAAAACATTTCAAAACAATTGATATGTCATAGTGACTAATATATGAAACCTTTACAAAAAGGTTATAAGTTTAACTTCTATTGATGACATCTTTTAATAATTAAATTTTAGTTTTTTTTTTTTTGGTCAAGAATTAAATTTTAGTTTTAGTAGGGTTAACTCATGTTGACTTAACTCCTTTTATATATATAATGATTATATTTTTATATTATATTATATTTTTATATTATATTATATTATATTATATTATTATTGTATATTATATAAGAATCGATGCTAAACAAAGTGACCCTATTACTCTTATAAAAAAAAATTGACCCTATTACCAGGTGCAAGTTAGGTGTGATTAAAAAGAAGTTACTAACCCCCTTTGTATACCAAAAAAAAAGAAAAAGAAGTTACTAAAAATAATGAAAACAAAATAACCAAATAACCATGTTAACAGAAAATACGGGTAATATGTCTAGGAAAAAAAAACTTTTGAAATATATTCCATATTATTATTATATTATATATACAGCATAACAAACTCTCGAAAATTTACGATCACTTATTTGATATACATAAACAACATAACCAACTCTTTTGAAATATATCCCATATTATTATATTATCATATATACAACCTAACAATTTAACAAACTCTAAAAAATTTATGATCACTTATTTGGTATACATACTGTTCCTAGATGGAACGTATGTTTGAACGATTCTCAATGTGTGGTATTTTTCACTATGTTTGTCTTCTCAAAACTTGCCCTCCTCTCTCTTTTTCCCTAGTATTTATAGGCACAAGGAGGTATGATAGCGGTTTTCTTAAGCCCCCCACGACCTATCATGCTAGAGGCGAGAATCGTGGGGTAGCGAAAACCGCTCCCTGGGTCATGTAGGATCGTGGGCGAGTACGTGGCCTTGGGGTTGAAGACTTGACTTTGACTGGCGGTTGCTGCTTATAGTCCTTTTGGGCGGTTAATGGGCTTCAAAGGTGGGCTGGACCTAACCCGGAAGCTAATGGGTGCCGCTCCTGTGGGCTAAATTTTCCTCGCCCGGTCCACAGCCCCCCAAGCACAAGGCTCGCGAGCGAGGTGTAGTGCTGATTGGGTGAAAATTCCACTATCCTCTTTTTTCGAGAAGAATGCTGATATTTTACATTTGTCACAGCGCACAGCGTTCAACGTGCCATTCCCTGACATATAGCCTATTGCTGTTATTTCCAACGTTATCTTATGAGAGATAGGGGTGAGGTAATTCCTATTTCCGAGGCCTGGCTTATGCCTTTATAACAGTCGATGCTCTTATGGAATAATGCATCTTTTATTTGCTCGCTTAACCATGGGTTCTGGTCCAGCCTCTTTGATTGCATCATTGAAAGCCATTCTAGGGGATGGTCCTGATGATCTCCTAGAGAAAATGGAAGAATTTTCATCTCTTGTGGACTCCCTCCGTGAGTTTTCCTGGAGACTAAATCCTCAGGAAACCCTTTTTCTTCAATGTTTACTTCGCCTGAAGGCTGAGGTGACGGCTGATTTACCCTTTATTCGAGCCGTGGAGGACGCCCAATTTGACAGTCATGAGGAGACTACATCTCTGTTTGAGGAAATTTGGGTGGTGAAAGAGAACATGCGTATGTATGAGAATACGTTGGTGGCCTTCTTCGATGAAGAAGATGCCTTAGAGAATCAGCGCGCCAGGCTACGGGGTGAACTTGCGGATGTGGAGGACAAGAAAGACAAACTCCAAGAGGACATCAAAGCTGATGTTTCCAACCTGTTGGAGCAAAGGCGCGAACTCCTTGATCTTGAGCAGAAACAGCGGGCGATAGCTAGTGCCACCTCTATGATAACTGACGACCTAGTGGTTGCCAAGGGTTATAAGCGAACTATTGGGATGCTCTGGTCTGATGCTAAAGATGTAGCGGGAATCTTTTGATTATTTCGCCTGTCGTAATATTTAGTTTTGTTGTTTCGTTTTCTATTTTGTAATTCGGGCCTGTAGCGCCCCTTTCTTTTGTATCAGAATAATGGAATTTATATAATAAGTATTTTCCCATAAATATTTGCGTGTTTTGCTCTTTACATACTTATGCGTGTTTCGTTTTGCTCGCCTGTATGGCGTTCTAAAAGTTTTTCCGGTGCGTCAAAACGTTTCGTCTGCCTGTGAGCGACACGTGTTCGTCATGCGTTATGGTTAGCTGACACGCATATTAACCGATGGATAATGAAGCGATTCGTATTCTCTTTTACCCATTGGTTTCTACGCGTTCCTATATATCCTTTAAATACCCGCCTTTCAAGGGAAGTTATCACTATATCGCAAAGCTTGGAGGTTTTGGATTCCTTGCTTAACTTGATACCACAATTTTCGTCGTTCACTTCTGCTAAGGTATAGCGATTTCTTTTCCTTTTAGTTAATTCCTTTTTGACCCAACAATCTAGTTGTTCCTCTATGGTTATTCTTCAAGAGTTGAGTGATTCTGGGGAGCCCCTAGAAACTCCTCATTTAGGTGGTTCTAGGCTCGAGCGTCAGATTCGTTCACATTATACCAGAGCTGACGGATCCCTCAATGATAGGGGTTAAATCTCTGAATTGCTTGGGTTTCCAGTCAGCTCTAGCGATGAGGAGAGCAGTCTAGAGAGTGATAGTGATAGTAGGAATAGTGACTGTGTCATAATATCTCCTCCATCTTTCACAGGGAAAAATTTAGTGAAGTATCGTCCGGTGGTGTTTGAAGAGTACTTTAGCTGGATGGAAACACCATCGAAATATAACTCTGTCGAAAACGTCCGTTGTTTTAGGGAGGTCGTCAAATTGTATGATGGCGGTGATGATGCATAAGTCATAGTAGATCCAGTAGGTGAGGGAGAGTTTATCACTACCGTAAATGTTGGGGAGCCACATTATTTCTATATGTACGGCGCCATTATTCAAACTTTCAATTTGTGGTTTCCCTTGACTGCTTTCGAGATTGACGTATTGAGGGTTTTGAATGTCGCCCATATTCAATTACATCCGAATAGTTGGGCTTTTGTTAAAGCTTTTGAGGTGGTTTGTTTTGGTTTGGGCGTGACGCCTACTGCGGGCGTCTTCTTCTCGTTTTATTACATCAAAAGTTTGACCCCAAGGAAATTAGTGTCCCTCAGCAGTCAACCTAACCGTGAGCTTTTTACCCTGTATGCTTCAAATTTCAAGAACTATCAGGATTCCTTCCTTCGTATAAGGTGTGGGCCTAAGCTTCCTGACCTGATGTATGATAGTGAGAGGAAACCTCTATTCCCTTTTTATTGGAGCGATGATCCCCGGGTGGTTAGGGGTGTGGATGATTCTCTGTTGACTCCCTTTGAGAGGGAGACTGTAGACTTTTTGGATACTTTCTGTCTTCTAGACATTAAGGACGTGATTCTTCGTGAGAAGAACCCTCAGGGTTTGATTTCTTTTTTGAGTAAGTTAGCTGTTCCTTTGTGATTTTCCGCTTGCCCATTTTACGATGTGGGAGAACTAACTTCGTTGTTTTTGCAGAGAATATGAGGCGGATACCAGAAGAAGAATGGGTGTCCTTTTTGGCGAAATCGAAGCAGAAGAGACTTGCTCCGGATGCTAGCGTTGATCCCTTGACCCATGTCATCGTGGATGATGGAGCTCCCAAAGGAGTGAAGCGAAAGAAGAGGACGGAGACTGTTAAGGGTCCTGTCAAGATTCCTAAAGGGAATGAAGGCTCGTCGTCTGCTGTGGGCGAGCCAGAACAACAAGTTGAGGGTGGCGCCGGTCTGCTTGAACCGCCGAAGAAACCGGGGTATAAGCTTAGGAGCTCTGGTACGAGCAAGGATGCTGGAGTTGGCAACTCGGATGACGGTGTTACTTTTGAGAAGGAAGAAACCTATACCCAACCGCCGCCTGGTGTCCAGAATCCTCCTGTGGTAGAGGCGCCACCTACGGCGTGGGGTAGTGACTTTGATCCTTCAATCTTTCTTGACAATCATTTGGCTATGAAGGGTGATGCTACGAAGTTCAACTCTATGGGAATCGCTGAGCTTCGCAAGTTAGCGTTAGGGCACGAGCTGAAAGGCGCAGTACTGAGTAATCTGTTATCTCAACGCCAAGAGAGAGAGACCAAGGAGGCCAATGAGAGGGCGGATAGGGTGGCCAAGACTGCTGAAGATGTGGAGCAGCGCTATGAAACTGCTAAATCAAAGTTGAAAGAAGAGGTGGCGTCTTTGAAGAAGGCGCATAAGGCTGATCTTGAGAAGGCGAAGAAGGATTATGATGACGCCTGCCAAAAACTTGTTGCTGATAACGAGAAAAGAGTGAAAGCTCTCAATGAGGAAGTTGCTAAGAATTGTGGTCGTGTTGACGACCTTATTTCTTCTCGTAATCAAAACCTTGTGGCGCTTTGTTTGGCCAAAAGACAAATCGCCGTACTGGAAGGCGAGATTGAGGAGTTGGAGAAGGATAATTCTTCCCTTAAGGAAACGTTGGCGGATAAGTATATTGACGGATTTCTTTTTGCTGTGGAACAAGTGAAGTTAGTTTTTCCAAATTTAGACCCTGAGTGTTTGGCGCAGGTTGATGTGATGTAGAAGATAGAGGGTGGTCAGCTTGTCCTTCGTTAATTTGTTCTTTGTAAGGTGTTAAAAATGTTTGTCTGTTTAAAATCTTGATGTTTGTAACGTTGAATTTGATGCTTATTGCGAACTTGCTTTTTATGAAGCTTGACTTTGGTATTTTACTCTTGTTGCATATCTCTTTTCGTTTTGTGTTGTCGTTTTTGTTTATGGGTATGATGGCCATGTCGTATGGGCTTTTATTTCGTCGAAGGCGGTGTAGCCTGATTTTTGTCGTAGTCGAAGGCGTTGTTGCCTGAATTTTAATAAATCTCGTCGAAGGCGTGATTAGCCTGAACTTCGTTTTTTTTTGTTTGTGTCGAAGGCGTGATAGCCTGAATTTTTAAAGATGCGTTCAAATGTAAAGTTGTGTTTGGATCATAAATGAAGATAAAAAATAGGACGGCGGGCCTCGATAAAAACTCCTGCCCTTGCAGGAGAAAAGAGTGTCCCGCCGTTCTTTCATAAAAAACTTGAAATGGTCTTACAGTGCTGATACTAATGAATTAAAAATGAAAGACTGAAAATAAAATGAAAATAAATGCATATCTTTAACTGAAATAAAACTTGAGGTTTGCCACGTTCCAAGTCCTTGGTAATGTCTCGCCCTATAGTGTCTCCAATCTGTATGCTCCTCCTCCGAAAACTTCCTGAATCCGGAATGGTCCTTCCCAGTTAAGGGCTAGCTTTCCTCCCTTGTCTTTTCCCATTGGTCTTTTCAGGACTAGGTCGCCTTCCTTGAAACTCCATGGAATGACTCTAGTGTTGTATTTGCGGGTTGCTCGTTGCTTTGCCGCGAACTCTTTGAAATGAGCTGTCTCCCTTACTTCTTCCAATAGGTCCAGGTTTTCTTTCAGCGCGATTTCGTTATCGGGTGCATTCAGCGTTTCCCTTCGCCAGCTGGGCGGATTGATTTCTACCGGGATCATGGCGTCAGCACCGTACACCATTCTGAAAGGCGTCTCTCCTGTAGAGGTGTGAACTGTTGTGTGGTAGGACCACAGTATGGCAGACAAGTGTTTCGACCAACTCTTTTCCTTGTTGGCGAGCTTTCTTTTCAACGCCCTTAATATGACTTTGTTAGCAGATTCGGCCTGGCCGTTTGCTTGAGGGTGTTCCACTGATACGAAGGTATTCTTGATTCCCTTTTCCTGGCAGAATTGGATGACCGCTTCACTAGTGAACTGGGTCCCATTGTCGGACACAATGTATTTGGGTAGTCCAAACCTGCAAATGATTTTTTGCCAATAGAATTTGTTTACCTTATCGGAGGAGATGGTTGCCACGGGTTCCGCCTCGACCCACTTCGTGAAGTAGTCCACTGCTACTAGTAAAAACTTTACTTGTCCCTGCGATGCGGTGAATGGTCCTACGATGTCGACTCCCCACATGTAGAATGGCCATGGCGCCATTACACTTTGCATTGTTTCGCCAGGGGCGTGGTGAAGGTCAGCAAACCTCTGGCATTTGTCACAGCTTTGTACGTACTTCGTGGCCTCGTGTAGGAGCGTTGGCCAAAAATATCCTGCCTTTGTGACCTTACCTGCTAGGGATCTCGCTCCTATATGATTCCCGCATGAGCCGTCATGTATCTCGTTGAGTATTCTTTGCGCTTCTACGGTGCTTACAGATAAGAGTAGTGATGACGAGAACCCCCTTTTATAGAGTTTGTCGGCGATTAAGGTATAGTACGACGATATCTTCTTTATTCTGGCGGCATCCTCCTTTTCGGCTGGCAGTATGTCTCTTTTCAAGTATTGGATAATGGGAAGCCTCCAGTCGCTCTGTTCTACCACGAGCGTAACTTCTGCCATTTCAGTGCTTGGCTTGGATATGGTTTCTTGTATCACTGTCCTGTTGTTGCCCGGCTTTTTTGTACTCGCTAACTTTGACAGGAGATTTGCTCTTGAATTTTGGTCTCTGGGAACATGAATTAGCTCAAAATTGTCAAACTGTTCAGCCAATCCCCTTACCTTTTCTAAGTATCTGATCAGTTGTGGATCCTTAGTCTGGTACTCCCCGGAGACCTGGTTAGTTACCAACTGTGAATCGCTTTTTGCTTTTAAGTCTGATACTTCCATCTCCTTTGCTAATTTATGCCGGCGATTAAGGCTTCGTATTCCGCCTAATTGTTGCTTGCTTTGAAGGCAAAACACAAAGATTGTTCTATTAACACGCCGTCTGGGCCTTCCAAGACGATTCCTGCTCCGCTTCCCCTTAGACTGGACGCGCCGTCTACCGACAGCGTCCACGGTTGTGCGCTAGCCATCTCTGGTGGCGTTGTCATTTCTAGCACGAAGTCTGCTAAGACCTGGGATTTGATGCTTCCTCTTGGTGAGAATGTGATATCGTATTCTGACAGCTCCACTGACCATGCGACCATCCTTCCTGCTCAATCTGGCTTTTTCAGTACTTGCTTGATGGGGAAGTCTGTTTTTACCACTATCTTGTGGCTTTGAAAGTATTGACGCAATCTTCTTACTGTAACCATTACTGCTAGCGATAACCTTTCGATTTTCTGGTAACGGGTCTCAGCTCCCCTGAAGGTTCTGCTGACGAAGTAAATCGGCCTTTCCTCGCCGTTGATCTCCTGTACCAGGGCCGAGCTCACATCGTTTTCAGATACGGCTAAATACAAATTTAGGGGTGTTCCCTGGATGGGGCGGGCTAGTATGGGAGGCGATGCCACGAATTCTTTTAGCTTGTGGAAAGCTTCCTCACACTGTGTTGTCCAAGTAAACCTATCCCCCTTCTTGAGGGTGGAGAAAAAATGGAAAGCTTTTTCGCCTGCACATGAAAGAAAACGAGATAGGGCGGCGATTCTACCTGTGAGTTGCTGTACTTCTTTTGCCGAAGTTGGACTGCGCATGTTGATTATAGCTTGGCATTTGTCAGGGTTTGCTTCAATTCCTCTGCTGGTAAGCATGAATCCGAGAAAGTTTCCAGCTTGCACACCGAAGGAACATTTGGCGGGGTTCAATCTCATGTTGTATCTTTTGACTTCTGCCAAGATTTCTTCGAGATCTATGTCGTGGCTGGTATCTCCTGTTGTTTTAACCACCATATCGTCGATGTACACCTCCAGATTTCGCCCGATTTGTCGTGAGAAAATCCTATCCATCAAGCGCTAATAGGTGGCGCCGACATTTTTCAACCCAAAGGGCATTACCTTGTAGAAGTAGTTGCAGTTATTAGTCATGAACGCCGTGTGGGGTGCGTCTGGGAGGTTCATCTTGATCTGGTTGTACCCCGAGTATGCGTCCATGAAGCCGAGTACCTTGCATCCTGACGCGCCATCGATTAATCTGTCAATGCTTGGAAGTGGGTATGGATCTTTCGGGCATGCTTTGTTTAAGTCCGTGAAGTCGACGCACATCCTCCACTTGCCGTTGTTCTTTTTTACCATGACGACGTTGGCCAGCCATTCGGGGTATTTTATTTCTTCTATGAAATGTGCCGCCTTGAGTTTGGCGACTTCCTCATTTACTGCTTCCCGCCTTTCTTCTCCTAGCTTCCTCTTTTTCTATGAAACTGGTTTGAAATTGGGCATTATTGCCAGTTTGTGAGTTATTATGCCCTCATCAATTCCGGGCATATCCTCTGGATGCCATGCGAATAGATCCACATTTCTTCTTAATGTGGCGATAATCTTTCCTCTTTCCTCATAGGGTAAGGTGGTTCGTAGGTTTGTTACCTGGTGTGCTTTATCCCCTATTTTGATTTCCTCCAGTTCCTCAGTGGGGCTTACTCTACCTTCTTGGAATTCTTCTCTTGGGTCTAAGTCAGCGGTTTGGCTCATGTTCGTGTTGTCTGTCGCCTTCTTTGGTACTTGCGAGGCGCTTTCATGATTCAACTTCTTTTTTATCTTGAGGCTTGATTCGTAACATGGTCGTCCCAAGGCTTGATCTCCTCGTAATATCCCTACTCCTCCATTGTCCAACGGATACTTGATGGACAAATATAGCGTTGACATCGCCGCTCCTAGGGCGTTGAACGCTGGCCTGCCAATTATTATGTTGTATGACGTGAATGGCGTCCTTACGATGAGGTATTTAACTTTGACAGTTTTGGCGTTATCACGCTCGCCAAATGTTGTTAGGAGGGTGATATGACCCATTACTTCCGCTTGGTCGCCAGTAAATCCTACGAGGGTTCCGTGGTACGGTTGTAGCTGTTCGCTGGAGAGTTTCATTGCTCTGAACGCTTCCCAGTACATTATGTCTGCTGAACTTCCTGAGTCTATTAATACCCTTTTTACATCGCAGTTTAAAATTTGTACCTGAATAACCAATGGATCGTCGTCGTGAGGGACGATGCCGTTGGCATCTCTGGGGGAAGAGGATAAGTCTGGCGTCGCTGGGAACTCTGCGTGCCTGGCATGGTTGATGCTGTTTGTTGCGTCAATTATTCCGCGAAGATACCGCTTCCTGGCTGAATTTGATTCCCCGCCTCCGGCGAATCCCCCTGCAATAGTACTTACTGCTACTATAGCAGTTTCCTTTCCCTTGTCGTCTTGGGGTGATTCCAAACGAGTTTCGGTATCTTCCTGCTTGGTGGTTTCCACTTGTGCTGCTTTTTCAATAAATTTGCGGAGGTGTCCGCTTCTGATGAGTCCTTCGATCAAATCTCGCAATTTGTAACACTTCTCCGTATCATGCCCCTTGCAGCGGTGATAGTGGCACCATTCACCATCGTTTGGGCCTAAGCCATAGTGTTCTTCTTGTGCCGTGGGTAACTTTGTCAATCCCGTGTTGAGGATTTCATGCAATACGTGTACCTTGGCGCTGTTGAGCGGGGAGTACTCCTCGTAGGCCTGGCGTGGCCTTCTTTCTGAATTTCGGAAAGTCCTTCCCCCTCGACTGTGCCAGCCTTCTCTCTCTCTGGGTTGCCAGCCACGTTGGTAGCGATCTGGGGTTCTGTTGTCCTTTTGATCGAATCCGCCTTCCCTGCTATCGCGTGACCGCTTCTCCGTGTTACTCTCCTCGCATTTAATGTAGCATCCCGCTCTTTTCATTATCTCCTGCATGGACTCTGCTGGCTTTTGCGCTAAAGATTCATTGAAATGTCCAGCTTTCAAACCGTTCTGGAAAGCCGCTACGAACATCTCTTGGTTGGGGTTGGAGACTTTAATTGTTGCTTCGCTAAACCTGGCGAGGTATTCCCTCAAGGTTTGAAAAAATGCCCTGACGGATGCTAAATAAACTCGTGGCCGTTACCTGGATGTGTTTGCTTCTCGCGAACTGTCGTACGAATTTTTTGTGGAAATCGGAGCAACTTGATATGGAATTTCTGGGGAGGTTCATATACCATCTCAGGGCGGCGTCCTTGAAGGTACTGGAGAGTAACTTGCATCGCAAGTGTTCTTCCGCGCCTATGATTGTTGTTTGGGTACCAACAACCATTAGATGCTCTAGTGGATCTGTCTTTCCCTCGAATGTGGGGAGTTGAGGGATTTTGAAATTTGCGGGGACTTGTGAATCCCACAGAGCCTGAGCCAGAGGTTGTGAGTCCTGAATCTCCTCTGGTTCCTCTTCGGTTTCCTTTTCCTTTTCAGCTGCCTTCTCGTTTTCTAAGGCAGCCATCTTGGCTTTGAGGCGGTTGATTTCGCCAATAGCTGCTTGTAAGTTCATTCCGGGCCCTCCATCGTTAGATGAAGGTCCTGACATTGCTGGCGTCACTGCCTTGGGTGATGAGGCTGGGAGTTGTATTGTGTTCAGCTCCTCCTTCTAGCGCCAATGTTCCTAGATGGAACGTATGTTTGAACGATTCTCAATGTGTGGTATGTTTCACTATGTTTGTCTTCTCAAAACTTGCCCTCCTCTCTCTCTTTTTCCCTAGTATTTATAGGCACAAGGAGGTATGATAGCGGTTTTCTTAAGCCCCCCACGACCTATCATGCTAGAGGCGAGAATCGTGGGGTAGCGAAAACCGCTCCCTGGGTCATGTAGGATCGTGGGCGAGTACGTGGCCTTGGGGTTGAAGACTTGACTTTGACTGGCGGTGGCTGCTTAAAGTCCTTTTGGGCGGTTAATGGGCTTCAAAGGTGGGCTGGACCTAACCCGGAAGCTAATGAGTGCCGCTCCTGTGGGCTAAATTTTCCTCGCCCGGTCCACATACACATATATATTTGATATGCATACACAACATAACTAACTCTCCAAAATTTAGGCACACCACTTTTTAATATATAGGAAAAATAAAGCATATACGATAAATATTCATAACATATCTTTATAAAATAAAAATTGATTATATTGCATATTCAATACATGTTGGTTACAAAAATATTTCAAATTAATTGATATGTCATAATGGTTAATATATGAACCCTTTACAAAAAGGTTATAAGTTCAACACTTGCTGAGGACATTTTTTAATAATTAAATTAGAGTTTTAGTTGGTTAAATTAGGGTTACTTGGAGATTTAACTACTTTTATATATACTAGACACTGACCCGTGCTATCGCACGGGTTTTGTAGATTTTCATATATTATATAAAAAGAATTATAATATATATTGCACGGGTTTTGTGATAGCTAAACTTGATATATATATATATATATATATATATATAGGAAAATATAAAACGCCGGGAAAATGAATAGTTAGAGTAAAAATTTGTGAAAGCTAAAGTTGATATATATATATATAGAGGAAAAACAAAGCATATACGATAACTATTCATAACATATTTTTATAAAATAAAAATTGATTTCTATTTAAAAAAACTAAATATTTGCATAGCAGCGACAAATATTAAATTATATATTGTTGTGACACGTCATGAGTTCGATTTCTACTGAGGTAGGTGTATAAAAAAATTGGAGACTTAGAAAAAAAAATTGAACATGTATTTCAAAAAAATAAATTGGATTGCATATTCAATACATGTTGATTGCAAAAATATTTGAAATTGATTGATATGTCATAGTGGTTAATATATGAACCCTTTACCAAAAGGTTATAAGTTCAACTCTTGCTAAGGACATTTTTTAATATTAAATTAGGATTTTAGCAGGGTTAAATTAGGGTTACTTGGAGACTTAACAACTTTTATATATACTAGACACCGACCCGTGCTATCGCACGGGTTTTGTAGATTTTTATATATTATATAAAAAGAACTATAATAAAAATTTTAAAATAAATTATGCAATCAAATATGTCTTTTAAAATCAGTCCAAACTGACTCATCCTAGTGTATAATAAAATCACCCAAGCACCATATTGAATATTATAAAAATCAAGCAATGCAGACCATCCATGTTTAAAATATATGCTGCCATTAACTTTTTCAACTAATATTTCAAATTGATTTCCGTTTGGATCAATAAGGGTGTGTTTGGTAGGAGAGAAAATGATAATAGAGAAATAGAAACACGAAAACCAATGTTTCCGTGTTTCTAGTTCTCTCTTCTCTTTTTCTCTCCTACCAAACAAAGACTAAGTGTAGCTAACGATGTATGTTGTTGTCACCAAAATCAGATGCAAACATTTTTGGTAACATGATCGCGCAATAAAATAAAAATAATAACAATGTTAAATCTCTATCAGACTACCAATGTAAAATGCTCAAATACAACCAAATACATTCTGTTGGGTTTTTGTATGTTGGCTACAATTTTGCAAAAACTAACTCTAGCCAAAATGCTGGACAAGATGCTGTAGCATATGAAGTACAACGTTACTGCTACTGTGTTGCGCAGAATTTTTATATAAAATCTTAGAAAGATTTGTTTGAGAATAAAAGATTGTGCACGTTTTAACAGACCAAGCTGCACCTTGTTCCTTAAGTTTCTGAAGACGGTTTATATTATTTATCTCAATAATATAATTGAATCTTTGAAGAATATATATTTGAAGTTAATCTTTTTCAAGATAATCTTTGAAGAATATTTATTTGAAGTAAATCTTTTTGAAGACAATCTTTGAAGAATATTTGAAGTAAATCTTTGTGTTGATTATCTCAATGGTCCAGATTTATTCTGAAGGCTTTTCTTGTGCAACAAGTACATGCTATCTCAAGGCTATATATATGAGGTCTAAATCATTGTTTCAAAGTATCTAAAGCCGTGTTTACTTAAAGTGTGTGTTTTAGGGTTTTAGAGTTTTTCTTGTTAATTGTGAGCCTTCTTGTGTCAAGTTGATACAAGTTTAGGACTGATTATTTGAGTTGTATTTGTGTGTCCTCTCCTAAGCTTTTAAGTACGGAGATTAGGATTGTGTGAACTTATTCCTAAGCTTTGAAGCACGGAGGTAGGTTTGTTCTTGATTGTTTTAGTGTCTGTTACAGTGAGTAACATTCTGAATATTGTTCTGATAGGAAGTGAGACGGGGCGTCTCATATCTAGGAGTTCCTAGGTAGAATTGCATGAGGTAGTGTCTAGGCGATAAGTTGTAAACGGGGCGTTTGCTGAGAACTTAGAACTAGAACTATATTAGTGGATTCATTCCTGGATTGGTATCCCCCAGAGTAGGTGAGTTGCGCCGAACTAGATGATGTTTTTTTTCTTTTTTTTGAAGAAAAATAGATGTAACTATGATGTTATTGTGTATTATTTTGATTAAAATTATTATTATTATTATTTTCTTGTGCTTTTATTATAGTGTTATTATTAGGTGAATTTTTTATTGATTTTTCTATTGAACTATGTGGAGAAATGCTAATTGGGAAAAATGAAAATAGAATAATTTTTTATTTTTTTTTAGGCAATAATGACATTGTTATTAAAAGATTTAAAATTTCTATTATTTTTATTTTCTTTATTCACTTTTCTAACATTTTTACTGAGTTTTTTAAAATCTTTAAAATCCGTAAAGTACTTTGAAATCTTGAAAGTCTGTATTAGAAATCCCTTAAAATCATGTGTTAAGAATCCTGATTGTAAAGATCTTGAAAAAAAATCTTTTAAAATCTCATGAAATCAATATAATCTCACACAATCTTTTAAAATCTTCAAGACTTTTTTTATAAAAATAGTGTTTCAAAATCTCAATCCAATACACCCTCCTAAGAGAATTTCTATAGAGTGTTGCATTAAATTACTCCTTATCGTGTGAAATAGGTAACCACAATACAAATTCATAGACTAACTTTGAAATAGGCAACCAGAATTCTTTTTCTTTGAAATTGAAACATACTAGACTCCAACTCATGCTATCGCACGGGTTTTGAAAATTATCATATGTATAATTTAATTTCTTATAATAAAAAATTACATATAAAATTTGGCATCTCTTTAACTTGAAATCTCACATCGACGGAAACAAATCAATTTTTTTTTTATAAATTTCATTGGTTAGTTGTGACACAATTTTTTTTTTGGTGACCCATCATTTGTGATACAATTTTACGATAGGTTCAAATGACATATAACAATTCACGCTTCTTAAGCGAATGCTTGAGTTTTATACAATTAGAAAAATGCTTGTTATATAGCCAAAGTAAATACTTTTTTGATTAATGTTAACGTTCAACAACAAAAAGAAAATATATATATATAATATTTTTAAATCAACTTAAATTGATTTAATATTATAATTATAACTAGACACCGACCCGTGCGAAGCACGGGTTTTGTAGATTTTCATATATTATATAAAAAGAACTATAATAAATTTTTTAAAATAAATGACACAATCAAATCTCTTTTAAAATCAGTTCAAATTGACTCATGTCAGTGTATAATAAAATCGCTCAACCACCATATTGAATATTATAAGGCTCCGTTTGGCCCGGCTTATTTTCTGCTTTTCTACTTCTTTTTAAAAAAATTAAGGAAGTAAAAAATTGTTTTTGACCCTATTTCTACGTAAAATATATAGAGAAATAAAGTAAAGAAGTCAAAAGCAAGGAGAAATAAGGTCAAACATAATTTTTTATTGATCTACTTCATTAAAAGTGAAATAGAAAAGCAGAAAATAAGCCGGGCCAAACGGAGCCTAAAAATCACGCAATGCAAACATCTATATTTAAAATATATGCTGTCATTAATTTTTTCAACTAAAAATTCAAATTGATTTCCGTTTGGATCAATAAAGGTGTGTTTGGTAGGAGATAAAATGAGAAGAGAGAAATAAAAACACAGAAATCGATCCATGTATTTAGATATGAATTCAATGGTGTTATGTGTAAAAAAGAAAGCAAGTAGTAAATATAAAATGCCGCGAGAATGAATAGTTAGAGTATATAAAATATAAAATAAAATTAAAAAACCCTCAAACGTAGCGCAAGTTGAAATTCAATATTTTGATCAGTCATAGTAGCAATAGAAACACAAATTTGTAATAGCTAAACTTGAGAGGGAAAATATAAAACGCGGCGAGAATGAATAGTTAAAGTAAAAATTTGTGAAAGCTAAACTTGAGATATATATAGAGGAAAAACAAAGCAGATATGATAAATAATAACATATCTTTATAAAATAAAAATTGATTTCTATTTAAACAAATCAAATATTTGCATAGTAGCGAAAAATATTAAATTATATATTGTTGTGACACGTCATGGGTTCGATTTCTACTGAGGTAAGTGTATAAAAAAATTGGAGACTTAGAAAAAAAAATTGAACATGTATTAAAGAAAAAATTGATTGGATTGCATATTCATACATGTTGGTTACATAAATATTTCAAATTGATTGATATGTCATAATGGTTAATATATGAAGCCTTCACAAAAAGGTCATAAGTTCAACTCCTATTGAGGACATTTTTTTATCATTTTTTAATAATTAAATTAGGGTTTTAGTAGGGTTAAATTAGGGTTACTTGGAGACTTAACTACTTTTATATATACTAGACACCGACTCGTGTTATCGCACGGGGTTTTGTAGATTTTCATATATTATATAAAAATAACTATAATAATTTTTTTAAAATAAATAACACAATCAAATCTGTCTTTTAAAATTAGTCCAAACTGACTCATCCCAGTATATAATAAAATCACCCAAGCACCATATTGAATATTATAAAAATCATGCATTGCAGATCATCCCTATTTAAAATATATGTTGCTATTAATTTTTTCAACTAAAATTTTAAATTGATTTCCGTTTCGATCAATAAGGGTGTGTTTGGTATGAGAGAAAATGAGAAGAGATGAATAGAAACACCGAAACCAATGCATGTATTTGGATTAGTCCAAATACATGCATTTGATTCCGTGTTTCTATTTCTCTCTTATGATTTTCTCTCTTACCAAACAAAATCTAAATGTAGCGTAATGATGTACGTTGTTGTCAACAAAATCAGATGCAAACATTTTTGGTAACATGACCGCGCCATAAAATAAAAATAATAACAATATTAAATCTCTACAATTGTGAAATGCTTAATACAATCAAATACATTCGGTCGAAACAAAATGTATACTTACTTTACCATGGTGAAACTCAATAAGTTCGATATTTGATCCGACAATGATTGACGTACTTCTCTAAGTCAGTTATTGGAGTATGAATTCAATGATGTTGAAATTAGAGTATATAACATATAAAATAAAATTAAAAAAATCTCTTAAAAAATGTAGCGCAAATTGAAATTCAATATTTTGATCAGTCATAGTAGCAATAGAAACACAAATTTGTGATAGCTAAACTTGAGATATATATAGAGGAAAATATAAAACGCGGCGAGAGAATAGTTAGAGTAAAAAGTTGTGAAAGCTAAACTTGAGATATATATATATATATATATATATATAGGAAAAACAAAACACATACGATAAATATTCATAACATCTCTTTATAAAATAAAAATTGATTTCTATTTAAACAAATTAAATATTTGCATAACAGCGAAAAATATTAAATTATATATTGTTGTGACATGTCATGTGTTTGATTTCTACTGAGGTAGGTGTATAAAAAAATTGGAGACTTAGAAAAAAAATTGAACATGTATTATAGAACAAATTTATTGGATTGCATATTCAATACATGTTGGTTACAAAAATATTTCAAACTGATTGATATTTCATATTGGCTAATATATGAAACCTTTACAAAAAGGTCATAAGTTCAACTCATGTTGAGGACATTTTTCATCACTTTTTAATAATTAAATTAGGGTTACTTGGAGACTTAACTACTTTTATATATTTTATATATATAATGATGATAATAAAACATGGTGAACAAAAGCAACATTAATTGTATAAAAATTTGCTAGAAACATATTAATTTATTTTTCCTACTTTTTGTGTCAAAAAAAAAAATATTTTTACTACTTTCATTTTTATTTATATGAGGTTCAATCCGGAAAAATGCACGTTCGGGGTCAAGGCTGGAAAGTTCCTCGGTTTCTATCTAACAGAACGAGGAATAGAAGCCAATCCCGATAAATGCAGAGCATTCTTCGACTATCCAACTCCAAAATCGAAGAGATCCATCCAAACATTGAACGGTATGTTGACCTCGATGGCCAGATTCGTCGCCAAATCTGCTCAACATGCTCTGCCCCTCTTCAAACTCCTCAGAAAAGAAACAACTTTCGAATGGACTGAAGAGTGCGAAGGAGCATTACAATACCTCAAACGAGCATTGTCCGAACCACCAGTATTAACACGACCAGTCGAGGGCGAAAAACTCTATCTCTACCTCGCCGTAGCATCAGAAGCCATAAGCGCCGTTCTCATAAGAGAAACCGAGCAAGAGCAAAAGCCTGTTTACTTTGTAAGCAGAGCATTGCAAGGACCAGAACTCCGATACTTGCAAATAGAAAAATCGCTCTAGCAGTGATAATGGCCGCGAGGAAACTCCGATACTATTTCCTCGCCCATTCCGTCGTCATTCGGACAGATCAACCTGTAAAGCAACTACTGGCACGACCAGATATGGTCGGAAGAATGTTGAAGTGGTCGTTGGAGCTTGCGGAATTCGACATTAGCTTCGAAAGTAGAAAGGCTTTGAAAGCCCAAGTACTTGCCGATTTCGTCTCGAAATGACAACGTTGATTACTTCCGAAAAGAATAAATGGACCATCTTCGTCGATGGATCCTCAAATTCACAAGGAAGCGGGGCGGGCATCATACTCGAAAACGGAGACGGGGTCCTAATCGAAGTGTCCCTCGGACTTTCATTCCCAACGACGAATAACCAAGCCGAGTACGAAGCTTTCCTAGCAGGGTTAAGACTAGCCGAGGACATGGGAGCCGAGGAAATCAAAATATTCACGGATTCGCAGCTGGTAGCATCTCAAGTGTCAGGAGAATATCAAACAAAAGAGGAACGACTCCTCGAATATCTGAACCCCATCAAAACAAAACTCGCAAAGTTTAAGGAAACGGAGGTGAAGCATGTTCCTCGAGAACATAATGCACGAGCAGATGTCCTTTCTAAACTTGCGAGCACAAGGTGCAAGAAGGCGGGCAATCAATCCCTCATTCAGGAAACGTTGACATAGCCGAGCATTGAAAAAGCAGTAGAAGTCATGCACATTCGCGCCATTGACGAGCAAAGCTGGATGGCCCCGGTATACAATTTCCTGAAGTCGAACACACTGCCGCAGACGCCAAGGAAGCAACAAAGATTCGAAAAAGAGCATGCTCATACGTCTTGCTCGACGATAAGTTATACCGGAGAGGATTCTCAATCCCACTGCTCAAATGTGTGGAAGAAACACGCGTAGAATTCATCTTGCAAGAAATCCACGAGGGGATAAATGGACAACATATTGGTGGACGATCTTTGGCAAGAAAGACACTAAGGGCAGGGTACTATTGGCCGACGATGCAAAACGAAGCCAAAGACCATGTCCTCAAATGTGACAAGTGCCAAAGACACGGGGACATGCACATCGCACCAGCCAACGAGCTGAAAACGCTGATCTCCCCGTGGCCATTTGCCTGGTGGGGAATGGACATCCTCGGTCCTTTCCCAACAGCTACAAGGCAAGTCAAATACCTCATAGTTGCCGTGGACTACTTCACCAAATGGATCGAAGCAGAACCTCTCGCAAAAATCGGCCCATCCCACATACTTCGTTTCTTCAAAAGAAACGTGCTCGCAAGATTCGGAATCCCTCAAGTGGTGGTAACGGATAATGGAACACAGTTTACAAACAAGAAGTTCCAAGAATTCCTCCCCACAATAGGCACCACTCAACACTTCACATCACTCGAGCATCCTCAAACTAACGGACAAGCTGAAGCAGCCAACCGCGTGATACTCCGAGGACTAAGAAGAAGAATGGGCGCATCTAAAGGAAATTGGACCGAGGAGTTGCACAACGTCCTATGGTCCTACAGAACCACTCCCCATTCCACAACCGGGGAAACACCCTTCCGATTAACATACGGAACAGAGGCAATAATTCCCGTGGAAATAGGAGAACCATCCTCGAGGATCGAATATCCCTACGAGGAGGATATAAACGACGAGTTACTAAGAGATGAACTAGATCTCGTCGAGGAACTAAGAACAGGGGCTTCTCTTCGAGAAGCAACCCTCAAACAAAAAATAGCTGCTCGGCACGACAAAAGGGTTATCGAAAGAGAGTTCGAGGTGGGAAGCCTGGTACTGAGAAGAAACCAAAAAGATTCACGAGAAGGGAAGCTCGCAGCTAATTGGGAAGGACCATACCGAGTCCGAGCAAAAACAGAAAACAGAGCATATCACCTCGAAGATCTCTACAACAAAGAAATCCCTCGCACATGGAACACTGAAAAGCTAAAACAATACTATAGTTGAAAATAGCGTAATTCGACATGCTCTTCAACGAAGGCTGCGGATCCCTACGAGGAGACGCGCCTATACAACGGAGGAATGCCTAGGTACGGGCAGGAATCTTAAAACTTTAAAGCTCGACTTTAGCCCTAGACGCTGACGTCCATGCTCAACGGGGGAATACTCCATGCGAGCCCCATCGTTGCTTAAGTACAAGCCTGACAGAACACCCAGCTCGCGATGCGATGTTCAATGCTACGAGGAAAAATTTCAAACGAAGAAACTTTCCTCGACTCTAGTTTGGGAGCTAGCCAAACACTCGTGCAGTTCCACAAACTGCTCGAGAACGGTGCCTACGATCCGCGACATCAAGAAGCAACCGTAACTCTTAGACGAGCACTAGCGCAAAGGTGATCTACCTAGCGAATAGAACGTCTAAAAATACTAAGTTAAAACCCTAAGTCGGAATCGAGCACCATTTTAAGAATATCCTCGCATATTTTAAATGGTCGAATTCGCAGGGAAATAATCAAATAGATATAAATAAACACTCCACAAACAAAGCAATAAACGAGCATAGATTGCAAAGTAAAATAAGGAGTTATAAATAAAAGACGACCATAGGCCGCAAATTGTCATAATATTACAAGAAAAAAGGCGGATAAACGCCGAACACATAAAAGCGAAGGCGAGCATAACGCCGGCATTCAAATTACAAAATTATAAACAACAAGTTAAAAATTAAGCTTCTTCTTCTTCGAGGGGAGGGGAAGCAATCTGGCCGTCCCGGACCTCTTTCATCTCATCCATGCCCTCGGTAATCAGCTGGACGCCTGGGTTGAGGACTTGGAGCTGGGCAAGTGCGTTCCTGAAACTCGAAGAAGCAACCTTTAGTTGCAGATCCCCGACTTCATATATCTTGGCGATCAGGTCTGCACGGCTAAGGCTAGCATAGGTGCCCGTCGGATCCACTTTCCTCTCCTCCTCATCAATAGTAGGTGTCAGAGTCAGAGAGGACAATTTCTCCTCGAGCTCACCCACTTTCTCCTTCAACCTCCCCTCCTCTTCCATGGCGTCATGGAGTTCCTTCTCCAGCTTGGTCACTTTCTCCTCAGCATCTGAATAAGCTTTGGTCTGGGAAGCAAGATCTTTCTCCACGGCAGACAAACGCTCACCAAAGCCCTTGGCATGTGCTCGAGCTTCATCCCTCTCTCTCAGATACTTGCATTCCCGACCATTCAGGAAAGTCGCCACCTCCAAGAGCTTGAAAACAGCCACCGAAGACTCGGCGACCACATTCCTTATGGACTCTGGCCCCATGGACGCCAAGATGGATTGGTCAGCGCCAGAAATCCTCATGCGCTTCCTTCCATCCACCATGCAGTCATGCCCCATGGCAGGGGGAATGACGAACTCCTCCGCAGCTTTCCATGGGACCAGCCTATGGGGACCAGATACTACACTTCCCCCTCCTTCAACCCGAGCAGTCTTTGGCGGCCTCCGATCACCCGTCACTTCCTCCACCCTTCTTTCCCCCGTCACCTCGATAGACGGTGAAGGGAAGTTTGCCCGGAGATGTTGGGGGTCGAGGAAGAAGCGCCAAGCTGCCGCTTCTTCTTCTCCGCTTGAAGTTTCCGGAGAGTAAGTTGTGTGTTCTTCATTTCACCTGAAATAAAACAAGGTACCGATTAGTAAACTCATGAGAAAACAAAAGCGTACGAGCAAAATTACAAATTATTCAACACATACGAAGCAAATCCTCGGCTTCAGTCCTAGTCGAGCACTTCAACAGTGCCTTGGTGTTGATAAATTTCTTAGACGAAAGCTGGTAACCCTCCTCATCGCAAATAGGGTTACCCTCTCTATCCTCCCATAAACTCGGGGGGAATTCTTCTACAAAGTCCTCTAATGCTTTTAAGTCCGCAAGCTCCTCCTTGGACAAAGCTCCCTTCCTGAACGTGAAACTCTTCGCCTCTCGCGCATAATGTTTCGTCGACCAGCAAAAGGGTAATCGCTCACAGTCGACCTCTATGGGCTCACCATCATCCCTATGTTCGACCCTTCCTTCATCGTCCAGTTTAGGCCCCCGAACAATGATGGTCTTCCAGCCTACGGAAGTAATGGGGCGGACAACAAATCACTTGTCCTTGAAACCCCGAAGAGACTCCTCAAAAATCTCAAAATATTTCTTATGCTGCTTCAAGGATACCCAGCCACATTTGTCGGTCACATTTCCCCTTGGACGAGAACGTTGGATGCCGAAGATATGAAAAAACAGGGGCACGGTGGGCGCCAATTGCAGGTAGGCAGCCGAAGACCCAAGTGATTGGGAAGGGCATAACTCCAAGTGATTGAAGACCGCGACCTCCAAATCGCTAAAAGGCAGCCGAAGACCCATGTGCTCGAAGATTATCTGATAAACGGGAAATCCACCATTTTTGAACGCGGAGCAAATCCTTTGTTTTGCTCCGGGGATCCGAACCTCCCAGTTCGCATGACCGGGATCTTCGATGTCCGTGAACAAGTCTTCGGGGAAGTTCTCCTCAAATTCGAATTTGCTGGGCGTCGTTCTCGGATCGTCAGCAACCCAGTCGATATTATCCTCGACTGGAATCTTCCGTTGAACTACGTCGGCCATGATACCTGAAAAGGCAGAGGAAACGAATGAATTCGATATTCCAAAAAAACATCAAATCCACCCCTTCCACCGCCAATTCAAGTGAAGGGCGAGGACAATGGTCGACGAATCACGCAAAAATTCATACTTAGGAAAATTCTAAAGGAAAATCCTAAACATATGAAAGATCCAACACGGGAATGCCCGGGAATACCCTATGGATGCTCGAATCAAACATGAAAATACTTGGGAAATTCTAAGTAAAACCCTAAACCATCGGGGATTCTAAACTCATGAATGCTCGGAAGCATCTTATGAATGCCCGACATCTTCAAGTGCTAAACAGTCAAAAATGGAGATTACAAAGGCGCGAAACGCCAGTAACCTCCATGCCAGGGGCCTAGAACCTACTCTAAAACGTTGGTTTTGTGGGAGGGAAAGGGTGATAACCACCATTTACAACCCTCAACCACCGTATCTGAAGCATCACAGTACAACACGCAAAGAAAATATAAACAGGCCTAAATCCTACCAAAACAAGATCCAAAGAGAAATTTAAGAAAGAAAGAAAAGTGTTGTACACTTACTTGTTCTTAGAAAAGGAGTTGAATCGGAAGGAAAGCTTGAAATCTGGAGTGAATCGCTGGAGTATGGTTTGCGGGTCGCTAGAAATTCAGATAGAAGACAAGGATGTGGAAGCTGGATAGTTAAAAGTGAGAAGGATTTTGAAAAATCCCTCCACTTCCCTATATATAAGGAAATTCCCAGTAGACGCACCTGCTCGAAGTCTGGGACGCCATTACAATCTAAACCGTTGCTTCAATCCAAGGGTCACGATTCGTGACGATCCAACGGTTCAGATACGATCAACGCAGAAACCAAAGGGCGCGAATATCCAACGGTCAAGAAACGTCCTCGAGACTCAAACCCAACGAATAGACACTCGATTACTATTCCAATAGCCTTTACACGTGTCAACGAGAGACGAAGCGGCTTGTCCCTTCAAGTCACATCCGCGCAGACCTCATCGAAACCCTAGAAAATCACGTCGAAAATCTTGGACGGGTTAGCAATGAGCGAAATTAACGGCGAGATTCACGGACTCGTAATAAATGCTCGGATGAATCTCCACGAAATTTCCGCAACTCATGAACCTCTAACGGTCAACGATTAATGGGCGTCCTCGACACCTTATTATGCTCGTGATTAAAAGTCCTACTAAGGTTCAATGAACAATAGGATACAATCTCCTCGACATCTCGTTGTGCTCGACACCAAAGGAAACTCCAAATCCTCAACGCCATTAGCCTAAGTACCAGAGTTACGACCACTAAAGTCATCATCCTCTTGCCCGAGCATGATGACTTGGGGGGCTCCTGTTCTGGACTGGGCCTAAATGCCCAACGCGTTGAGGACATCCTCCACTGGGCCGTCGAGCAAGACCCAAAACACAAGTCCAATGTTGCTTGACCGTTGAGCAGCGTACGTCTCCCCTGAGATTCGTAACGCCCAACATCGGAATGATGAGCATTAAATGCTCATCACGGCTCCTCAGCCGTTTTCCGACAGCCATTGATGGACATTAACTGCCCATCAACGGCCTTGGCCAAGCGATGGGGCTATATATAGACCTTTTTTCACAACTTCACAAAGCTACGTATTTCTCTATATGGAAAACCTTCACTTCACCTCAACTGACTTGAGCGTCGGAGTGTCTGCAGGTACACAACCCCCCTCCGGGTATATTTGGACTGCTCGGAATCACGAACCACCGTGCACCACCGTCTGGTCGACTCTGATCAAGGTAAAGATCATATTGTAAAAAAAAAAAAGAATATACATAAAGTATAATCACTTTGTTGTGGCGAAAGACTTAGGTCACAAGATTTTCCCCAATTTGGTGAGTTATATGTATGTGCAATATAGTGAAAATTATTATGATATAATCCATTAACGTAGAGAATTGATTTCTAGCACTTGTTTGTCGCTGGACGTCAACTATACTCTTTTTAAAAGTAAAAATCCCCACTCTCCTAAGTTTTACCGATAACACAAATTACATTTTTATATGACTGAAGCCAGTTTAATTAATACAAATTACATTTTTATTTTATTATTTTAATTTAGTCAAATCAGTAAAAATTAAGTCAATATTTCTTCGGTGTGTGTTTTTTTCCTAGTGTTTGACTAGTAACATGGGAGGTGTTCTGGTTTTTTGTTGGTGGTAGATAGCTGTTTTTGTGTTGTTGCGCCTGTTTCTGACCTTTTTTTTTCTTTGGGCCTGACATTTTTAGGTCCTTATTTTTGGTGAAACTTTCTCAACCGACCCCGCCGTTCTTTTTTATCCCTGAATTTTTAATTTTGTCCTTGCAAAAAACTTCGAATTTTAAAAACCAAAAATTGTTATGCCTTGAAAACACATTTCGGTTTTAAAAAATCGAAATTTACTCTGAATTTGCACTAGAAAAAAATTTGGTTTCTTCGAATCGAATTTTTCTGCAAGGGCAAAATTGAAATATTTGAGGGTAAAAAAGAACGGCAGGGGGTCGGTTGAGAAACTTTCGTTTTTGGTTTCTTTCTCTTGACTTTGTTTTTTGAAGCAAATCTCTTGACTTGCTTTGGTACTTCTTATGCTATGTCCTTTTCTTTTAATAAAATTTAGCTTGATAAAAATAAAAAATTAAGGGTATGTTTGAAACAGTTTAACTTTTTAGTTTTTAAAAAGTGTTTTATAATTAGATTTTAAAAACAGTTTTTAGAAAAAGGAAGAAAAATAATTTGTTTGGTAATGTACCTTTTCAAAACTATTTTTCAAATGACAAAATAAGAACACTCATTTAGTTATTTAATTTTGAAAAAAAATGATTGAAAAAAGCTTCATTTAGCTATTTCAAATGACAAAATAAGAACACTCATTTAGCTATTTTTCAAACTTATTCGCGAAAAAAGCTTCTTTCCCGAAAAAAAATGGAAATTTTTTTCCCGATAAAAGATTGAAAACTTTTTCCCAGAAAAAATCAAAATTTTTTTCTCGAAAATATTTTTCATGAATAAAAGTTTTTCCCGATAAAAGATTGTAAACTTCTTTCCCGAAAAAATCGAAACTTTTTTTCCGATAAAAATTTGGAAACATTTTTCCCCATAAAAATCGAAACTTTTTTCCCAAAAAAAAAATAGGAAACTTTTTTCCCAAAAAAAATCGGAAAATTTTTCACGATAAAAGATTGCAATCTTCTTTCCCGAAAAAAATTGAAAATTTTTTTCCCGGAAAAAAATCAGAAATTTTTTCTCCAAAAGTGATCAGAAAATTTTTCCCGAAAAAATAGAGAACTTTTTTTTCCGAATATATGGACTGTTTTTATCAGAAACCATTTTTTTTTGGACTGTACGGGAACTGTGCGTACCTGACGCGCACCCTTTTTTTTTTTGCATTTCGGTACTGTAGCGGTACGACAGACGATAAGACACTTTTTATTTTTTATGAGTTTTCACATGCTTGGCCCAACTTCCAATTTTTTATATTCATTATAAAACCTACCAGTCAAAAGTACAACCCTAATTTAGCTACTTTTCATCTACCTCTGTCTTTTTCATCTACCTCTGTCCTTTTTCTACTGCTCTTCTCTGTCTTTTCATCTACCTCTGTCCTTTTTTTTTTAAGATGTCCTCACAAAGAAACAATAACAGTGGAGTAGAAAATAGCACAACAAATAGTTATACACGTTTAACAAATCGGTTTACAATTGGGTCAGGAAGTACTGATAGTGATAAACCTCTTAAGGCTTATGTGACAGTTGTGGAGCAAAGAAGTGAAGGAAACACAAATAATGAAACCTGGATTTGCAACTATTGCGGTGGAACCTACAAGGGTTCTTACTCTAGAGTAAGATTTCATTTGTTGTGTGAGAAGAAAAAAGGGATAGCTATTTGTTCAAAAGTGACAAATGAATATCAAGCTGAGATGAGAGAACTTGAAACCATTGCTACTGAAAAAGCAAAGCGAGTACAAGTTCCTTTCCCAAATGGAACAACAAGTTTGAATCCGCCAATTGATATGAGTAAAAGAAGAAGAGGAAGTGATGAACCTTTAGCAAAGGCATTTAATAACGAAGCAAAGAGACAATCTATCAGCTGAAATGACTAGGCTATTTTATACTACTGGTTTGCCCTTCAATGTTGCCAAAAATCCTCACTTTATCAGTGCATTTACTTATGCAGCAAATACTTCTATCTCAGGTTATGTTCCTCCTAACTATAATTTCATAAGAAAAACCATGTTGCAAAGAGAGAAGAACAATGTAGAGAAACTACTGCAGCCTATCAAAGGCACTTGGTATGAAAAAGGTGTCAGCATAGTTTCGGATGGTTGGACAGATGCCCAAAAAAGACCATTGATTAACTTTATGGCAATTTCGAGGTCGACACCTATGTTTTTGAATGCTATTGACGGAACATCAGAGTTCAAAGACAAATATTATATTGCAAAACTAATCTTGGAAACAATTAGTGTTGTGGGAGCACAAAATGTTGTCCAAATCATTACTGATAATGCTCTTGTTTGCAAAGCTGCTAGTTCAATTGTTGAAGGTACGTATCCTCATATTTTTTGGTCACCGTGCGTAGTGCACACATTGAATTTGGCTCTAAGAAATATATGTGCACCAAAACCAGATCATGAAGATGTTTATAGTGAATGTAATTGGATAGCTCTTACTGCTGCTGATGCGAAATTTATTAAGAAATTTATTACGAACCATTCCATGAGATTTGCTATGTTCAAAAAATTTGTGGATTTGTCGTTTCTTTCTATTTTTGAAACAAGATTTGCTTCAGTTATTGTTATGCTTAAGAGGTTTAAAACCATTAAGAAAGGTCCCATGTCTCTGGTAATTAGTGAAGAATGGTCTCACTATAAAGAGGATGATGTTCAAACGGCTGCCTTTGTGAAAGAAATGATTTTAAATGATGAATGGTGGGATAAAGTTGAATATATTCTAAAATTTACAGAGCCTGTCTATGACATGCTTCGTTCTTGTGATACTGATGTGTCAAATCTTCATTTGGTTTATGAGAAGTGAGATTCTATGATTGAACAAGTCAAGTTAGCAATATATAAACATGAGAACAAAGAGTTGACCCAGTATTCATCCTTTTATGATGTTGTTTATAACATCCTAATTGATAGATGGACTAAAAGTCACACACCTCTTCATTGCTTGGCGCATTCTCTCAATCCAAGGTAAATTTTATCTTATTTTACCTTTTCTTTTCATTTTAACTTTCAATTATTTATCTCTCACTTATAATTTTTATTTTGTATAAAAGATACTACTGCAGACAGTGGTTGAATCAATCCCCAAACCGAGTTGCGCCTCATAGAGACAATGAAATTTGCACAGGAAGAAAACATTGCTTAAGGAATTACTTTGCAGATGCACATGAAAGGCTAGAGGCTACTACATAATTTGTTAAGTTCTCAAGTGCGGAAGGAGAGCTTGGCCAATTTGATTCATTGCAAGATAGGTGGAACTTGATACCAAAAGAATGGTGGATCACTTATGGATCCTCAGTCCCTAAAATTCAATCTATTGCATTGAAGCTCCTTTCACAACCAAGTTCTTCATCTTGTACAGAGAGAAACTGGAGCACATATTCATTTATCCACTCATTGAAAAGAAATAGGCTCAATCCCAAGAGAGCATAGGATTTAGTATTTGTTCATACAAATCTACGTCTTCTATCAAGAAACAATAGAAATTATAAAGAAGGAGAAACAAAAATGTGGGATATTGGTGGAGATAAATGGAATATGTCTGATGGAGCTGGTTTGCTTGAAGATGCAAGTCTTTCTCTTGATGAACCCGACCTGGAAGCTGTTCTTTTTTATGATGATGATGAGGAGGAAGACACTGTTAGAGTGTGATTTTTTGCATAGATCTTAAGTTTTATTTCAAACTAGTAACTTTTTAATTTAGATGTTTTGTCGTTATTTTGTTTTGTTGTCGTTTGAACAATATATTTTAATTAATTTTTTTTTTATGGTAACGTACCTGTACCGTAGTTTTTTTAAAATTGCCATATTACGTACCCGTACCCGTATCGGGTACTGTACCCGTATTTGTGCAACACAGATATTCATTAATTTGTATTTTTAAACAAAATGTCTTAAATATTAGAGTGGTTCTCAAGCATGTTGTGATGCTCTGCCAGACGGTTGTTTGGATGATTTAGAGGATAAGAAATGACGCAATTTTTTTCCCATACAGCTCAGTGCATTTGTTAGAAATGGTTATTGGCAAAGAAACTACGCTTTTCTTATTTGTTTTTATGAATAGTTGTTTAACCTATTATTTAGATAATGTAATTTGGGTGGTGTGGTTTCATTTTTATGTATTCTAGAGTTTTTCTGTGATTTTGGTTTGTTGCTTTTGCTAGCTTTGAGTGCTTAGTTGTTGATTGTGTTGTTAGGTTGCCCCAGTGTTTTGTTTTTCGTCTTGGTTTTAGCATGTGTTTGTTCAACTTTTGTTGTGTCTTGTATCTTCTTGCTCATTTTTTAACTGCATTATTTACCACTACTAAGAAAACAACAAATTTAGAGTCTGTTTTTAATGTAGGTCCTTGACACCGAAGTGTCCATTTAGTGTCGGCTAAACCCACGCTAAACTATATTTTACTTTTTTATTTTTACAAAAAGAATTTTTAGGATTTATTATGTGATCATGTTGTACAAAATATTTAATTCATGTTGTAACATCAAGCTTTATGATTCCTTATCTTATGTTGCATTTTTATATTGGTAGGAGTAGGATTTTGATTTACAGATTTTGATTCCAGGAGAAAATAAATGCTATCAAAATGCTATCAAAACTCAGTTGCTCAAGGCTAGATGAATTGGCTTATTATCTTCAATTATAATACTAGTATGCTAAAACTTGATTCATGTCACTAATATTTTATGCAATTGGAATTTTAGCTTGTTGGCTTCTGTGGTTTATTTGCCTATATAGTCCATTTACAGTACAAACTGATATGAATTAGAGTGCTTTAATTCGTAAGGATAGCGGAAGCAAACAACCAATAACGAAGGTACTAGGTACCACCCTTATTAGTCAATTTCTATTAAGTGTTTTGGGTATTTGTTTCTTTTGTTTTAGTGAAAACAGCAAGGGATAGGCAATGTTAAACTACACCAATAGCCTAACAAAGAGATTAGCACTCAACACCAATTGAGCTAATCGAACTATTTTCAAGGCGACACTTGCAAATAATCAGGTGAAAATGTAGACACAAATTCTAATTTGACTGAAATTATTCTTGTTTATTGAATAATCAAAATGATCATCATACATGGCTTATATGGTCGAAATGCATAGCCTAATTAAAACACAAATAAAAATGCAACATAAAATGCAATTAAACTAGTAATAAAAATGACATTTATGAAATCAGCTTATTGTAACTCCTAGCCACACGCCATTTAAGGCTTTGAATGTCCCTTTTATGCTCCTTTTGTAACCACTCTGGATAGGCTTTTGAATGGCTGAATTTTATTTGTCTTAATTGATGAAAAATGATTAAAATAGCCAAGTAATTAAACTCAGCCCTTGATGATGACTCAAAACAGTCCCCACGCCATTAACTCCCTTTTGAATGTCACTTGTGTTGATTTCAAACTCTTCTGGATCAATTTTCGCACCATCCCCTCCCCCTTTGAAAGGAATTGACCTCAATTCTTGAATACCATCATCATCTAAATATGGTGAGAGATCTCCGACATTGAAAGTAGCATGTACTCCATATTCTCCGGGCAGCTCAATCTTGTATGCATTGTCATTGATCTTTGATATAACTTTGAAAGGACCATCAGCTCTAGGCATGAGCTTATTCTTTCTCTTGCCTGGGAATCTTTCTTTTCTCAAATGGACCCACACAAGATCACCTTCATTGAACAACTTAGGCTTTTTATTCTTGGACCTTTGCTTGTAGACTACATTTACTGCCTTGATTCTTTCTTGCACTTGCTCATGTAGCTTGATCATCGATTTGAGTTTGGCCTCGGCATCTGGATGAACTAATTCCTCTTTTGGCATAGTTATCAAATCCAAAGGCAAGTAAGGATTCACACCATAAACAACTTCAAAAGGAGAATGATTAGTAGCATATGTAGGGGACCGGTTGTAGGCAAATTCAGCATGAGCTAGCTTCAAGTCCCAATCCTTTTGAGTCTTACTAACCAAACCACGCAGCAAAGTACCAAGAGTTCTGTTAGTCACCTCGGTTTGTCCATCGGTTTGAGGGTGATGGGAAGTACTAAACAGCAACTTAGTACCCAATTTCCTCCATAATGTGTTCCAAAAATAACTCAAAAACTTTGAATCACGATCGGAAACAATAGTTTTAGGAACTCCATGTAAACGTACAATCTCACGAAAGTACAAATCAGCAACATTACTAGCATCATCTGTTTTGTGACAAGCTACAAAGTGTGCCATCTTTGAAAACCTATCAACAACAACCATAATAGCATCTTTACCTCGCTGTGTACGGGGCAAAGCCACAATGAAATCCATGCTCACATCCATCCAAGGACCACTAGGTGTTGGTAATGGAGTATATGCCCCTGGTTTTAAAGAACTCTTTGCCAAATGACAAGTAACACACTTGCTAATGACTTTTTGCACATCTCCTAACATCTTTGGCCAATGAAAGTGTTCTTTTAAAATCTCCAAGGTCTTTGTAATGCCAAAATGACCAGCCAAACCTCCACCATGAGCTTCACGAACTAGTAACTCACGAATTGAATGCCTTGGGATGCAAAGCCGATTCTCCTTGAACAAAAATCCACCCTGCACTATATACTTTCCAAATGCTCCATTTTTACAATTAGAGTATATTTCACCAAAATCCACATCCTCTTTATAATAATCTTTCAAAGTCTCAAAACCAAGTAAGCGAGTTTCAAGAATTGAAATTAAAGCATACCTCCTTGAAAGTGCATCAGCTACCACATTACTCTTACCATCCTTGTATTTTGAAGAGAAATTAAAAGATTGAAGAAATTCCACCCATTTAGCATGCCTTGGACTCAACTTTTGTTGCCCATTGATATACTTCAAGGACTCATGATCTGAATGCAATATAAAGTGATTAGAACGCAAATAATGACTCCAATAATCAAGAGCTCTCACAATGGCATAGAACTCTTTGTCATAGGTGCAATAGTTCAATCTGGCTCCTCCCAGTTTCTCCGAGAAATAAGCTATAGGCCTTTTGTTTTGTATCAAAACAGCCCCAATGCCAACTCCACTAGCATCACATTCAACTTCAAATGGTTGAGTGAAGTCGGGTAAAGCTAAAACAGGAGCTTCACAAAGCTTTAACTTAATCAATTCAAAAGCCTTTTGTGCTTGCTCATTCCACCCAAACGCACTCTTCTTCAAACATTCGGTCATGGGACTTGCTATAGTGCTAAAATTCTGGATAAAGCGCCGATAAAATGATGCAAGACCAAGGAAAGATCTCACCTCCGAAACTGTTGTAGGGCTCGGCCAAGTCTTGATAGCATCCACCTTTGTTTGATCAACTGATACTCCATCTTTAGACACCACATATCCAAGAAACACCACACTTTCAACCAAGAAATCACACTTTTCCTTCTTCCCATAGAGTTTTTGTGCTCTTAGGGTCTCAAAGATTTGTTTCAAATGAGTGAAATGCTCCTCAATAGCCTTGCTATACACCAATATGTCATCAAGATAAACAACAACAAACTTACCCAAAAAAGGCTTGAGTACTTCGTTCATGAGCCTCATAAAGGTGCTAGGTGCATTTGTGAGTCCAAACGACATAACTAGCCATTCATATAGACCATGCTTAGTCTTGAATGCCGTCTTCCATTCATCACCTTCACGCATTCTGATTTGGTGATATCCACTCCTTAGATCGATTTTTGAGAAGATAACCGACCCATGTAACTCATCAAGCATATCATCTAGTCTTGGAATGGGAAAACGATATTTGATGGTTATGTTGTTCACTGCCCTACTATCAATACACATTCTCCATGAACCATCCTTCTTAGGAACCAACAATGCCGGGACAGCACATGGGCTCATTGATTCACGCACATAACCCATGCTTATCAATTCTTCAATTTGCCGTTGCAACTCCTTTGTCTCCTCTGGATTACACCTATAGGCAGCCTTGTTTGGTAATGGAGCTCCCGGAATTAGATCAATTTGATGCTCAATCCCACGGATAGGTGGCAAACCAATTGGTAGTTCAATTGGAAACACGTCTTCATACTCACCCAAGACAACCTCCAATTGTTGTTTAAGAGGAGTCTCTACATTATCTTGTTTAGCATTCTTTGCAACCAACATGTAGACTAATTCACCATTATCAATAGCATCCTTCACTTCATTTTCAGTAGCAAACATAGTGAGGCTAGGCCTTTTACCTCTTTTTGTAATCATGGAACGGACTTCATTTGATGTCATTGGTTTCAACACAATTCTCTTGCCATTGAAGTTCAATTCATGCTCATTGAACCTTCCTCTATGCGTCACATCCCTATCAAATTGCCAAGGGCGTCCCAAAAGTATGTGACTTGCATCCATAGGCACCACATCACACAAGATCTCATCCACATAAGGTCCCATGGTCAATCCCACACGCGTCTGCCTTGTAACATTTATGCTACTCCCATTGTCCAGCCAATGTAGTGCATAAGGCTTAGGATGTTTTGTTGTGAGCAATCCTAATTTAGACACCATTTCAGTTGAAGCTGCATTGGTACAACTACCTCCATCCACAATGACACTACACCACTTATCCTTCACTTGACACTTAGTGTAGAAGATTTGATTCCTTTGATCTCCTTCCACGGGTACAGCCTTGGCTTGCAAAGTTCTGAGCATCAAAGTATCATATATGGGAGGTCCATATACTTCTACCTCATCGTCGACATCTTCGACAATTTCAGGTCCATCCATGTCAACATGGCCACCAGATTCTGCCTCTTCCTTAACCAACTCATCACGCATGCTAATCGCGTCTCTGAGGGTCACAACTCGTTGATTAGGACAAGCTCTAGCAAAGTGTCCAAAGCCTTGACACTTAAAACACCTAACCGTCGACAGGCTAGTCTCTTTGGGTGCAGTACTAGACTGTTTAGGAGTAGGCTCACCCTGTTTTGGTTGAGTCACATTTGGTTTAGTGCTAGGGGCTGCATTTGCACTACCCGACACACCTCCCTTGGACCAACCACTTGAACTCCCAGCATTATATCTGCTCTTATTTTGATTTTCAATTTTTAAGCACAAGGTGCTCAAAGTGTTGAAGTCAGTATAATTACATAGCTCAACAGCAAATGCTATGTTCTTATTCAGACCACGAAGAAAACGGCTCATTCTTTGCTCTTCATTTTCCTCCAACTCACCCATTAAGCATAGGTTTTCGAATTCATCAATGTACTCAGCAACACTCATTTTTCCTTGTACTAAATCTGAAATCTTCTTATACAAGTTCAATCTGTGGTTCGATGGCACATATCTTTTGCGCAACTTTCTTTTCAAGGACTCCCAAGAACTGATTTTCTCCTTCCTATCTCGTATTCTTCGAGCCTTCAAACCCTCATACCACAACGATGCACTTTTGCTAAGTTTCAGAATAGCATACTTACAATGCTTCTCATCGTCAAGATCCTTGAAGTCAAACATTCTATCGATCTTGCGCTCCCATTCCAAATAATCCTCCGGGTCTGCACTGCCATTGAATTCAGGTAGCTCGGTGATTTTGAATTCATCCGCATTTGGACGTGGTTCACCCCTTCTAGGCCTCCATCGTCCATCTTCCAAATTGATGCTCCTTAAGGCTTCACGCAATCTGTCCATGAAATCATCGCTGTTGAAATCCACCATTGTCACGTAACACGGATTCAGAGCCGAAGCTCTGATACCACTAATGATATGAATTAGAGTGCTTTAATTCGTAAGGATAGCGGAAGCAAACAACCAATAACGAAGGTACTAGGTACCACCCTTATTAGTCAATTTCTATTAAGTGTTTTGGGTATTTGTTTCTTTTGTTTTAGTGAAAACAGCAAGGGATAGGCAATGTTAAACTACACCAATAGCCTAACAAAGAGATTAGCACTCAACACCAATTGAGCTAATCGGACTATTTTCAAGGCAACACTTGCAAATAATCAGGTGAAAATGTAGACACAAATTCTAATTTGACTGAAATTATTCTTGTTTATTGAATAATCAAAATGATCATCATACATGGCTTATATGGCCGAAATGCATAGCCTAATTAAAACACAAATAAAAATGCAACATAAAATGCAATTAAACTAGTAATAAAAATGACATTTATGAAATCAGCTTATTGTAACTCCTAGCCACACGCCATTTAAGGCTTTGAATGTCCCTTTTATGCTCCTTTTTTAACAACTCTGGATAGGCTTTTGAATGGCTGAATTTTATTTGTCTTAATTGATGAAAAATGATTAAAATAGCCAAGTAATTAAACTCAGCCCTTGATGATGACTCAAAACAGTCCCCACGCCATTAACTCCCTTTTGAATGTCACTTGTGTTGATTTCAAACTCTTCTGGATCAATTTTCGCACCACAAAGTCTAGTTTTGAGAAGGGTTTCATAAATTACTCTAGGTGTGGCTATGTATATTTTATTGACTTTTAGAAGTTGACATTAGAGTGGGCTGGATCGAGGCTAAAGGATTTGGTTGACTTTTCTGAGATCCGCATAATTAACGTTGGTTGAGTTTAGATGTTGGAGTTTGATTCGGCTCGACCGACTCAAATATAGATTTGGATGGTTCTTAGCTAACGCTATTGCTTAGCTTCAGGTGTTTTAGCCTCAACTCAACTCAACACCGACGCTAATTTAATGCTATATATTAATTAGCGTCGATTTTTGACCCTTTAGCGTACGTTTTTTATCGACGCTAAATGTAGTTTTTTAGTAGTGTACTTGTTTTTGAGTTATTTCAATAAATTTTTTGCCGATCAGAAAAGACAAAAATAAAGTATATAGTGATCTTAAACTTTTTATGGTATAGAGCACTTGTATACAAACAATTTAATAAGTTTCATTATAAGTAAACATCAAATTATATATAACTTCCTCCAAACCAACGTTTTCATCGGATCATCGAACCGGTGAGTTTACCGATTTAAGGTTCAATTGGTCGGATTGGGATTCAACCGGGTCCGACCGTTTTTAATTAAATATATATTATTATAATTATATTAAGAAATAATACACAATACATAATATAACATTCATATTTCACACTATTAAAAATTAAATTTAGACAAAAATTTCTTATACTTTCCAAAAATTAAAATAAAAGCATAATTATTTTTGTTTATAACATGTAGAACTTTTGAAAAATTATAATAGCATAATTTTTTTTTTTGAATCAATAGCATAATTTTTTTTGTTTGTAATAACATGTAGATTATAAATACATAGTTATTTATTTAGTTTCATATATATATATATATATATATATATATTTATTTGGGTAAATAAATAACTGATTTTAATTGGCCCAAGCCCACTATTAATCTAACCTTAAATTTTCTATGTGGAGCTAATAAGTAAGCAGCCATATGTGTAGAAAATGAAAAGACGAATATTTTTTTTATGCACTGGCAGTGGCTATCTGTTAACAACATTCATTCACCTACTTTTCTTAAAATAAAAAAGCATTCACTCACTCAATATCATTCATCCATCCTTCAAATTGTTTCTTGTTTCTAATAACAATCAACCTCCATATTCATGTTATGAATTCAATTTCTTGTTAAATCTTATGATTTTTTTTTCCCCATAATCTTTCTTCTAATTTTATTCTTCTAAAGATTATGGTTTGAAGGTTTGTGAATCAAAAAATCAAATCAATTTCGTTTTGATCTGTATAAAACGTCAAAACGCTGTTAAACTTCTGAAAACAAAAACAATCCATTCACAAGATAAAAAACAAAAGCAGGTCAGGACCGCTAAACCGTCCGATCCGGCCGGTTCACTGGTTTTTTCCCAGTCCTTTGCTCCCCGGTTTCCGGCTCGACCGGTTCGACCATCCGGTCCAGTCCGATTTTGAAAACCTTGCTATAAATACACACATAAGTGTGTATGTAACAAACAAATTGTAATCAATGAATCAAAGAAAATATATAGATATACAAATCATATTCTCTTTAATCCAAATTTGACATATACACTTATTTAAGACAATCAGAGTCCTTAGATCTATGACATTTTAAAAATAAACAATTCCGAATTTGAAATATGGACTGTCTAGTTTCAATCCAACGACCACAATTGTCTTAATTGCATTAATGTGTCAAATTACTGCAGACAATCATAGCCCATAAGTACTCAAATCACAACATGAGAGATTTCTTGCATTTCCTTAATTGAATCTTTTGTTAAGCGAGTACTCAAATCACAACATGAGAGATTTCTTGCATTCCTTAATTGAATCTTTTGTTAAGCGAGAGTTTAAAGTCCTAGTACGGTTTCTCCGGTAACGGCGTGCCTATTTGGCTAGGGACCTGTCTTGACAGGGGGTTTTAATTTTGGATCTGCAACTTTCTCAATGGGGGAAGTGGATCAAGGGTGGAAAATAGTAAGAGGACGTCAAAACAAGCGGAAAGAAAACAAGCAACACAAAATTGATATAGCAACTGCAAGGAATTTTAACAAGGAAAACAACAACATTCTTACGACGTATTTCTTCACGGATTTCCCGGATAGTTTTGGGGCTAAGGCTATGTTTAACGCCTTTCATCATTACGGGGACGTCATGGAGGTAGTTATCCCGACGAAGAGGGATAAGGGAGGCAACAGATTTGGGTTCGCGCGTTTTGATCGGGTGGTTGACTCAAGAGAGTTCGAATACACGCTTGATAAAATTATCATAGGGAGAGATAAAATCTCGGTCAATGTTTCTCGTTTCAAATGACCAGACGAGAACAAATGCATTAGCTATCAATCTGAGAAAAAGATGTTCGTTTTGTCCCTAGTGGCGGACATAATGTGCACCACCATGTTAAGACGGTGGAGGAGAACACTTATGCTCGGGCGGTGCGCTCGTGGGGCACTATGAGCAAAGGTGGTAGTTTGAAGCGCGTGGTAACTTCTTATGAGGCTGAGAAGGATGATATGTCGAGATTGGAAAAGGCGTTCATTGGAGTAGTAGTTAACCCGGGTATGACGTACAATATTCAAAATTATTTTCACACGCAGGGGTATTTCGGGGTCAAGGTTACCCCTTTAGGGTCGAACTTGGTATTGTTAGAAGGACACGCGGAGGGAGAGGTGCAAGCTCTGTTAGATGATGCGAAAGATTGGTTGTATCAGTTGTTCACGGAGATTCGCCCTTGGAATCCAAATAATGTCGACGTCAATAGAGTTTCTTGGTTAAGAATTTTTGGAATTCCTCTTCATGCCTGGAATGACCTCTTTTTCACTCAAGTTACGAAACCATGGGGGACCTTTATGAACACCGATGATGTAATGAATAAAAAGTTATCTATGGACGTTTCCCGGATTTTGATTCGAACCTCGTGTCAACAGGTGGTGAACGAGTTCTTTGATGTGGAAATTAACGGTGCAGTCTTTCATCTTTGAATCACCGAGGATTCCTATGGCCCCATGAGAATTAACATACCTCAAGCACAAGCAATGGATGGAAGAACGACGAATGGTGATAGCTCCGATGAGGACGAAGAGGAGGTGGAGAGGCGGTTGATGGTGGAGGTGGGGTAGTCGGAGAGAGAATCGGAGGGGGAAGGAGAAAATTTATTGGCATTAAATCCCCTTGTTAATGCTAATAATTTACCCATTATTGTGTTAAATCATGATGGAGAAACGGTTAAAGAAAGAGAGATATTGAAGGAAAATTCAAAAATTCTAGGTAATGTAGACTTTAATCGCAAGTTGGAAAATTTGAATCCCGATGGGGGGTGCGCCAGCATGGTAAGGGGCGTGGAACAGGTGGACAAAATTTTTGTGGGGAAAGGAAATAAGTTGGGCCATGAGACTGGATTGGATGGACCCATTTCTTCTACTAGCTCACATAATGCTGTCAAAGGGGGTGTTAATTGGAGGATGACTCAATCAAAAGATTTGGGCTTTTCTCACAAGCCCATTTCTTTGAATGTTAGTGCCAACGGATGTGTGGGGAAGCAGAAGAGAGGTGTTTATTGCGATGGGCCTAGGAGAGTTTATGAGAAATTGAACAACGGGCCACAATATGTTTTGACAATGCAAAAGAATCCAAACAAGATCAAACACAGTTTGCCTCTCGTGTCTCCTTCTACGAATCTACGAAAACATCATCTTTTCATTCGGAGTCTTCCCTCTCGAAAAAATCGTGCCTCAGCTTCATTATCAGTAACTCGCCCTCTTCAGTCCAACGAGGAGGACGATGATCTTCGCGCGACGGCTGCTTCGGGAGTTGATAGGGGGAACATCGAGCCCATCGATGACACTGTTCTGTTTTCCTCGAGTCATGTTTCTCCTGCTGAAGAAGTTTCAAACTGCAATTCGATTTGTTCATCGGATATTCGTAATTGTAACAAAGTATTCTTACGCAATTACGAACAAAAGGTAGCTACAAAGGTATGGCGTGTGGCGCAGTTAATTTGGGGGTTGAGGTGAGCTCGGCACAGAGTCTGTGTGAGAAGGAATTTGGGGTTAACGAAGGTACTGAGGAGGTGTGTATACAACATATACATGACAATGAGAAAGGTGATGTAGAAGAAAGTAACTTCATAAGGGAGCATAAAAAAGGGCTTATTTAATGAAGATTGTATCCCTGAACATGAGAGGGTGGGGAGGGAGTGCAAAACGGTGTCACTTAAGTTCCTTCTTACAAAAGGGGGCTTTCGATGTTTGCTTGCTCCAAGAAACCAAGAAAGCTGATTTTGAGGATTACTTGATTCACAATTTATGGGGCCATAAGGATGTTAATTGGGTGGTGAAAGAACCTGTCGGTTTCTCCAGAGGTATGTTAATAATTTGGAATTCTGTTCTTTTCAATTTAAAGAACAATTTTTATGGTGATGGGTTTCTGGGAATTAGTGTGGACATGGAGGGGGGTTGTTTTGCATATTGTTAATGTTTATTCTCCTTGTAATATCTCCGGAAAGAAAAAATTGTGGGAAGATTTGTTAGAATTAAAGCAACGTGTAGGGGAAGGTCTGTGGTGTGTGGGAGGAGACTTTAATGCTATTTTACATTCTTTTGAAAGACAAGGTAGTAGCACTGATAGTAGAAAAAGCGAAAGAGTTTTGTTTAACAGTTTCGTTGAGGAGATGGAGTTGATAGATATTCCAGTGCTAGGAAAGAAATTTTCCTGGTTCAGCACCGATGGCAAGTCCATGAGCCGTATAGATAGATTCTTATTGTCCGATGGTTTCGTCTCTAAGTTTGGCATCACCGGGCAATGGATAGGTGATCGCGACATATCTGATCATTGTCCTATTTGGTTGCTTTTTTCGTCAAATATCTGGGGCCCTAAACCTTTTAGGGTGATTAATGGGTGGTTGGATCATCCTGATTTTCTTACTTTTGTTGAGACCACATGGAAGAGTTTCGCTGTTCACGGCGAAAAGGCTTATATTTTGAAAGAGAAGTTCAAATTATTAAAAGATAGTTTGAGAAAGTGGAATAAAGAGGTGTATGGATTCCTTGACCTTAATATTGAGAAGACGGTGAACGACATTAATGACATTGAAAACCTTTTGGGCGGCGATGATATGGAGGCAGAATTAATCAGAAGGGAGGGTCTTAATAAAGATTTTGGGAGACAACACCACTTCAAAGAAAGCCTTCTAAAACAAAAGTCTCGTATGAGATGGTTTAAAGAGGGTGACTCAAACTCTAGATTTTTTCATGAATCAATCAAATGTAGGAGATGAAGGAATCAATTGGTGGCTTTGAAGGATGGTGATCGATGGGTTCAAGGGGTGGAGGATGTGGAGGCTTTTGTTAAGAAATTTTTTGAGAACAATTTTAGGGAAAATAGACCAAATCTAAATGGCATCTCTTTCCAATCTCTTACGGATGAGGATAATATTTTTTTGTTGGCACCTTTTTCTGTTGATGAAGTTAGAGAGGTGATATGGAGTAGCGAAGGGAACAAATGTCCAGGCCTAGATGGCTACAATTTTAATTTTTTGAAGGCTTGTTGGGAAATTATTAAAGAGGATATTATGGAGTTTTTGTCCGAATTTCATAAAAGTGCTATTCTTCCAAAGGCAATTACCGCATCATTCTTGGCTCTCATCCCTAAGAAGGATCATCCACAAGCTCTTTCGGATTATCGACCTATTTGATTGGTATCTAGTTTGTATAAAATATTATCTAAGGTATTAGCAGCAAGATTGAAGAAAGTTATGGGCAAATTAATTTCAGATGTTCAAACGGCTTTCTTACCCAACAGACAGATTTTGGATGGAGTGCTAGTTGTTAACGAGTTGATAGACTTGGCAAAGCGAAGGAAAGATAAATGTTTATTTTTCAAGGTAGGTTTTGAACGGGCCTATGATACGGTGAATTGGAACTTTTTAGATTATATGCTATCTAGAATGAGCTTTGCTGAAGGATGGCGTCGGTCGATTCGTGCTTGTTTGTTCCAAAGTTTTATGTTTGTTTTGGTAAATGACAGTACAACAGAAGATTTCAATGTTGGTAAAGGCTTACGGCAAGGAGATCCTCTCTCTCCTTTTCTTTTCTTTATTGTTGCTGAAGGTCTTACTGGTCTTAGGCGCAATGCGGTGGACAATGGTCTATTTCATGGATACAAGGTTAGCAATAATTTTTCTTTTCATACCCTCCAATTCGCTGATGATACTATTATTGTGAGAGAAGGCAATTCGGACAATCTTTGGACTATTAAAACTGTTTTGAGGAGTGTTGAGTTAGTCTCCGGTTTGAAGGTTAACTTTTACAAGAGCAAGGTATACGACATCAATATCGAGGAACACTTCTTGAGAGCTTCATCATCGTTCTTGCATTGTGAAGTGGAGTCTATTCCTTTCCGTTTTCTTGGTATCCCGGTAGGATCTAATCCAAGAAGAAGAGCCACTTGGTTACCTATAGCAGAAAACATGAAAAAAAAAAAGACTTAGTGCTTGGGATGAGTGTAATCTTTCCATTGGAGGTAGAGTTACTCTTATCAATTCCGTCCTTTCAAGTTTACCCCTATATTTCTTTTCTTTTTATAAGGCACCTCGTCCTTTCAATTCAAACGGTACAGCAACATCAGCATATTCAATACATAAGCCATTATAATTAACATCAGGGGCAGCAAGCTGCCTTAGTGTTTGTTCAGCCATGTTATGATTTTCAAGTTCAGAATCAGAATTAAATAAATTATGGAAATAATCAGAATCAGAATCAGAATTAGAATTAGAATCAGAGATAGGGTTAGAATCAATATCACCAAGATGCACACTATTAGCTCGGTTGAGCCTATTGAGTGCGTGGAGAGTTCTTTCTATCTCAGGATCAGGAGGAATCAGATTGAGGTGTCCAGCAGACCTGGTCATGCACAAGTGACAACACAATTATGGTAATTCTATGTCCTACAACAAGAAAATGGGTGAGGGAAACAGAAAAACTGTCAAACTGAATAAAATAAAATACAAAAACACCACGATAATTCTAATTAAATAAAATAAGGAAGACACAAATTTTTTGGGAATTTTCTGAAACTATGAAAACAGTAAATAATTCATTAAAAATAGAAAAATGATGAATTTGGGCCGGAGAGGGTCCTGTCCCATTATTTTGTCCCAAAATAAGGGACTTTGATACCTGATTTTTTCCTGAGGTAATAGAGTGGTGAGAATGCAAAACAGATGCAAACTACACCCTATTACTGTTTTTTTTATTTGCGCGTACAGTAACAAAACAGACAGTTCTAACAATGGTTAAACACAATTTTGAGTCCCCGGCAACGGCGCCAATTTGATCACGGTCGTTTCGTGATCAAATAATGTTTTAAGAAAAGTAGTACAAGGTAGTTAACCTTGGTCGTTTCCCAAAGACTCACAATCAGTTTAACTATATTAGAAACAATTCAAAAACTGTAAATTATGGGGGTTTTCGATAGTTGAAACAGAAAATAATAATTCGTGAAAATTAATAAGTAGCAAGCAATCAATCCGTTGGTTTCATCTAACTTCGTTCATCATCTATCATAGGTTCATGGCAAAAGAATAAATTCGTTTCAGTTTCTATCCTTGATTGATCATAAAACTAACTAATCAAGCGTCAATTAGTTTTATATGAATTCGAACTGTTTGAAAAGCTTATAACAGAACGTTCCATTGATTATGATAAAGCAAACAAGCGTCACAGAATCACGATCAATAATATAAATTAAAAAACATGAATTCAAATCAATCATATAACAAGCGTGTGTAGACTCTGTAAATTCCTAACCGAATTAAATTAAACAAGCGGTAACTTAATTCGAATAATCTCGTAAACTTGCAAACCGAATTATATGTAATTAAGCATCAAATATGATAAACGAATTGCAAGTTAATAAGTAGAAATTTACAGAGAAAGAAATAGAAACATGAATTGAAATTGCATTAGAATCAAACCTCAAGATAATGAATCAAAGTTTCTCAAACCAACGGATTGATGAAAGGAATTAGTTCTCCATTCAAGTGGTGGCTGCTCTAGGGTTTTTCAAATTCGTGAATGGAGTGTAAGAAGTGACCTAGGTCTGAATTTTGGGTTTTTATAAGCAAGCAAAACGGGCCACAAAACAATTGGGCCGAAAAATATAGTTATGCTGAAAACTAATTAAATCTTTGTAAGTCTGAAACATGACGAGTAAATATGACTCCTTTGCACTCAAAATTGGCTTTCGGTTTCAACATGAAAGTTGTAGCTCTTTCTCTTAGCTTTCCAACGCATCTTCCCGCGCCTCAATCCGATATTTGTAGCCCAAGTTATGGTCTTCACAATGAGAAGGTGTCAAATTACTGTTTATTACGAAAATAAATAGCAAAACATAAATAATAGCAAAACTAGACTCTAAACACAAAACATGATAAAAATACCAAATTAGCAGGAGAAGTCATAAAATTGCCATAGCACAGAGTGATTAAAAAGTGCATTAAAATGCACTGATCAAATTCCCCCACACTTAAGCTTTTGCTCTCCGTGCAAAACTCCAAATGAAAATCACATCACAAGTAATCAACACATTCTAAGATTCAAGCTACAAGCCTTGGATTGTTTTTCAAAGATTGGTATAACTTTTATTTGTCAACTATCAATGATGATCAAGCGTGCGTGTGTGTACTGCCTATTACTATCAACCAGAGTCATGACAGGATCCTTCTCTAAAATACACATTCAGAATACTAAGCTTTCTTTTTCCTTCCTACAATTAAGAGTTCGGGTTCAGATTTCAGCTTGAGGGGAAGCTGCACTTTTCATGTTCTCACAGATTTTTTGACTTTTATACGCAGGGACACTACTTAAGTTCATTTTAGTTATGCTTTAGGTGCCACTCTACCTTTTCACCTGACGGGATCTCACTTGTAATGAGTCCAACCTGTTACTCCGAGTAGAGCACCCTACACAGCATTTGTTCCTCCAGTTTCAGGCACAGGAACTCCACATATGTCTTACTGTTCCTCCAGTTTTAGGCACAGGAACTTATTTAATTTTTTTATTCTATTTTAAAGAAATGCAGTGTCCCACCATTAAATGTAGCCATGATCCTACAATCAAGTAATCTCGCTTTTCCCCCAAACTTAGTCCTAATCATACTTCCTCATTGTATTCTATACTCATATAACTTAGGCTACTGATTGTGTATTTTAAAGACTTATCAAGCCATTACTAAGTTTGCAAGTTTTCAGCAGTTGTGCATTTAGGTGCAAAGATCATCATATCAAGTATCAAAACAAAAATTTCCAAAAATTTCACCAACCCTACAGCTATACTGCTCTAGTCCTAAAACATGTGACTACTCATGAAATTTATTTTTGTATTTTTTATTTTTATTTTTTTTTAAACACATAATGTAAAATGTTCCTCCCCCACACTTAAACCAGACATTGTCGGCAATGTAATAATAAACATAAAGTGAGAGTAAAGGAAGGAACACACCCGAGGGGCTAAGGTGTAGCAGATGGGGTGTAGGAAGGCTCGTCCAAGGAGAGCTCTTCAACAGGTGCTTCTTCAGGCATTGAAGAATCATAGAACAACTTCAGCCGCTGTCCATTTACTTTGAAAACTTTGTCTGTACCTGTACTTTTTATTTCTATAGCACCAGAAGGAAAAACATTAGTTACAACAAAAGGGCCAATCCACTTGGATCGAAGTTTCCCAGCCATTAGTTTAAGGCGGGAGTTAAACAATAAAACCTGTTGGCCCACAGAGAATTCCTTCCTAGAGATCATCTTATCATGGAAGTGCTTAGTTTTCTCCTTATAAATTCTTGAGCTTTCATAGGCTTCAAGCCTCAGCTCCTCAAGTTGTTGTAATTGGAGTTTTCTTTCTTTACCTGCTTCTTGCATTTCCATATTACAGCCCTTCACCGCCCAATAAGCACGGTGTTCAATCTCTACAGGAAGGTGACATGCCTTACCAAACACAAGTCGATAAGGAGACATCCCTATGGGTGTCTTGAAAGCTGTTCTTTGAGCCCAAAGTGCGTCTTCTAGACGACGGCTCCAATCCTTCCTGTTTGGTTGCACCATTTTCTCTAAAATTTGTTTGATCTCCCTATTTGAGATCTCAGCTTGCCCATTAGTTTGGGGATGGTATGCAGTAGAGACTCTGTGCACAACTCCATACTTCCGGAGCAGAGCCTCCATGGTGCGGTTACAGAAATGAGTGCCTTGGTCACTTATGATGGCTCGGGGTATTCCGAACCTGCAAAATATATTAGACCTGACAAAATCTGCAACAACTCTAGCATCATTAGTCCTAGTGGGGATAGCCTCAGCCCACTTTGAAACATAATCAACAGCAAGTAAAATGTAAAGAAATCCAAATGACATAGGAAAGGGGCCCATAAAGTCAATCCCCCATACATCAAATACCTCACAAAAAAGCATAGATTGCTGAGGCATTTCACTCTTACGAGTGATAGATGTACCTGCTATTTGGCACTCCTTGCAAGTGCGGTAAGTCTCATAAGCATCCTTAAAGATGGTGGGCCAATAAAAACCTGAGTCTAGTACTTTTCTCGCGGTCCTTTGAGGACCAAAGTTTCCTCCCACTTGAGAGGCATGAGAGTGATGGAAAATGGATTCAATCTCATAGTCGGGGACACATCTCCTAATAACCTGATCATTACCAAACTTCCAAAGATATGGATCGTCCCACACATAATGCTTTGCATCACTCTTTAGTTTATGAATTTGTGTCTGAGATGCACCTGCAGGAAAAACACCAGCAACAAGATAACAATATCAGCAAACCAAGGAGTTACCCCATGTAGGAGTAGCAACTGTTCATCAGGGAAGTCATCCTGAATGGGAGAGGTATCTCCACCACGCTTAATCCTGCTTAAGTGGTCAGCCACTAAATTCTCGGCTCCACTTTTATCCTTAATGTCCACATCAAACTCTTGAAGCAACAACATCCACCGAATCAATCTCGGTTTTGCTTCAGGCTTCTTTAACAAGTATTTTAAAGCTGCATGGTCAGTAAAAACAATAACCTTGGAACCTAGCAAATATGATCTGAATTTATCAAGTGCAAAAACAATAGCTAAAAGTTCCTTTTCAGTGGTAGTGTAATTATCCTGTGCAGAATCTAAAGTCCTAGAAGCATAATAGATAACATGGGCAGCTTTTTCCACCCTTTGTGCAAGAACTGCTCCCACTGCATAGTTAGATGCATCACACATAATTTCAAAAGGAATGCTCCAGTCAGGAGGCTGGATAATGGGAGCTGAAGTCAATGCTTTTTTCAAGAAATCAAATGCCTGTTTGCATGCATCATCAAAATTAAAAGTCACATCATTCTTTAGCAAGTTTGACAGCGGAAGAGCTATCTTGCTGAAATCTTTTATGAAACGCCTGTAAAAACCTGCATGACCAAGAAAAGAACGAATCTCGCGAATGCAAGATGGGTAAGGCAGTGTAGAAATCACATCAATTTTTGCAGGGTCAACTGAAATTCCTTTTTCAGAAATTATGTGACCCAAGACAATTCCCTGTTCAACCATAAAATGACACTTTTCAAAATTCAAAACAAGGTCAGTTTCGATGCATCTTGTTAAAACCAAGTTCAAACTAGTCAAACATGCATCGAAAGAAGCACCATAAACAGTGAAATCATCCATAAACACTTCCATGCAATTTTCAATAAAATCAGAGAAAATACTAGTCATGCATCGCTGAAATGTGCCAGGTGCATTGCAAAGACCAAAGGGCATCCTCCTGTAAGCAAATGTGCCGAAGGGGCACGTGAAAGTGGTTTTTTCTTGATCTTCAGGTGCAATATGGATCTGAAAGTAACCTGAAAAACCATCAAGAAAGCAATAATGTGATTTACCTGCCAGCCGTTCAAGCATCTGGTCAATGAATGGCAAAGGAAAGTGATCCTTTCTAGTTGCCTGGTTCAACCTCCTGTAATCAATACAAATTCTCCAGCTGTTCTGGACTCTAGTGGGTACAAGTTCATTTTTTTCATTTTTCACCACAGTGAGTCCAGATTTCTTAGGTACAACTTGCACTGGACTTACCCAACTACTGTCAGAGATCGGGTAAATGATACCTGCTTGTAACAATTTTGTCACCTCTTTCTTAACAACATCAAGAATCAAGGGGTTGAGTCGCCTTTGAGGCTGTCTCACCACCTTAGCTCCCTCTTCCAGGAGGATCCGGTGCATGCACATCGCAGGGCTGATGCCCGGTATGTTAGCTAAGGTCCATCCGATTGCCTTCTTATGCTGCTTCAAAACCTGCAAAAGCTTTTCTTCCTGTTCACAATCAAGGTTAGAAGAAATAATCACAGGTAGCATTTCATTTTCCTCTAAGTAGGCATATTTCAGATTTTCAGGAAGTGGTTTAAGCTCTAAAGACGGTGGCTGTTCTATGGATGGTTTTGTTGGAACAGCCAGAATGTCAAGAACTTCAACCGTACAAACCGCCACATTAACAGCTTCACCTTCACCTGTATGAAAGTTATTATTCTGCAAAGCAGATTCAATCTCAGCACAAACAGAGCAAAGGTTAGTTTTAGTACATGAATCACATGAGTAAATATCATCAAAATCAGACAATGAAGGAAAATCTGCAGAAAAGAATTCAGGACAGGTCTCATCAACCAATTCAGAAATCAAATCCATATAAAAAACAGAGTGCTCCTCCAAGGGATGTTTCATGGCATCAGAAATGTTAAATTTAACGACAATGTCGCCAAACTCCATGGACATTGTTCCATCATAAACATCAACTTTTGTTTTTGCCGTTCTCATGAATGGTCGGCCTAGAATGATGGGTGCCCTGCTGGAATTAGTTTCTCCCTCCATATCTAAAATGTAGAAGTCTGCAGGAAAAATTAAATCATTAACTTGCACGAGGACATCTTCTAGCACTCCAGCAGGGCGGGCATTGCTCCTGTTCGCCAATTGAACGATCAAACCTGTAGGCTGCAAAGGACCAAGATCAAGGTTATTATAAACAGAAGTAGGCATAACATTAATACCTGCTCCCAGATCAAGCATGCAATTTTCGAATTTTCTATCCCCAACGGAACAAGGAATAGCAAAAACTCCCGGATCCTTGCACTTTTGTGGCAGGGTCTGATTGAGAGCCGAGACATTAGCTGAAGAACTGGAATTTTGATAAATGAAAGCAGAAACGTTTCTGCCCAAACTGACTCTGTCATTTTCCTTCACCTTCCTCTTGTTTGTGCACAAATCTTTCAGGAACTTTGCATATTTAGGAATCTGCTTAATTGCATCAAGGAGAGGAATGTTAACTGCCACTTTTCTGAATGTCTCCAGAATCTCTTTATCTTCCTCAACTGTCTTCTTTTTATTTTTCTGCACCCTTTGAGGAAAGGGAATTGGTGGCACATAGACTTTTTCTTTTTCAGCTTCAGTTGGAGCAGAAGGCTCAATATCAGGAGTAGATGATGATGCAATGATTTTCTTTTTCTTCTTTTCTGGAGCTGGTTCTGACACTCTTCCGGATCTCAAGGTAATCGCACTGACATTTGAATTCACATTTGGATTTGGAACTGTTTGTGCAGGAAGGTTACCGGAGCCCTGAACTTGCAATTGGCCTATTGCATTAGCCATTTGTCCCATCTGTGTTGTCAAGCTCTGAATGCTAGCATCTGTTCGTTGTTGATATTGTGTGTTACTTACAACTAGTTGCTTGACAAGGTCCTCCAGTGAAGGCGTGGCTGGTGGGGCAGAAGGGGCTGCAACCTGTGATTGATTCCCATATCGGAGGTTTGAATGATTCCTCCAACTAGGGTGGTACCTGTTAGTTGAAAGGTCAGGATTGTTATACCTTTTCTGATTGTAAGGGGCTGCTGTTGCTGCATATGGTTGAGGTAGCTCAGTTATTGTATCATCTTGCAGAATAGGACATGTGTCGGTTGGATGTCCAGGGGAAGTACAGATGCCGCACACTTTAGCCGCTTGAGGTTTATTAACTGCCAACTGTTTCACCAAAGAAGTAAGTTCATCAATTCTGGCATCAATTCTAGTTTCAAAAGCCTTGAAGGAAGAAGAAGAAGGCTGAATTTCGTTGACACCCTTTGTTTGGTTCACAGCATTGTTTCTAGTTGAGAATTGTTGAGAATTTAGTGACATATTCTCAATCAGAGTTTTGGCAGCAGCTGGAGTTTTGTCAACAACTGCTCCACCACTGGCAGCATCCAAGATGTTCCTGTCCATCGGTTGCAAGCCCTCATAGAAATATTGGATGAAGATGTTCAGTGATTTGGTGTTGAGGACAGCTGGAAACTAGTTGTTTGAATCTCTCCCAGTACTCAGCCAATGACTCATTGCTCTGCCTGATACCACATATTTCTTTTCTGATCGAGGCAGCTCTGGATGCAGGGAAATATTTTTCTAGAAAAACCATCTTCAAATCCGCCCAAGATGTGACAGAATTTGGTTGAAGGTAGTAAAGCCAGTCTTTGGCAGCACCCTGTAAGGAGAACGGGAAGGCTCTCAGCTTGATATGATCTTCCGTGATACCTTCAGGCCTCAATGGTGTGGAGCATACAACCTGAAACTCCTTCAAGTGTTTATGAGCATCTTCACCTGCAAGACCACTAAACCTTGGCAACAAGTGTATTAAACCAGATTTCAATTCAAACGGTACAGCAACATCAGCATATTCAATACATAAGCCATTATAATTAACATCAGGGGCAGCAAGCTGCCTTAGTGTTTGTTCAGCCATGTTATGATTTTCAAGTTCATAATCAGAATTAAATAAATTATGGAAATAATCAGAATCAGAATTAGAATTAGAATTAGAATCAGAGATAGGGTTAGAATCAATATCACCAAGATGCACACTATTAGCTCGGTTGAGCCTATTGAGTGCGTGGAGAGTTCTTTCTATCTCAGGATCAGGAGGAATCAGATTGAGGTGTCCAGCAGACCTGGTCATGCACAAGTGACAACACAATTATGGTAATTCTATGTCCTACAACAAGAAACTGGGTGAGGAAAACAGACAAACTGTCAAACTGAATAAAATAAAATACAAAAACACCACGATAATTCTAATTAAATAAAATAAGGAAGACACAAATTTTTTGGGAATTTTCTGAAACCATGAAAACAGTAAATAATTCATTAAAAATAGAAAAATGATGAATTTGGGCCCGAGAGGGTCCTGTCCCATTATTTTGTCCCAAAATAAGGGACTTTGAATCCTGATTTTTTTCTGAGGTAATAGAGTGGTGAGAATGCAAAACAGATGCAAACTACACCCTATTACTGTTTTTTTTATTTGCGCGTACAGTAACAAAACAGACAGTTCTAACAATGGTTAAACACAATTTTGAGTCCCCGGCAACGGCGCCAATTTGATCACGGTCGTTTCGTGATCAAATAATGTTTTAAGAAAAGTAGTACAAGGTAGTTAACCTTGGTCGTTTCCCAAAGACTCACAATCAGTTTAACTATATTAGAAACAATTCAAAAACTGTAAATTATGGGGTTTTTTGATAGTTGAAACAGAAAATAATAATTCGTGAAAATTAATAAGTAGCAAACAATCAATCCGTTGGTTTCATCTAACTTCGTTCATCATCTATCATAGGTTCAAGGCAAAAGAATAAATTCGTTTCAGTTTCTATCCTTGATTGATCATAAAACTAACTAATCAAGCGTCAATTAGTTTTATATGAATTCGAACTGTTTGAAAAGCGTATAACAGAACGTTCCATTGATTATGATAAAGCAAACAAGCGTCACAGAATCACGATCAATAATATAAATTAAAAAACGTGAATTCAAATCAATCCTATAACAAGCGTGTGTAGACTCTGTAAATTCCTAACCGAATTAAATTAAACAAGCGGTAACTTAATTCGAATAATCTCGTAAACTTGCAAACCGAATTATATGTAATTAAGCATCAAATATGATAAACGAATTGCAAGTTAATAAGTAGAAATTTACAGAGAAAGAAATAGAAACATGAATTGAAATTGCATTAGAATCAAACCTCAAGATAATGAATCAAAGTTTCTCAAACCAACGGATTGATAAAAGGAATTAGTTCTCCATTCAAGTGGTGGCTGCTCTAGGGTTTTTCAAATTCGTGAATGGAGTGTAAGAAGTGACCTAGGTCTGAATTTTGGGTTTTTATAAGCAAGCAAAACGGACCACAAAACAATTGGGCCGAAAAATATAGTTATGCTGAAAACTAATTAAATCTTTGTAAGTCTGAAACATGACGAGTAAATATGACTCCTTTGCGCTCCAAATTGGCTTTCGGCTTCAACATGAAAGTTGTAACTCTTTCTCTTAGCTTTCCAACTCATCTTCCCGCGCCTCAATCCGATATTCGTAGCCCAAGTTATGGTCTGCACAATGAGAAGGTGTCAAATTACTGTTTATTACGAAAATAAATAGCAAAACATAAATAATAGCAAAACTAGACTCTAAACACAAAACATGATAAAAATACCAAATTAGCAGGAGAAGTCATAAAATTGCCATAGCACAGAGTGATTAAAAAATGCATTAAAATGCACTGATCAGTTGGCAACGACGTAAAGCATATGACGTATGCGTAATATTACTTTGTTCAGAGGGGCTCAAGTTAATGTCTTAACTCTATTGGTAATGTCGATATAGATTTCTCTAAATGGTGTAACGATCCTTTAGATTATTTTCATTGTATCTAAAGTGTTGGTCGTAGAATTGTAACGGCCGAGTACCCCTTGTACTTCTTATAATTCAATTTTTAATTATAAAAAAAAAGCCCTAAGTATATATATGCGCATATAAGTTTATATAAGGGGTGAAAATATTGTTTATTTTCTCCTTCCAAAGATCTGCCCCTTGGTTGGAAGTAGGGTTGGGAATAGGCCAGACCAGCCTATAGGGGCCTACGGCCTGACCTATTTAAACCTGGTTTGGACTGGTCTGTTTAATAAAATGGCTAGCCAACTTGGAAGTTTAGTCCCAGCAGTAGTGGGGGAGGATGATGATGATGACCTAGTGGTTGGACAAAGATCTTTCTTTATAGAAAATTAACAAATATAATTTTTTTGGAAATGATGAGTAATAAGAAGCTTAAAGATGGTATGTAGGGAGTGTGCATGGTAATGAACTGAACTAAATATGAACCAAATATATGGTTCATGAATCAAATCAAAACAACTTTCATCTAAAATCGGTTTATTTTAAAAAATCGGTTCAATTTGATTCAGAATTAGTTCAAAACTAGTTTACAATAAAAATCAATTAATTTTTTGCTTCTCTATCATCTATTATTTGCTTTACTTCTTTCAGATCCAGGTTGCAAAATTGATTTTCTAAAAATTCAGTTTTTAATTTTTTCGAGAAAAAAATTTTTCGATCTTTTTTCGAAAATAACGTACTCGAATTTTTCGAGAAAAAAGTTTCGATTTCAGAAAAACAATTCCGGTAAAAAAGTTTCTGGTATTTTATCGGAAAAATTTTTTCGTTCGTTTTTGAAAAAAATTCTCGAATTTTTCTAAGAAAAAAGTTTCGATTTCAGATAAAAACAATTCCAAAGTTTTTCCGGAAAAAATTTTCCGATATTTTTTCGGGAAAAATTTTCGAATATTTTTTCGGAGAAAAGTTCCCAAATTTTTCGAGGAAAAAAGTTTTGACTTAAATAAAAACAATTTGGGAGTTTTTTTTTCCAGAAAAAAGTTTTCGAAATTTCAAAGGAAGTTATAGATACCCATAACTGGTCCATATATTTAAGTTTGGGCTCCAGTTTTTTTTGTTACAAACTGGTTATTGGTTTATTTTTTCATATTTGGACTGGACTTTTAGAAACTGGTTCAATATGGATATTTATAATGGTTGAAAAAAACTAAAACCATAACTAGCTAGGTGAATTCTAAAAGCAAAAGAAAATGGTAAATTTCTACAAAATTTATTTTTTATTTAATAAATAATTTTTCTATGATCCTTGATCACCAAGAAATGTTAAATTTCCCAGTGAGAAAATGGAGAAGAGAAACGGTCAAAGAATTGAAAAACGGTGGTTGCTGTTATTGTATATTGCCTATATATATTATGTTAAGAACCTAACATGAATTTTACGATCCCACGGTTCCTACACGCTTTAATGGGTTACGTTGGCAATATGGGCAAATTTATGGTATGTGCAATAAGTGCTTTTCGATTTATAATTAACTTTTCTTTTTACCAAAAAATTATAATTGATTATTTTAAATTGTGAATCCCAATTATTCTAAGAGAATACTATTATTTTTTTTAACAAATTTCAAAATATGTTGTTGCATTCTCCGGAAATGAAATAGCTTCATCCATTTGTCTAAACTATTTTTTTTTTTTTTGTTAAAATTGTTTAAACTATTTAAAAAATGAGCACTACTAAAAATTTGCAAATTTCCTGCCGATTTTGCTGCAGAAAAAAATTCGCAGGTTATAGCATTTTGCCACTAAGAGTAATTTCCTATGGCTGAAGGAAGGGCGCGTAAGCGCCCCTGCAATCTTTCTAAAGCAAGAAGCGAGAAAGTTTACTTTGAGAAAGATTCGGAGTTTTCAGGAAAATCCACATGTATTTCGAAGGATTTTTTTTATTTATATTTTTTCAATTATTTTCATGAACTTTTTAACTAAATTTTGAAATAAAATTTATTTTTAATTAAGATAAATAATGATTAAGGTAAAAAAAATTAAATTATAATTTACCAAAAAAAAAAGTATCATAAGTTTTTTATTAAAAAAGTATCATATTAGAAAAACAAAATTTATAAACTTATTTTCAAAAAACCAAAATCAAAAGTTGTAACCAAAAAAAAAAAAAAAACTAAAATCAAAAGTTATAAACTTATCTTAATCATAATTTTTTATTTTCTCAAAAATAAAAGTCCAAAATATTACCAAAACCAAATTAGTAATTTCTCTCATGGTTAATTTTTTTTTTTTTTAAACCAAAGAGGTGTAGCAAAGAGCTAACCCCCGAAAAGTAGATATAAAATCAAAAGATAAGAGAGGTATACAAATAGGAGGGGGACTAGACCAAAACCTCCCTAAAGATTCACAATTCTAAAGTTAATTCTAAAGTTTGGTTAATTTCATTTGGAAGAAGATACCATATGGTAAACCTATCTATTTGGAGCAATAATACAACTTGTTCTCTAATTGTTAATTTTTTAAACTTGATTTTAATAAATAAAAAAAAGAGTTTTACTATGGCAAAAAATAGCACAATTTTTTTTTTTTTAAAATCTTCAAAAACAATCTCCAAATTATTGCATATCAAAATCACTTTGGTCCTCAGACTTCAAATGGATCTCCTAGTGGAATGATATTTTGCTACTTAGATTTAATTTGGATTCAACCTCATACTAGTTCTCTAATAGGGTTGTGAAACAGGGGTGTAATTGGCGTCACCAACTATTTCTAAAAGTAACCAAATTATTTTTTAGTCTGGATAAGGTTTAAACGACAACAACAGTTTTCCTCATAAAGATGAGATCCTTCCGAGAGATCTAAATAGACTACACAGTCGCATGTTAAAATAACACTCATCCTAACCTAGACTTCCTATCCCTTCCTAGACCTATAAACACATCTAACAAACTACAAATATTATATGGGGGAAATCAAACAAAAGTTCTAACGAGGAGCAAGTTTATACTAAACGGACTAGATGCATGACATGACATGCAATGAACAAGTGCTCAGCCAGTTGGACTTCGTAAAGTTATTGTCTTCTCGTGGCAATATTGCTTTTTGATAGCTTCCATTTGGGACAATCTTTTGAAATTTTGTATAATTGTATATAATTTAGTGTTTTCCGATCCTTTTGCTTTTGTTTATAGTTAACCCGTATATAGATAGATAGAATCATAGAAATTATAATTGATAATAGAAGTAAATATATATTTGACTTTGAAGGAAACAAAAAACAACTATGTCATTGTATATATCCATGAATGAATGAATACTAGTAATCTTACAACATTATATATGATATAGAGCACAATTACAAAAAAAAAAAAAAAAAATCAAATTCAATTGACAACTACTAAGCTTTAAATTTTGTATAACTTCAAATACAAAAGAATAAACATATAAAATCAATATTGAAATATAAGTATAAATGAAAACCTAGGTATATATGATGTAATGAATAACAACATCTTAGTAACTAATCGGTGAAAACATTGTCTACTTTCTCCTAATTCCAAAGACCTGCCCCATGTTTGGAAGTTTAGTCCCAGAAGAATTAGAGGATGATGAAGTAATTGATGATGGCCTTGTGGTTGGACAAAGAACTTTCTGAATACTTGGGTGTTTAGAACTCATGATGCAATTCAGCAAATAGCTTATAAAATTTTCAAGTGTTTAAATGAGAGAGATCGATAGTGCACAAGCTTGTATATGAGAGAAAATTAAAACAAATTGTGAATGAGTAATGAAGAAGCTTGATGATGAAATGGATATATTTATAATGTTTGTAGAAACCATAAGAGTTTCCGCGTAAAAGAATTAAATGAAAATGGTGATTTTCTAAAACATTTCTGTTTTTTTTATTTATTAATTGTATTTCAAATTTTCCTTGTGCATTACGTTAGGTTTAATTTCCATACAGATTGGCTTCAAAGTTGAAGAAGGTCAAACATATTTGTTATTTGTATAATTCTTCGAAGGTAACATATTTGCTACACGGCTTACCCATGGACGGTGGCAATATTGTCAATTTAATCGGTATATGCAAATTCATAGTAATATAAAAAACTCTCATTAACTTTTGAATGTATTTATTTTTTATAAGGAAAGAAATTTCATTAAAAAACTCTCAGAAGGAACAATTTTTCTTTGAAAATTATAACTTCGACCCGTGCGTTGCACGAGTCTAATTAGCCGTAATATGAAAATTTTAACACTAAAACGTATATAAAAAAAGTTGAGTACCATTAAATATTAGTTCAATAATAAATTTTGAAAATGTTCATACGACAGAAATTATTGTATATTATGAAATACTTATTTATAGACTACATTGAAAGTTTTATTTCTATTTTCACCGTCTTCGTCGATAATCAATATGTTTAATCATTCTCTAGAAATAACTCTTGAAGTTGCAACATACAACTGACCATGTAAAAGCAAAATCGACAGAAGATATATCCCAACATGCTTAAGAGATTTCCTAACTCTTATTAATATAGTCGTTGCAAAAGAAAAAATTAAAGGGATATGCAGGTTCGATTCTCATAATAAACAAATTTGTATTTTTTTTTAATATAATGGACCAGGTGAAAAAGAGGGGGAAAATGAGAGGGAAAAAAATAGGTTTAGGGTTAACATTTCGGAGAAAGCTTAAAATATAAACAATATAATAATAATAATAATAATAATAATTATAATAATAAATATGTAACATGGTGAGAGAGATATATAGAATTTCATATTTATGAGATGTTGATTACAAAATTATAGCAAATTGATTGATCTAGTGTAGTGGCAAAATTCGCAAAATAGATCTTAATGGGTGTGGGTTTGATTCTTGGTGAGATGATTTTAACATTTTATTTGAATTAATTTAAGGGAAAATGATTCGGGAAAAATTTTCGAATATTTTTTCGGGGAAAAATTTGATATTTTTTCGGAGAAAAGTTCCCAAATTTTTCGAGGAAAAAAGTTTTGATTTAACTAAAAACAATTTGGGAGTTTTTTTTTCCAGAAAAAAGTTTTCGAAATTTCAAAGGAAGTTATAGATACCCATAACTGATCCATATATTTAAGTTTGGCCTCCAGTTTTTTTTGTTACAAACTGGTTATTGGTTTATTTTTTCAAATTTGGACTCGTTCAATATGGATATTTATAATGGTTGAAAAAAACTAAAACCATAACTAGCTAGGTGAATTCTAAAAAAGCAAAAGAAAATGGTAAATTTCTACAAAATTTATTTTTTATTTAATAAATAATTTTTCTATGATCCTTGATCACCAAGAAATGTTAAATTTCCCAGTGAGAAAATGGAGAAGAGAAACGGTCAAAGAATTGAAAAACGGTGGTTGCTGTTATTGTATATTGCCTATATATATTATGTTAAGAACCTAACATGAATTTTACGATCCCACGGTTCCTACACGCTTTAATGGGTTACGTTGGCAATATGGGCAAATTTATGGTATGTGCAATAAGTGCTTTTCGATTTATAATTAACTTTTCTTTTTACCAAAAAATTATAATTGATTATTTTAAATTGTGAATCCCAATTATTCTAAGAGAATACTATCATTTTTTTAACAAATTTCAAAATATGTTGTTGCATTCTCTGGAAATGAAATAGCTTCATCCATTTGTCTAAACTATTTTTATTTATGTTTTTTGTTAAATTGTTTAAACTATTTCAAAAATGTTTAAACTATTTAAAAAAATGAGCACTACTAGAAATTTGCTAATTTCCTCCCGATTTTACTGCAGAAAAAAATTCGCAGGTATAATTCCAAGAAATGTTTTTGAAACTTCCTGCGGATTTTTCTTCGATTTCCATTTATATTTTTTCAATTATTTTCATGAACTTTTTAACTAAATTTTGAAATAAAATTTATTTGTAATTAAGAGAAATAATGATTAAGATAAAAAAATTAAATTATTAATTTACCAAAAAAAAAGTATCACAAGTGTTTTATTAGAAAAACAAAAGTCTGAAATCAAAAGTTTCTTATTTTCTAAAAACTAAAATCAAAAGCTATAAACTTATCTTAATCATAATTTTTTATTTTCTCAAAACTAAAAGTCTGAAATATTAGAAAAAAAAATTAGAGTTACTAAAACCAAATTAGTAAATTCTCTGATGGTTAATTTTTTAAAGTTGATTTTAATAAAAAAACATGAGTTTTATTATGGTAAAAAATAGCACAATTTTTTTTTAAATCTTCAAAAAATATCTCCAAATTATTGCATATCAAAATCACTTTGGCCCTCTGCCTTCAAATGGATCTCCTAGTTAAATGATATTTCGCCACTAGATTTAATATGGATTCAATCTTGTAACACCCTAAATTTTATTTTATTTTATTTATAAAATATTTATTTAATTTATCTCAAAAAGGGTGTCCCGCTATTCACATAACTGGATATCATATATAATAGTTATGCATCAAAATCAAAATTTAAACTATAATATATTTATCCAAAAATCTGAATATTGTCTCGAAAGGAATTAACGGAATACAAAAGGAATAAAACGTCAATAAGCATCTTCGTTCGGACGATCAAACATATTACAAGTAATAGCAATTAATTCATCCAAACCACAACAAGATTCAACAATTAAAACTCATAGTTTCTCAACGTAATTTCTCAATGAAATTTCTCAACGTGATTTCTCAATGAAATTTCCCAACGTAATTTCTCAACGTAATGTCTCGACTTATGAAACATTTAAACCAAATAAGCAATCATAACTCAACTCAATCATTACATGGCTAACTCGTCTTTATTTTTAGATTTTTAACTCATTCAACGTCAATTAGACTCGACATATTATCAAAATAAAAGAACCATAGATAATTCAAGAATCCAAAAAGAAGGGAAAAGGGAAGGAGGGCAAGGTCTCATCGACTACTCTTATGGTTAACACTAGCCCTATATGTGAACACACTCACCCCTTACCTCATAATTCTTAGCTTTTTCCTTTTTTATTTATGGCTGCCCGTAATTTCTCTCCAACCTTCTCTATTTATAATGAATAACAAGTTTTCTTAATCATAAAAGTAATGTCTATCGATTACTAATTTTGTTTCAAACTTTAATTTCTAAAAATTCTATTATTTTGTTTCAAAAAAAATAATTAGAATGTATGTTTCCAAAACATATCATAACAAACTTTATTTTTAAAATATATTCCTAAAGCATATCCCTAAAATATATAATTTAAAACATATCCCAAGTTATGTGACAAAAAAATATATTAAAAAAAAAAGATATATTTCTATTAATTTATTTCTATTTTCTTCTTTATTTTCTCTAATAAACTAACTATTTCTAAACTTCGGGGCGTTACAAACCTCATACTAGTTCTCTAATAGGGTTGTGAAACTGGGGTGTAATTGGCGTCACCAACTATTTCTAAAAGTAACCAAATTATTTTTGGGTTTGGATAAGGTTTAGTCGACAAAAACAGTTTTCCTCATAAAGATGAGATCCTTCCGAGAGGTCTAGATATACTACACAGTCGCATGTTAAAATAACACTCATCCTAACCTAGACATCTTATCGATCCCTTCCTAGACCTAGAAACACATCTAACAAACTACAAATACTATATGGGGGAGAACACACAAAAATCATAACGAGCGAGCAAGTTTATACCAAACGGACGAGATGCATCACATCACATGCAATGGTCAAGTGCTCAGCCGGTTGGATTTCGTAAAGTTATTGTCTTCTCGTGGCAATATTGCTTTTTGATAGAGCTTCCATTTTGGACAATCTTCTCAAATTTTGTATAATTGATTTTGATTTAGTGTTTTCCTTTTGCTTTTCTTTATACTTAACCCCCATATAGATAGATAGAATCATATAAATTATAATTGATAATAGAAGTAAATATATATTTGACTTTGAAGGGGAAAAAAAAAAAAACAACTATGTCATTGTATCCATGAATGAATAGTAGTAATCTTACAACATTATATGATATAGAGCACAATTACAAAAAGAGATTCAAATTCAATTGAAATTTTGTATAACTTCCAATACAAAAGAATAAACATATAAAACAACAATATTGAAATCAAAGAATAAATGAAAACTTAGGTATATGGTGTAATGAATAACAACATCTTATAGTAACCAATTGGTGAAAACATTGTCTACTTTCTCCTAATTCCAAAGACCTGACCCATGTTTGGAAGTTTAGTCCCAGAAGAATTAGAGGATGATGAAGTAATTGATGATGGCCTTGTGGTTGGACAAAGAACTTTTTGAATACTTGGGTGTTTAGAACTCATGATGCAATTAAGCAAATAGCTTATAAAACTTTCAAGTTTTTAAATGAGAGAGATCAATAGTGCACAAGCTTGTATATGAGAGAAAATTAAAACAAATTGTGAATGAGTAATGAAGAAGCTTGATGATGAAATGGATATATTTATAATGTTTGTAGAAACCATAAGAGTTTCCGCGTAAAAGAATTAAATGAAAATGGTGATTTTCTAAAACATTTCTGTTTTTTTTATTTATTAATTGTTTTTCAAATTTTCCTTGTGCATTACGTTAGGTTTAATTTCCATACAGATTGGCTTCAAAGTTGAAGAAGGTCAAACATATTTGTTATTTGTATAATTCTTCGAAGGTAACATATTTGCTACACGGCTTACCCATGGACGGTGGCAATATTGTCAATTTATTCGGTATATGCAAATTCATAGGAATTAATTTTGAATTTATTTATTTTTTATAAGCTAAGAAATTTCATTAAAGAGTGTGGGTTTGGTTCTTGAGATAATTTTTAACATTTTATTTGAATTAATTTAAGGTAAAATGAGAGAAAAAATAAGCGGGGAAAAATATGGGTTAACAATAGCAAAACGGAACAAACTTATAATATAAGAGATATGTTTTAATTTAATGTCTTGATGAAATTTCAATGATAATTTCATAAATATATTTTAGGATTTAATTTAATCCTATAAATATTTTAAATGTTTTTTTTAGTTTACATATAAAATTTATGGAAGTTTTAATCTCCTAAATATTTTCAGTCACAATTTTTGAATTTTGTTTTAAGTTAATTTAAATGTACTCTCACATTTTTTTAATAAGATTTTTATTCGTTTTTATAATATTATAAAAATATTTATCACAAAAATTTAGAATTTCGTACAAAAGATGTTATCTTCTCCAAAACGATATATCTAGATGATAAGGCTGTTGGTAGCATTATGTAAGGACTATATGACTGTGATATAATTGATGGTTGAACCCTGTTGAAAAGAAGGTGTGGTAGTTGTACACATCAAATCAGTTAAGGTCGAGTGTGAGAGGTATTTAATTAGGGTTAGATATTGCATACCTTAAGTAGCCTTGTGCAAGCTTTATATAAGTAAAGACCTAGAATTTTCGTTTGCCACCTATGATTGTGATAGGTGATATCTGATGGCAAAGCGGTGTAGGTTCACATGTCCTTACTCGGTGGTAATCACCTGTAATCAAGGTGTGTCCATCGTATTGTATGTTTTGTTAAATATGAACTCTTGGCCTAGTCCGAAACAAGATTGATGAATAAATATGAACTTTAAAGCGCCAAAAACATAAAAATTCATATTTATGCATCCCTTGATAAAAAAATAAACTTTTTCAAAAGAGATTTCTATAATGTACTCCCTCCGTCCCAAATTATAAGGAAAAAACAAAAAACACACTTATTATGAATAAGTAAAACATGATAATTTGAAAATTGATTTTGTGGGTGTTTTCCTTGGAACATGTTGCATGAAAAGATGTAAAAACAATTTTTATTGGTTGTTGTTTATTGAGAAAAGGGGAGAGAGCGAAAAAAAAATTAAATGCAATTTGCATATAATTTTATAAGAGTAAGAAAAAAAATTCTTGAAAATGGTTTTTCCCTTATAATTTGGGTAATAAAAAAAGTAGTTTTATTCGAATAATTTAGAACGGAGGGAGTACTATAAACATGACTGCAGGAGAAAATTAAAATTTTAGAAGGATAAAATATTTGATCCAGAGACCAAAACTTGTTGAATTTTTTTAATGTGAAATAAAAACAAAATTTGAGATATTAATTTGTAAACATCAATCAATCAATAGTGTATATATATGGCCTATTGGAAATAAACCTGAAACCAGGGGTGTTGAGGCTTTCTAAATGGACCAATGATTTCAATTTGCATACACAACGTCAAACTCATGCTCAAATTTGGATAAGGCTCATTGAGTTGCCCCACGAATATTGGCGTCACTGGACGTTTTTTGAAATAATCTATAGTGCGATTGTTAAGTAACTAAAAATCGTGTTTTTGGTCATTATGTGCGCATTTTGGTGGATATTGATTTGTCCTGTTGAATCTTTGATGAGATTTTGGTGGAAAGAGACAGGTATACTTTCATCCTTGAAGTTGTTCATGAAAAAGTATGCCTGAATTTTGCATGCACTGCGGAATTATGGGGCGTAATGTTCAAGCTTCTAAATGGCTGAAACCGGTGCAAGAAAAGAAGGTTGAAGATAGTGGCAAAGCTATTATGAAAACCAAGAGGGAAACGACTAAATCTTCTATACAGTATGTGGCAAAGAAGGCTGACCTGCCTAGCACTTCTTACAATCCGAATAATCAAGTAGGTTGGTGAGGAAAAACAACAACAAATCCAAAGGATGAAAAAAAAAATTGGGAATATAATGAAACAATATAAGGAGCTTGATGTAGAAAATTTAGACCATCACTCTGATGAGAAAGAAATGCTTATTATTCAGGTTGAAGATATTGTTGTTGTTGCACACCATGTGAATAAAAAGCAATCACCCTCTTTTAGTTTGACACTAAAAAATGTTACAGATGACATTGTGCAGGAGATATTCACATTCATGACCTAGTTTTAGTAGAAAATGAATCCAACCCCATTGTTCGTGATGAAATAGCGCATAGCGACATACAAACATAAGTTGTCGTAATTGAGGACATAGGGACTGGAAAGGTTAGACATAAGGTCTCAGAAGCTCCACTTGAAACTACAGAAGAAGACTTTGATAATTTTGTGCAAGGGAACGCAATGCTTAAGGATACCTCCTCACCCGCTAGCTATACCTGAAATAACGCAACAAATTGTGATTGTGTCGGTTGATGATTTTGATGAGCTGGTCAAAGCGGGCCTTCAAGTGTTTAAACAAGTTTGCGCATATATGGAGAAAAGAAGGGTATGCTTTCACCCCCTTTTCTTACTAAAAGTCAAAAGAAGAAGAACAAAAGATTGGCTAGAAGTGTTGGGTAGCCATATAATACTCTGTCTAAGGGTGTCATCTCTCACATGTCCCTATGAAATGGTAGGAGGATTGGCAAACCGAAAGCAAGAGTTCCTTGCGCATACCTTTTTTAAGGAAGGTTATTTTGTACTACTTTTATTTTGGTTACTTTTGGGGTAAGATCTAGTCCCCCATGTACATATTTTTCTCTCTTTTACTTTATATTAATTAAATGCAATTTTAGCCCCTCAAGTTTCACAATTGATTGATTTTAACAACTTAAATTTCACAAGTGCTCGATTTTGGCACCCCAAGTCATTGGATCCATGAACAAAATAAAGAGATTTAAATTACAAAGAGAAAAAACAAACATTATAGAGCACAATTAGATCCATTAAATAGTGATCTTACCACATTATATGATATACAACACAATTACAAAAGGAGATTCAAATTCAATTGACAAAATGTACTTTTAAATAAAAAGACTACTAATAAGCTTTAACTTTTCTATAACTTCCAACACAAAAGAATAAACATATAAAACAACAAATTGAAATTAAAGAATAGAAGAAAGAAATATAGGTATATATGGTGTAACCCATCATTGGTGAACATATTGTCTACTTTCTCCTTCCAAAGATCTGCCCCATGGTTGGAAGTTTAGTCCCACCAGTTGTGGAGGAGGATGATGATGATGGCCTAGTGGTTGGACAAAGAACTTTCTGAATGCTAGGGTTTTTAGAACTCATGGTAAACAAGGTTTTTATGAGAGAAAATGATAACAAATATCTTTGTAGAATGATGAGTAATGAAGAAGCTATATGTAGAAACCATATATATATATATAAGCTAGCTAGCCCTAGGAATTTCCAAGTAAAAGCATTATATGAAAATGGTGATTTTCTGAAACATTTCTATTTTTTATTTATTAAATGGTTTTTTTCAAATATCCTTGTGCATTACGAAAGAGTTAAATTACCATGCATATTAGCTTCAAATTAATAAAGTTGAATTTGTCAAACATTTGTTATTTGCAATCCGCGTAGTATAGTAAATATCATGAAGTTTATAATTTAACTATGAAATTTAATATTTTCTTTTTGTTTAAATATGTTACTATTAGTCTATATAAATATCACAAATTACATGTTTAGTCTTCATAAAAAATTTCATCAGTTTTTGTCCTTTAAATATTTTCTATATAATTTTGGGTCCTGTTTTTCAGGTAATTTATTTATGTTAAAAAATTCTATTTGTGTGGGACAGATTTTTATAATAGTATAAACTTGAATACAAAAACGTGAAAGTACACAAAAGTTGATTTCAATGTAATGACCAAATATTGTGACAGAAAATATTTAATGGGCTAAAAGTTGCTGAAATATTGTGACAAAAATTTATTTAACCCATTTTTTAATGAACAATTTGATATACCTCTTATTTTGAAATGTATTGGTATACTACATGAGGTGGAGGATTTTTGATAGGATAAAAAATGAATACATATTATTTGTGAATCTATTAAATTTATCGATCCCAACAGTGTACAATAAGTGCATACTAAAATAATATGTGCAGAAGAATTCAAATTTTGTTAAATTACTCTTTGAAGAATTGAAGGTATCTCTTATATTATAAGTTTGTTCCGTTTTGCTATTCTTAACCATAATTTTTTTCCCGCTCATTTTCTCTCTCATTTTACCCTAACATTAATTTAAATAAAATGTTAAAAAGTACCTCACCAAGAATCGAACTCACAACCTTTAACTCACCATGTTAAATATTTATTATTATTATTATTATTATCTCTTATATCTCTTATATTATAAGTTTGTTCCGTTTTGCTATCCTTAACCCTAATTTTTTTCCCGCTCATTTTCGCTCTCATTTTACTCTAACATTAATACAAATAAAATGTTTGAAAATACCTCACCAAGAATCGAAAATCCACAACCTTTAACTCACCATGTTAAATATTTATTATTATTAGTATTATTATTATTTCAAATAAAATGTTAAAAAATACCTCACCAATAATCGAACCCACAACCTTTAACTCACCATGTTAAATATATATTATTATTAGCTTCCTATTATTATTATTATTATTATTATTATTATTATTATCTTTTATATTATAAGCTTGTTCCGTTTTGCTATTGTTAACCATAATTTTTTTCCCGCTCATTTTACCTCTAATTTTACCCTAACATTAATTCAAATAAAATCTTAAAAAATACATCACCAAGATTCGAACCCACAACTTTTAACTCACTGTGTTAAATATTTATTATTATTAGCTTCCTATTATTATTATTATTATTATTATTAATTCAAATAAAATATTAAAAAAATACCTCACCAAGAATCGAATACACAACATTTAACTCACCATGTTAAATATTTATTATTATTATTAGCTTCCTACTATTATTATTATTATTATTATTATTATTATTATTATATATCTTATATTTTAAACTTGCTCCGAAATGCTAACCCTAAACTACTTTTTCCTATCAATTATACTCTCTTTTTCATGTGGTCCATTATATTAAAAAAATACAATTTGTCTATCATGTGAATCGAACTCGCGTCCCTTTAATTTTTTCTTTTGCGATTACTATGTTAATATGAGTCAGAGACAATCTCTTAAGTATGTTGGGATATATCTTTAGTCGACAGTGTTTTTATATATTCAGTTGTATGTTGCAACTTCAAGAGTTATTTAAAGAGAATGATTAAAAATATGAATAAAACTTCCAATGTAGTATATAAAGAAGTATTTCGTAATATTATATCATAATTTCTGTTGTATGAACATTTATCCAAATTTATTGTCGAACTAATATTTAATGGTACGCAATTTTTTATATACATTTTAGTGTTAATTTTATATCTTAATTTTTCATATTACGGCTAATTAGACCCGTGCACCGCACGGGTCAAAGTTCTAGTTTATCCAAAGATCAATAAAAACTAGGTTAAAGACTCGTGCATTCACGCGGATGATTGGCTTTTATTTGATATTTAAGTTTGTCATTATATTATGGTAAAAAAATTATTTAGAATAAAATACATAAAAGTTTGTTATATACTCGTAATATTGTTAAAATATGAGAAAAAAGAATATGCAATGACAGTGTAAAATAATTTTACACTGTCAACCAATCACAACCATGTTTTCTTCCGCTTCATTATATGTCTTGGAACATTGAACTATTTTTATTGGATTTCAGTGTAAAATTAGAGTTTAATTGTTGTGCACAGTCGGTGTAAAGTTTTTTTGCACATACATCCAATGATGTGTTGCCACATCATTTAATGGATGTGACACATCATGTATTTTTAATTACCATACATGATGTGTCGATATATTATTGGACGCATATGTAAAATAACTTTACACTGACGGTGCATATAAATTAAATTTGTAAAATTAAGTGACACATTTATTTGTGCGTTTTTGGTTATTTTTGTTCTGTTCTCTTTGTACACTCTTGGCCTCACCAAATACTCCTTGTAGTTAGGTGCAGTGCTTTTTAATAAAATTAATGCTGTTAAAAAAAAGTGACACCGACTATGTGTGTCATTTACACTCGTAAAATATAAGTGAAACTATTGTGCTATTTTTTGTAAAATTTATTAAATAAATAAATTTGATTATAATTATCAATGAAAAATTATTCAATTTTTTATGTATCCGTCACAAATAATGGCACAGTGTATATTTTTTAATAAAAAATAAGAAATTTGATAGGAATATTTAGGATAATTTAGTAAATTTGATAATAATTAACTTTATCGTATTATTATTATATTATTATTAAAAGTTAGCAGTATATTGTTTATGGTTTTTTATGAAAAAATTAATTATGTTTCTATTTCTATATTCCTATTTTTATGTGTATTCATCTCATTTTTTCCATAATTTTTTATTGACTATTTTATTCTTATTTTTGTATTCATGTGATATATTTTATTCTTTTTTTAAGAATATAGTCTTTTTATTGTACTTATCTCATGTCTTTTTTTAAAAAAAAAAAATTAGTGAAATTTTTTAGTTGATGGTATCCATATCTTTTTTTGCTATTTTTATGCATATAGATTGTTCTATTTTGTTCTCATCTATAATTTGTTTTATTCCTATTTTTAAGAATATCTTCTTTTTTATCGTATTTATCTTCTCTTATATTATTTTAATATTTTTTTGGTGAATTTACAATGAATGATTTAAAACTTGAAATGTAGTTAAAACTAAAAGGTGTAAATTAGTAAAGTTGGTGGTAATCGATTTTATTATATCATAGAACTAGATAGATCACACATAAATAGATAGGTGTGCGAAGTAAAATATAAATAAAAATTAGTTCGTATATACCACCATACCACCACATACAAAATTACGCTTATTTCCATCGTTGAACAAATATATATACTAGTTTCCAGTAAGATAAAGTATGTCTCACTAAATTTTTATTTTATAAGAAAATAATTTATTAAAAGGTACAGGCCCAATTTTTCCACTATTTTTTAAAAGTATTTTGTATGGGTGTTGATGAAATTTATGTGATAATTTCTTAAATAATCTCTTATATTATAAGCTTGTTGCGTTTTGCTATTGTTAACCCTAATTTTTTTTTCGCTCATTTTCGCTGTCATTTTACCCTAACATTAATTCAAAATAGAACTTCGACCCGTGCGGTGCACGGGTTTAATTATCTGTAATATGAAAAAATAAGATATAAAAAAGTTTAACACCAAAACGTATATAAAAAAGTCGAGTACCATTAAATCTTAGTTCGACAATAAATTTTGATAAATGTTCATACAACATAAATTATGGTATATTACGAAATACTTCTTTATAGACTACATTGGAAGTTTTATTCGTATTTTCACCGTCTTCGTCGATAATCAATATTTTTTATCATTATCTTTAAATAATTCTTGAAGTTGCAACATACAACTGACCATGTAAAAACACTGTCGACAAAAGATTTAACTCTACATGCTTAAGAGATTGTTAGTGACTCTTATTAATATAGTTATCGCAAAAGAAAAAATTAAAGGGATGCGGGTTCGATCTTCATGCTAGACAAATTTGTGTTCTTTTTTAATGTAATGGACCACATGGAAAAGAGATGAAAAATGAAAAATAGGTTTTAGAGTTAGCATTTCGGTGCAAGTTAAGAATATAAGAGATAAGACATATAATAATAATAATAATAATAATGATAATAATAATAATAATAATAATAATAGAAAGCTAATAATAATAAATATTTAACATGGTGAGTTAAAGGTTGCCAGTTCGATTCTTGGTGAGGTATTATTTAACATATTATTTGAATTAATAATAATAATAATAATAATAATAATAATAATAATAGTAAGCTAATAATAATAAATATTTAACATGGTGAGTTAAGGTTGCGGGTTCGATTCTCGGCGAAGTATTTTTTAACATTTTATTAGAATTAATAAAATGAGCGGAAAAAAAAATTAGGGTTAAGAATAGCAAAACAGAACAAGTTTATAATATAAGAGATAAAATGTTAAAAATTACCTCACCAAGAATCGAACCACAACCTTTAATTCACCATGTTAAATATTTATTATTATTAGCTTTCTATTATTATTATTATTATTATTATTATTAATTCAAATAAAATATTAAAAAATACCTCACTAAGAATCGAACCCATAACCTTTCACTCACCATGTTAAATATTTATTATTATTAACTTCCTATTATTATTATTATTATTATTATTATATCTCTTATATTCTGAACTTGCTCCGAATTGCTAACCTAAACCTATTTTTTTTCCTCTCATTTTTCCTATCTTTTTCATGTGGTCCATTATATTAAAAAAATACGAATTTGTCTAGCATGAGAATCGAACTTGCACCCCTTTAATTTTTTCTTTTGTGATGACTATATTAATAAGAGTCATGAACAATCTCTTAAGGATGTTGGGATATATCTTTTGTCGACAGTGTTTTACATGGTCAGTTGTATATTGCAACTTCAACAGTTGTTTAAAGAAAATGATTAAAAATATTGGTTATCGACGAAGTAGTCTATAAATAAGTATTTCGTAATATACCATAATTTCTGTTGTACCAACATTTATCCAAATTTATTGTCGAACTAATATTTAATGGTACTCGACTTTTTTATATACGTTTTAGTTTTAAAAAATTTATATCTTATTTTTTTATATTAGGGTCAATTAGACTCATGCACCGCACGGGTCGAAGTTCTAGTTATCAAAAAAAAGAAAGTGATGATTTCGTAAATAAATTTTATAAGGGTTAATTATGTTTTTAGTCATTATTTTTTGGCAGACTTCTAAAAATAGTCCCTATATTTTTTTATTATATTTTTAGCCCTCCACGTTTTTTCATTTCAAACATTGGTCCCTACTGTGAAATTTTGGTTTACTGAACCAATGGTAATTGCTACATAGATGTTACGCAAACTTATTTAACGATATGGATGCGCAAAATATAAACATTAAATGAGTTTGTGTGGCATCTATGTGACATGTTTCGTCTGTTTAGTCAACCAAAATTCCAAATTAAGGACCAATAGTTGAAAACAATAAAAACGTAAGGAACTAAAAATATAATATTAAAATTATATGGAATATTTTTAGAAGTCCGCTAAAATACAGGATCTTAAAACATATTTAACACATTTTATAATAAAATATTCGTTTAAAAAATAAGTTTAGAGTTGGTGTTATTCAAATTAATAGTTTAGAGAATGAATGTAATACAGTAAAGAGTTCTCCATTCTAGTGTGACGGCTACTTCAGCTTGTCTCTAGCTTGTGATCCACTTGTGATACCTCAAAACTAGGTTAAAGGCTCCCTTTTATATGTGTCAGACTTGGATCTTAGGTCTTGCCTTTAATTGGCAAAATGACAGCCCAATAGAATAAGACATATTCTCTCTAGTAGATAACATCATGGTAGTACAGTATTATACTCTTGGAATAGTTTGTTGTCTTTCTCTGCTAGCTAGGCAGGGAATTCTTCTGTCATTGCATACGTGGCTTCTTTGACCATACGTCTGACTAACTGATCTTCTGGTTGTACGAAATCTATGTGTTTTGACTCTGAATATCACTTTTGACCTCTGAGACCTTTTTCACCATGTCTCAATGGTCTGTCTCGACTCTAGTAATCACTAGAAATAACACTTTTTAATAGAAAATTACATAAAGTCCTAAATACATCATTAGACTCAAAAGCATATATAAACGACAAAACACAATAGTAGATCACCATCTTGGCAGGTAATAATCCAAGTATCAAAGGACTAATAACATCACATAAAGTGGGTCATCAGAAAACCAGATTCTGAAGGGTTAGATCTGAAGGAAAGCTTCTGACAAATCTTAGACTCTGAAGAACGGGACAACATCTGAAGACTCCGAAAGGTCACTATCAAATTCAGAGTCAACTTTGCCTTCTTCTGATCATATATAGAATCAAACAAAATCCTCACACAAAGGGAATTCAAATGGAATGAAACGGTAAATTCCTTTTGTAGCAAAGGGAATTCAAATGTCTTTCAACGACATATCAAGATACGCATCCCAACGTTTGCGATCAAAGCTTCTCAAGGAATCTAATTTATGCTAATTACAATAATTTATATGATGTTTTTAGAGTAGTTTTTATTACTTTTTAGTCAACTTGAAGACCAAAGCCAAGCAAAAAGCCTAAAGTTACGAAGTTACTCAGCCAAGAAGCAAAAAATGTGAAAATTGCATAAAAAATGTCAAAAAATGGAAGAAATCAGCAGAATCCATCGTACCACGATGGTAGGAGATAAAATTGAAGCAAATTTGCGTTCTTCCTAATCAAGAAAACAAAGTCATTGTGCCACAATAAAGTTTCATCATACCACGATGACAATTCCTGAAGCCACCGTGGCACGATGCCGTGCGATGGAAAAGCCCAAGCCGGATGAAAAACTATAAATGGAGCTCTCCTCCACCACAATTATTCGTTCAGCAATTCTGGAGTGTAGAAGCCTCTAAGGAGAAAAGGAGGAAGATCAAAGGAGAGTCAGGGCTCTCTACGGAAGGGCCCTCTCTCCAACATTGGGAGGTACAACTTCCTCAGCAGGATATCGAGGTTACTTTGTATGCATATTTTTACTATATTGCTTTAATGTCTATGAGTAACTAAATATCTTTAGGTTAGGTCGAGTAGATGAAATCTCTTATGAATGCTTGAGACATGTAATTTGGTATATTTCCAACTTTATATGGCTTTATATTTAGTTTATTATCTTCTATTATTCCGTGTGACTATTACTTTCATATATGGAACGCGCGCGTATGATGAATAGCTTAGAGGGTTAAGTGATATTGTGACAACGTTGTATAACCCCGACTAAAGAATAATAAAGTTTATCTAGGTTGATGGTAACTCTAATACCCATATTAAAATCGAATGCAATTTATCTTTACTGTCTAAATTCCTAAACGAAGTTAGTCGCATTGGCACGATCCCTGTCTATACGAACTCAATCACGTGAGAATTATTACTAGATAACTGACTGGTTCACTTGTCAAATCGTACATAGTCATATGCATAGACTTACTTCAATGGATCGTTTATCCTTGTCTATATAAGGAGATGAAGACTTGAAGATTTGTAAAGTATCTCTGAATATTCAAACTGAAACTCTGTTAAAATCAAAGCACGATATCACTTAGAATTTCTTAGGAATTCCTTAGTATTAAGAGTCTTCATTGTATTGTATTGCTTACACCTCTTATAGTATATTAAGTGTAATTCTCAAACACAACTTTCTTTATTTGATTAAGTTAAATTATGAAGTCTCTTACTTATGTGCTTGACCAATTAGAAGTCTCTTACTTGTTTAATGAACCAGGATAAAAACTTGAATATAGAAATTGAATATACAATTTTATAGTCTCGATTTGTGACATAAACCAGGATATAATCTCTCTCCCCCCCCCCCCCCCCCCCCCCCCCCTTTTGTGTTGTTTTATCAGCTGCAAACTCGTTGAAAAATCTTGTCAGATTCTACTTTGTAGTCAACATAATTCAATTCCCCCCCTCGTTCTTGTGTTTTTCTCATATTTGGAATAAACATGAAGTCAACACCTGACATAAAAGTATCTTCCTTTATATATATATATATATATATATATATATATATATATATATACTATTGATATCTTAAGCGTTGCAGTTTAAACAAAAAAAAATATAAAGTGCAAGTCAAACTTAAAATACTTATGAACTTTGTGTTGTACTCATTTTTTTTCGGAATTGATTTTCTTTTTTCAAAGTGATTTTGCCCCCAATAATTAAGAGAGACTTTAAACTATAATCATATAACCTGATTACGTTACTTGAAGTTTCAACCTTTAGATTTCTTTGCTTCCATACCGAAAGCTTTTATTTGTGTGATACACTTTTACGAGTTGGGATCCTCTCCATTTTTGGTTTTCTCCATTTCTTCCATTATTAAAGTGTTGAAAATATAAATGTAATTATGTGACATTTGGTGAGTCCACTTATTTAATATATATCATAAAACCTTCAAAACTATAGTAATGGAGAGGAAAAATGGAGAAGACAAATGGAGAGGATCCTAACTCCACTTTTACATGTCATTATTAGATAATTGAATATGATACATGCATAGATACATGATCGATATTATTGATCAACCATAAGACAGATTTCCCTATGACTACTAACACTCTATGTGTAGAAGGAACTCAATGAGACTTTAAGTCTCAGTTGACTTTTTTTTTAGATAAGCAGATTGAGCAGGACAGTGGTAAGAAGAAGGCAAACGAGTGAAGATATAGTTCGAACTTTATTATAATACATATTTATTTTACCCTTGTATTAATTGTATTAGTCCAACGGTTAAGTAAATGCATTGTACTGAATATGTCCATCTAGATATTTGATAAGTGCTGAATATCAGTTTTTTAACCTCTATATTTTATAGCATTTATTGGCTTTTTTACAAGCAATTTGATATTAAAAAAAAACCCAAATATAAATGTAAACCAAAATCTCTTAAGTGAAAACCAATTTTACAATAATTCCTAGATCAATAATCTATTCCTATTCTCATAGTAAAACAAATTATTAACATCATCACACAAGTCGTCACATCATGTAAAGCATTAAGCACAAGGAAAAATTGATGAAACTAACTTCGTAATTAATTAATAAACATAAAAGAAATCACATGGTTCGAGATAATTCGGGATTAGAATCCCCTAAGGTCAATCATAAGGATTTAGCCGGACATAGCTAAACACAAATTAACAACAATAAAAGTGAAAGAAAGCATTACAAGGAGCTCTGAGTTTCTTCCAAAAATCTGCCGTAAAAGTTATGTACCCTAATTCTGCTTCAAAACTTCAAATATATAGGCCAAAGTTACGCGCTCGCGCCCCGCGCAGGATCCCCGCGCCAAACAACAGAAAGGGATGGTTGCATTCTGGTGTCCTGCGCCCCGCGCCAAACACCAGATGCTTCCTGAATTTTCTGCAGCCTTGTACTCGATGTAACTTCCACTCATTATTGTGCAAAAATATAATAAAAAACGTACTAAACCCTTGTAATTAGGTCTTGGAATAGGTAAAACTATAGTAATGACGTGGAGTCATCACAACCCCAAACTTAAACTTTTCCTTGTCCTCAAGGAATATCTTCATCCATCGGAAAACCTGGCACTTATCATCAACAATCCTATTCAAAGCCTCAAAGTCAATCAAGTTAGATACCCACAATTATCATTTCAATGATCATCCCTATCAAGAATTTACTTGCACATAGATTTATAACGAAAAATCAAGAACTTTTCACAAATATTGACCAAACTTTAATCACTTCACTCCCTCACATTCTCTCCTGTTTAAAGATGGTATATATATTTCACTCATTCAACACAAACATAGTCATTCTACCATAGGCTTGCAAACATTCTAGAAATCAATCAACATGCATAAGAATTCACACCTTTAGAGGACTTGAGGGTTATAACGGGGCTTAGGTTTTAGGGTGGATGTTTTTGGAAGGTAAGCAGAAAAACTTGGAGTTTAAAAGATCACCTATTTCACAAAATTGGATTATTCAAACATTTTCCCCCTTTATTTCAAGCATTGTCATACTAGAGAACTTATTTATCAATTTTTTTTTTTCACATATCATTTGGTGTTTTCTTTTTGTGTACACCATTTTTATTTTTATTTTTGTAGTTCTCTAGTACCCCACCCCAAACTTAATTTGTTGCTTATTCCAGAAGCAACCCCAAACTTAATGATAAGCGTTGTGCTCGAATCATAAGTACTGTGACCTAACTCCAAGAAAATCATCTTTTTTTTCTTTCTTTTTATACTTTCCACTTGGGTTATCAAATAAAAAACATTTTTCATTTGGCTCAAATGGGGTTTAACGAAGGATATAATATAAATAAAGGTGGCTTCAAAAAGGCTCAAGGTATAAACAACATGCCCCGGTGTGTAACTCATAGCAATCAATCAATTAAAAGAGCAAAAGCAAGTTCTAGATAATTAGCTAAGTTGTGGAATCTCTCATGACAAGAAAATTTTATGTGTTTGGGCTCAAATTCTCGCGGCTTGGCCGGATTATCGAGTGGTCAATGTTTGAGAAATTTCCTCAACTTTTCTAATTACAATCAAATATGAAAAGCAATCTATTACGTGAGTCACAAATTCATGAAACGTGATGCTAACCTAACTGACTTATAATAAGATTCAAACAAAATCATTCCGATAGTGCACAAGTTTTCAAACAGTCAAAAACATTCATCAAAGACAAAATTAAATTCAAGTAAAAAGGAAGTGAGACTTACCGTGGGTTTCCTCCTAAGCAGCGCTCGTTTAACGTCAATAGCTTGACGGTCCGTGACCTAGAGGTCACGCGCTTGTTTAACGTCCTGAGGCTTGACGTCCTACACCCTCATTAGGGAGGATATTTCAATTTTGCTCCTTCCAAGTAAGCACCACATTGGTTTTGACTTCTTCCTCCTTAGTCTTCTTGTGCAAGCAAAAGGGAGAATTTATTCCGTTTGAACCCCAAACCAACGCATCATCATCCTTCTTCACTGCTTCCGTAAGCAATGCTCCCTCTAGATTTAGTGGTTCTTCTTCTTTGCCCTCATCATCTAAGTTATTAAGGAATAGTTCAATTTCACGCTCCCACTCTTCTTCTTGCGCATCATTTACCACCTCCTCTAGCACATCCACCTTGAAGCATTCGGGTGTTGGAACAAAATATGTGTTAATACACACCATTAGGTTTTGATGATAACAAAGTATTAAATGGACAATTGATGGTACTAATGTTTAAATTAAGTGCAGGAGAATTCAACGTTAAATCAAGAGCACACTTAATTTAGACTCTGATGAAACCAATGGAAGTCTGAATAATTAGACTCTAAAAGAGTTCAGAAGCTACAACGTGGTCAGAAGCTATACAAAGTTCAGAAGCACAAAGTAGATCAGAACGTCTGAAGGTGTTCAGGAGCTCAGAGGAGTTCAAAAGCTCAAGGATGTTCAGAGGCCTACAAGAGTTCAGAGGCTGTCTGCTAGTCATAAGTCATTCAGAGGATGAAGACGTTCAGAAGCTGAATTGCGAAGGACTATCAGAGGCCAATCATTCAAAGACCAATCAGACTCCAAGTTATCAAAGGTTCATCAGAAGCAAAGGAATTCCCAGTCATCAGAGGGCTACATCAACTACAACTTATCAAGCCTGATGATTTGTTATAAGGTCAACTGAATTGCAACGGTCACAAAGGATGTGATCCCTCTCTCTAGGAGCTAGTTGTACCTTATAACTGTACTATTGGACAAGCAGTAAAGGTGAAGCTTCTCTACAAAGGAAGACGTGGCTTTACTCAACGGATCTTCAAAGACTACAGCTGTCTATTTTACAACGGGAATTTCTCCAACGTCTCAATGTCTTTCTCAACTCATATAAATATGCCAAAGAAAGAATTGATGACTAGCACTCTCATTAGAAAACATCTCTCAGAAGAAAGTGAGAATTTGCATTGTAATAGATAATATCTCTCAAATGAAGTGAGCATAGAAACTAGTTTTAAGCCTCTGAAGTTATTATGATTGTAATAAGTTTAAGCTTATAAGTTAGTAGTAAGTCTTCTGCTTAGTGTAGAAGCAAGTAAGTCTTCTGCTTAGTGTAGAAGCACATAAGTCTCAATCTCAGTGATTAGAGCATAAAGTCTTGAGCCTGAGTGCTTGAGCAAGGAAGTCTCTGATCTTGTGTGATCAGAGCAAGGAAGTCTCTCTGTCTTGTGTGACTTAGAGCAGGAAGTCTCAAGCTTGTGTGCTTGAGCAAGGAAGTCTTTGATCTTGTGTGATCAGAGCAAGGAAGTCTCTATGTCTTGTGTGACTAAGAGTAGGAAGTCTTGAGCTTGTGTGCTTGAGCATCTATTGTAATCCTTGTGATTATAGTGAAACTCTCTTGGAAACAAGGGGACTGGAGTACTCTCAATTTGTGAGGGGAACCAATATAAATTGTTGTGTGTTCTTCTCTCTCTCACTCTCTCATTTACTCCTTCATCATTCATAAAGCCATAAGTTAATTGTGTGAATATTCCGCTGTGCTTTAAAGACTCTGAAAAGGTTTAAATATCTTGGAAAGTTTTTAAATATCCAAAACACAATTCAACCCCCCCTTCTTGTGTTTTCTCCACGCACCTTCAATTGGTATTAGAGCTCCGGTTCTGTTGGTAAATCACTTAACCGTGAGACAGTCAAGATCCAAAGGAGAAAACCACCATGGCTCAAAACATGGATGATTGGAAGCAGAAGTTATATCAACAAGTTGCTGATCTTGTCAAAGAAATTGAAGATGGACTGAGCTTAAATGAAGATCTGAGCAACAATCAAAATCCTTCCACATCAGGGGCTGATCAAACTTCTAGTATTGATTCTACAGCTACTACTATTTGCCTCATTAGTGATGATAATGAAAGCATTCAGTGGGCAACAGTAAATGGCTTGTTGGATCAATATGAGGAGTTTAGGATGGAGGAAAATGAGAGCATTGAGGAAATGAACATGTTTCAAGCTATCACAAGCAAGCTTGAAGAGCACAACAACAAACTCAGCAACAAAGAGCTTGTAAGCAAGTTGCTGAGAAGTTAGCCTCTGAACTGGAATGAAATTCCAAATTCTATAGAGGAAACTGAAGACATCAACTCAATGAGTCCTGAATCATTGATTGATTTACTCAGAGTCCATGAATTGGCTCTGAAGGATATGCAAGAGTTGAAACATGAAGAAGCATAAGCAGCAAGGAAAGGAAAGCAAGCATTGGAGCATGAAGATCTTGTTGAAGAACCTGATGAAGAGTATCTTGAAAGGTTTTTCAAGAAAAATTCAAAGATGGTACAACTTCAAGAAGAATGGAGGAAGACAGGCTAAAGGAATGACAACATGGGATGTACTAGACAACTTCTCTGAATATGAGTCTGAAAGACCTCCAGGAGTTGAAGGATCAAGTTCTGAAGATGGCTCAGACTCTGAAGACTCAAGTTCTGATGAAAACTCAGAACCTGAGAGCAAAGAAAGTTTCCAGAGATCAATGAATCAGGTATATTCTCGTCTTTCCAAAGCAAAATTGATCAAGCATCTTAATAAGACCTTACTTAAACTCTCTAAAAGTCAGCAGAAGTATAAAAAGCTTAAAGCAGACTATGAGAATTTAAGTAAGCAAGCAAATCACTCTGAAGGTCCTGTTCAAAAAGATTTTATTAAAACAAAAGACCTTGAGAATGATTATGCTATATGTTACAAACTCCTTGAGCACTCTCTGGTTCTCAAAGAGTACTATAACATAAATGCTGATCAAAATAAAATTGTTTCCATGCTTTGCAACCTTAAGACCAACAATACTAATGGGATTGGATACTCTAGTAGTAAAACACTAGAGGAACCAAGCTCATCAGTTATTGATGGAAGCTTCTCACTTCCAAATCTTTACACTACATTTGTATCTGATAGCACTCAGATGAAACAAATGAAGGATGAAGATTTGGCAACTAACAGTCTAGGACCCTCAAACAAGTGGGTACCAAGAGACAAAATTGTTTACTTGATTGCAGGTGAAACTAAGACTCTGAACCTTCCAATCACATGGATGCATGTGACTGTGAATGGAAGAAGAGCAATTGTGCATAAAAGGCACATTCTTGAAGAGTCAGATGGAGAAGAAGATGAGATGGAGTATATAAGGAGCAGGAGGGAACATGAAGATTTTGAAGCATGTATTGAAGATGACAACAACTCAGTATGGTGGAGTGATTGATCAGGCTATGACACTGACTACACCTAATCAAGAAAGCTTCAATACAAGGTAAGTATGCTTAACTCCTGAATGACAATTCAGAGGAATAACTCTCAAAGGGTTGACAATGTCTTCTTAGGATACACAATGTTCAGTACTAAAAACCTTGAAAAATCCTGTCTGAACATATTTTTTTGTGTCCTGAAAGGCTTGTTTTTCAGCCTCTGAAGTTCTTCAGATTTCAACATCTGAAGAATCTCAGACTCTGAGAAACATTTCAACCTCTGACGGTTAAGCCTCTGAATAAAAATGAATTGGAAACGTTTAAGTATTTTATACTGAAACGTTTTGGCGCCAAAGAGACAACACGTACACACTTTCTGATTGGTTTGAAGCAGCTAATGATGGTTTACTTTCCTTTTTAATTTAATGTATTGTGTGCCTTAATCTGTTTTACTGTGTTAAACAAAATCATTTAAATACTTGCATACTTTACATTATCTCACTCTATTATGTTATCTTCAACATCTCTTGAATCAAAACTCTCTCTCTATCTTTAGCAAAAGCTCTTCACCTTAACCGTCTGTAATGGCATCTACTTCTACATCAGTCTCAGACTCCTCGTTCACCTTTCCTAAAGACTTTCCGATCAACACCATCGCCAGCAAAGAAGTGTTTTCTACAGATTTATCTCTTAAGATGGAGGGAAAATCTTTGAACCTGGTTATGGAACAACCAGTGGACTTTGATAGTTTGGAAAAGAATCAGTTTGATGTTCTAAAGTTCTTTTCTCATCATAAAGGGAGCTTTAGATACATGAATCTATTAAATGGTCCAATCTATCCTACTCTGGTAAAAGACTTCTGGATAAGAAGCAAGGTGAAGACAGTTGAAGACTATGATAAGGAGCTAGACGCAAGAAAAAAAGAAAAGGTTGAAAATGAAGACAAAACTCCTGATGAACTAGGCTTGAGAATCGTTGAGGAAACGGAGGTACACTCGGTTGTGTGTGGCTTTGAAGTAATTCTCACTGCTTCAAACTTAGCTAAGGTGCTATCCATTCCAAATGAAGGATTCCACTACACTTGCGGTCACAATAAAGCAAAGAAGTCTGAGTTTCTAAAGATCATGACAAGGCTGAGTTACATCAAAGGAAAAAGCTGTGAGAGCGACAAGTTAGATGATCTGAAGCCCACTCAGAGAGTATTAGCCAAAATAATGTTGAGTTCTATATTTCCTAGCAATGATGACCCTAACAAATTGTCATGGGATCATAGGCATTTTGCTTATTTTCTCTCTAGGAAATATAACTTAAATTGGGCTGAATATGTCTTCAAACACCTTTGCAAAGCAGTTTTAAGCACTCAGAATCAAGACAAGCCTATTGTAAATGTCATCTACACTAGGATACTTAGTGAGATCTTCTATCAATGTGGGGTGATTGACATAATCAAAGCTGCGGGTCATGACTGCTTGTTAAGGGAAATCAGAGCCTCCACAGTATCTGTTCATACCTTTTCTCACATGAACTTGCTGTCAGGACATGAAGTTCAATCTTCAGAACCTCTAATACCTCAATCTCACTCAGGACCTTCTTTGGTGAAAAAATGCAACATTGATATACCTACTACCTCTAGTGATATCATCAATCAGTACATTCAACTACTAGACAACTTAGGAGAGGGGTTTGAAATTGAAGAGGAAGAAGGGAAGAAAAAGTGAAGAAGGACAGATGAAGCTGCAAATGAAGAAAGACATTCAGACTCAAAAGGACACAGAGAGGGATCATCCTGAATCCTCTGCTGCAAAATAAAATATTGGGCAAAAACCTTAGGGAAAGGTTAGCCTCGATAATGGATAATCTGAATGTACCTCTTAAGACAGTCTGAGGGGTGATCAAGGCAATCAACAACATTTGAAGAATCCTGTCTATGGACGTGTTATCAGAAGGTTTGAAGGCAAAATGAACAAGCTTATGAGAATGATGAAAAAGTAGATGCTAATCAGAAAAATATCATGATAACCCTAATTTCCATCTTTAGACAACCTCAACATTAGGATTATCTTGATTTCATCTGTGATTTCATTAACTGATTAATATTTTATACACATTAATAGGATAAAGTTTATATGGCCACATAATTTTCAATTTTGTGTTAAGTCTATTCTGATTAATGCTTATATAAAATGTTTTGATTATCTGATTGATTGTTAAACAAACATATCTTGGACATTCAATACTTCAAACTCTTGAGCTCTTATAAAATTTGATTCTCAATAAGTAAAATATAAGGAAGTCCTAAAAGATTAAATTACATAACAAGAAGTCAAAGATAAACAAGCCTAACACTATGCCAAAAAAGGCTTTAGAAAGCGCTTTTTTTGGCCTTAGATAGCGCTTTATAAGCGCTGTCTATACTGGTGCTGTTAAAAGTATAGACAGCGCTTAATATTTAAGTAAAAGCGCTGTCTAATACTATCTTTAAACAGTGTCTTTTGTTGTAAGCGCTATTATATCCCACCATTAGATAGCACTTTCTATCTATAAGCGTTATCTTATGTTATGTTTAGACAACGCTTACTACTTATAAGTGCTTTCTTATGATATGTTTAGATAGCACTTTCTACATATAAGTGCTGTCTTAGGTTATATTTAGATAGCACTTTCTACTTCTAAGCGCCGTCTTAGGTTATGTTTAAATAACGCTTTCTATTTCAAAGCGCTGTCTTATGTTTTAGTTTAAATATCACTTTTTACTTCTAAGCGCTGCCTTATGTTATGTTTAAATAGCACTTTCAATGTGTAAGCACTTTTATTTTAATCTGTTTCTTTACTTCAATATCCAACTTTTCTCTTTAGAATTTGATATCACAATTGCAAAGTATTTTTTTGTATTATTATTATTATTATAAAGAACATGATTTTTTTATAAAAGTATTGGAATATAATAAATTTACTTAAAATTGACAATCCTCTCGTACAAAAATCAAAACTACACATAATTAAGGTAAAATTTGCAGAAAATTGGTAATATCAATCGAGATCTAATACGAATTGTTCAAAACTACATATCCAAACTAAAATTACATAATGATCTTGTTCCTGTGTGTATGCGCTATATACATATATATAGGCCATATACTATTAACAAAGAAGACATACAAAATAACATAATTCCTGCATACCACTAATTATTAGTTCAACATATATAGTATTTAGATTCCTTTTCTCACACTGCCACCTGTCCAGTCATGCACTGCCCATTGAGTTGGTTACATTCACTTAGGAATGATTGTCTACTCCTCCCCTGTGCATATAGGGTGAACATTATGATCAATAATGGAACAAATGAAATCAATGAAGAAAGAAAAAGCAGATTTCAAGACTTAGCTAGAAAGGGGGAAAAATAGACTTGAATAGCATATAACTATTGGTATAAGGTTACTCTTTACTCAAATGATGTAAATAATCTTGACTTTCCAATCTTGAAGGTTGTGCCCAATTAACTTCTTTTTAATAAGGCTAATTTTATTTGAACACAAGTACAAGGATTACTTGCTAGAGCCACAATAAGTACACTTGTTCTAAAAGCCCACCTAAATAACAGACTACCAAAGGTGAAGCAAATAGAAATAACAACGCAAACAGCACAAGCACCAAACCAAAACCTTCACCCCTCACAACCATCCTACTTAACACATAGTATAACAAACATATAGTAGGTGGTATATGAATTGGTGTTGCCAAAGTTAATTCAAACAAGTGAGAGTAGGATGAAATAATTCAAACAAGGAGTACTTGCTAGAGCCACAATACAACAAGTACACTTGTTCTAAAAGCCCACCTAAACAACAGACTACCAAAGGTGAAGCAGAAATAACAACAATGCAAACAACACAAGCACCAAACCAAAACCCTTCACCCCTCACAACCATGCATCCCATTTAACAGACAGTATCACAAACATATAGCAAATTAAGGTGGTTCATGATATGATATAGCCAAAATAAAACATTACTTGAGTTAGCAATAAATATCTCATGTAAAAAATGATAAGATAATGAGTGAGATAGTTACCTGAACTGTGAAAAGAAGTTCATGGTGACAAGTGCCAAGATGAAAACGTTAATATACTACTAGTTTTGGTCGTTGAAGATGGATAAATACAACTCATTTTCACGTAACACAACAGAAATAACTCCGACATTAAACCAAGCCAGAAATTATGTAACTGTGATCCCCACTAGCGAGCAACATCAGATTCATCTGAACATTAACTGGCCACCGCAGTAACAGTGATGAGTCCAGTCCTCCAGAAAAAAGAATTCCAAAAGGTACATCGGTCACCAACTCACCATTCTTTTAACTACAGCCTGCATGATATGCAGTTAAAATAAGTAAATAGTTAAATGGGATTATAATAAGGTTATCCGTTAGTATGTGGCTCAAGTACACCAAAAGAAGTCACTAAATGTAAAAGGAAGAAAATGGTTCTTTTTTCTTCACAAACTAGCACATAGTAATCAGCTCCAAATTTCAACCCTAAGCTAATTGTCCACACACATCAGTAGTGTATCAAATAAGTTAGTTTATGGAAGGCCTGCATCTTCCACAAGATCTAGCGATAAGAAGAGAAACATTTGTGAGAATCGTAAAAAATGATTAAATCATAAAATAAAAACTTGTTGAGCTAAAATAAAATAACCACTATTAGAATCACAAGATAAAGCTTGTGTACCTTGACATAGTAAGTTCAACAAGTTCAACAAAATCAGTCAAGAAATCTAGAAATCTTTTAACTTTAAGTTGCAAATCACCAAGTTCAACAAGTCTGTCTTTTAATTAACCTGCAAACCACTTTTATATGCATACAACACTAACATTTAAAAGGGTAACTAATCATCATATAAATAATAGGAGTCTAAACTCTATGGTTGCAAGCATTCAATTAAATACATCAGTGGCAACACCCATCACAACAAGGACTAGTAAAACAAACTAAATAAAAATACCATATTGTAAGATGTTCAAGATCAATCACAATCCCTACCAAAATTCAAAACGACAGAATACCATAAAAAGCTTACTGGGTTTAGATCAGAATCCAATGCTTTCTAAAGATATTTCAAAAGATATTTCAGAGAACATATGAAAGAGATTTTTAGTGATTGGTTCAAGAAGTAACGATAACAGTGGTTTGAGTTCTTCCAATTGATGATATCGAGTGGACCATACATAGAACGTTCAATATCTTTCTTGTCGAAATCAAACCTTTTTACCGTTTTTTTAACAATTTTCGATGAGAGATCCAGAGGGATTTGACAAAGCTGAAAGGATTTTGCACCAAAAGATAGATAAAGAGAGAGTGATTTAGGGTTTTCCAACTAGAGAGAGAGAGGGATTTAGGGATTTGCAAACTTATTTGTGAGGAAGGAAGGGAATTAGGGAATTCTAAGCAAAGAACCATTGAGGGTTTCGATTGATCAATTGAATCTGTGAGTGAGAATTTGGGTTTGAAGAAAAAGTTTGTTATCTGTAATCAAAAGCAGGGTTTTGAAGCTTACATAGTTACATCGTGTTTGGTTTCTCAACAAGAAAGGGTTTTTTTTTTTTTTTTTAAATAAAATAAAACAAGATTAGATTTAATGTTTTTTTTTTTGCCTAAAAAAAAAAGATTTAATGTTTTTTCAATTCACATGGAAAGCACTTTTTATTTTGACACAGGCACCGTCTAAGCCAAACACATAAGACAGCGTTTTCAATTTTATATCAAGCGCTGTCTAATATTATAACAATGACAGCACTTTTATTTTCAAACGCTGTATATAGATAAAGCGCTGTCTATTGTGGAAATTATAATTATAATTTTATTTTTAATAAGCCTATGAAAGCGGGTTTACAAATACACGCTGTTTAATGTTAGCACCTTAGACAACGCTTTTGTCTAAAAACGCTGTTTAAAAGCTCCGTGTTTCTTTAACAGCGCTTTTGAGATAGAAGCGCTGTTAAAAAGGCGCTGTTATATCCCATTTTTGGCGTAGTGTAAGTAATGAACTTTGTTTCATTAAGAACATAAGTTCTGGATTACATATAAAGTTTTCCCAAGGATTATCTTCTGGTTGTTTCAAAGGCCATATTTGAAGGTTGCACGCCTAAAATATGACCTTTGCAGAGGGGAAAAGTTGAGGTTCCATCTAATCAACTAGCAGTCCTTCTTGAAGAAACCGAATCATATGCATCAGTTTGGTTTTCTTCAAGAAAAGACTCTAGCCCCTCTAGAGCCTTGGATATCAGTTTGATTTTCTCCAGGAAGATATGTCTTCAGAACTTAAAACAGTCAGAGTCCAAAGATTTCTCTTCAGACTCTGAACTGAGTTCTTCTGTAAAAGACACTGGTTTTGTTTCCATTGGTTTCTTCTTATGTTTTCTCCTATCTTGACTGACTCTCATTGAAACTACCTTCTTCTTCTCTGAGCGTTTCATTTTTTCTTTCAAAGAAGATCTATCAATAACCTAAGACTATTCTGTGTGAGTAAAATGACTAGGTATCTCTCTCCCTTTATAAGCATAATTCAATGGCCAAGTATTAAATGTGTTCAACCACTCCCGATTTGACGGCATTGAAAGTTGAATTTCTATTAATTGCTTATATTACCTTTTTGATAATGACAAAAGGGGGAGAAAGAATATTGGTAAATCAATTGTTGGAAGAAGCGAAATTACTTGGCTTTTTAGGGCCTTGTAGTGCTTCAGAGAGAGAACGTAGGAGAGTGGTCAAAATAGTAGCATGAGGTACATGCTGTGTTATGACAATCTGATCTTTGAGGATTTCAAAATATTGTACTAAAGAGCTCTGAACTGTTTTCAAGTTTTTGTTCAGACTCTGAGCTATTTTCTTTGAAAAGATTTTTTTAGCTCTGAACTGTTTGAAAATATTTTGAACTCTGAAGCTGTTAATGATAACCATCAGAACCAAGTGTGTATAGAAGTCGTTAAGCGCCACTGATCCTATTTTGTCATTTAATTTAAATATTGCTTCATCTTGCATCTGCATTAAGGGCTTAATTTTCAAGGAGAATGTATTTATTAATTGAAGTTTATTATTCATAGTTAGTTCTTGAGTAAGGGTGCAACCTTATTCAAAGATTATCACACTATAGAAAGAAGAAGCTTGCAAACCTTGTTCTGTACATAGTGAAATATGAATAATTTAAGTCATATAATAAAGTATTTCTGAAACTGATTAAAATTAACTATGGATACAAAATAGGGGGAGCTTACAAACCTAACCCTATGGGTTATCAGACTTAGGGGGAGCTTGCAAAACTCAGAAGCCTAATGTCAACATAGCTGATTTTTATCAACAACAATTGTATTTAATACTTGTGTTTGTCATCATCAAAAAGGGGGAGATTGTTGGAACTAAATATGTGTTAATACAAACTCTTAGGTTTTGATGATAACAAAGTATTAAATGGACAATTGATGGTACTAATGTTTAAATTAAGTGCAGGAGAATTCAACGTTAAATCAAGAGCACACTTAATTTAGACTCTGATGAAACCAATGGAAGTCTGAATAATTAGACTCTGAAAGAGTTCAGAAGCTACAACGTGGTCAGAAGCTATACAAAGTTGAGAAGCGCAAAGTAGATCAGAACGTCTGAAGGTGTTCAGGAGCTCAGAGGAGTTCAGAAGCTCAAGGATGTTCAGAGGCCTACAAGGGTTCAGAGGTTGTCTGCTAGTCATATGTCAGAGGATGAAGACGTTCAGAAGCTGAATTTCGAAGGACTATCAGAGGCCAATCATTCAAAGACCAATCAGACTCCAAGTTATCAAAGGTTGATCAGAAGCAAAGGAATTCCCAGTCATCAGAGGGCTACATCAACTACAACTTATCAAGCCTGATGATTTGTTATAAGGTCAACTAAATTGCAACGGTCACAAAGGATGTGATCCCTCTCTCTAGGAGCTAGTTGTACCTTATAACTGTACTATTGGACAAGCAGTAAAGGTGAAGCTTCTCTGCAAAGGAAGACGTGGCTTTACTCAACGGATCTTCAAAGACTACAGCTGTCCATTTTACAACGGGAATTTCTCCAACGTCTCAATGTCTTTCTCAACTCATATAAATATGCCAAAGAAAGAATTGATGACTAGCGCTCTTCATTAGAAAACATCTCTTAGAAGAAAGTGAGAATTTGCATTGTAATAGATAATATCTCTCAAATGAAGTGAGCATAGAAACTAGCTTTAAGCCTCTGAAGTTATTATGATTGTAATAAGTTTAAGCTTATAAGTTAGTAGTAAGTCTTCTGCTTAGTGTAGAAGCAAGTAAGTCTTCTGCTTTGTGTAGAAGCAAGAAAGTCTTCTGCTTAGTGTAGAAGCACTTAAGTCTCAATCTTAGTAATTAGAGCATGAAGTCTTGAGCCTGAGTGCTTGAGCAAGGAAGTCTCTGATCTTGTGTGATCAGAGCAAGGAAGTCTCTCTGTCTTGTGTGACTTAGAGCAGGAAGTCTCAAGCTTGTGTGCTTGAGCAAGGAAGTCTTTGATCTTGTGTGATCAGAGCAAGGAAGTCTCTATGTCTTGTGTGACTAAGAGTAGGAAGTCTTGAGCTTGTGTGCTTGAGCATCTATTGTATTCCTTGTGATTATAGTGAAACTCTCTTGGAAACAAGGGGACTGAAGTACTCTCAATTTGTGAGGGGAACCAGTATAAATTGTTGTGTGTTCTTCTCTCTCTCACTCTCTCATTTACTCTTTCATCATTCATAAAGTCATAAGTTAATTGTGTGAATACTCCGCTGTGCTTTAAAGACTCTGAAAAGGTTTAAATATCTTGGAAAGTTTTTAAATATCCAAAACACAATTCAACCCCCCCTTCTTATGTTTTCTCCATGCACCTTCATCGGGTACTGGTCCCCCAAATGTTGTGGCTTCAAACACCTGAAAGCATATTTGTTCATCTTCTAAACGAAACATGAGCTCTCCCTTCTCAATGTCAATTAGAGTCCTTCCGGTCGCTAAGAAGGGTCGTCCCAATAAAAGAGGAACTTCAGCGTCTTCTTCCATATCAAGAATCACAAAATCGGACGGGAACACAAATTCAGCACATCTTACCAAGACATTTTGCAGAATTCCATATGGATGTGTAATTGATCGATCGGCAAGAGATAATTGCATATTTGTTGGCTTGGCTACGGCACCTGGGATGCGCTTCATCATGGACAAGGGCATCAAATTGATGCTTGCACCCAAGTCACATAAGGCTTTCCTAACAAGTAGATTTCCAATAGAGCATGGAATGGTGAAACTTCCTGGATCCTTCTTCTTTTGTGGGAGTTTCTTTTGAATTATTGCACTACACTCCTCGGTCATATTCACCGTGTCATCATCCAGAGGTTTCCGTTTCTTTGTCAGGAGTTATTTCATGAATTTGGCATAAATTGGCATTTGTTCCAACGCTTCTGCAAAAGGAATGTTCAGTTGGAGGCTGTGAAGCATCTTCATAAACTTTTTGAACTGTTGATTATCCTCTTCCTTTGCCTTCTTCTTTCACGGATATGGTAGCTTAGCATGGACTGATTTTTCTTTCTCCTATTGGCCTTATTTCTCTTTCACACCTTTACCATTCTTTTTTGCAACTAGCTTTTCATCACTTTCTATTTTTTTCTCCCTCTTATTTTCAACTAGTTCATTTTCCTCATCTTCAGGGACATTTACTCTCTCCCACTCTTTTTCAACTTCTCCCTCACTCTCATTTTTTTCTTTCTCCACATCTCTCTTTTCTTTCGCTCCCACATCACTAGACTCACCCTTTTTCTTGCTCACAACTTCCGGTAACGGAACTTCTCTACTTCTTAGGTTGATAGCCATACAACTTTCGTTCCTCTGGTTTTCTTTCATAGAACCTTCAAAGCAGTTATTTTGAGTAGCTGCAAACTGCCTTGTCAATTGGCCGATTTGAGTTTCCAAGCTCTTGATGGAAGCTTCATGATTCTTGTTAACAACGTCTTGATTGGCTTTCATCTGTTCTCGGTTGGCTTTCAATTGGTTTTGGCTAATCTTCATCACTTCAAAATTTCCTTGAGTCACCTTGATACACAGAGTGAGTGCTTCCTCTAGGTGGGAAGGGTTCCTTGGTTGAGAGTTTTGAGAAGAAGATGCTTGTAGTTGAGACTGATTTTGGTTTCTTCCCCAACCAAAATTTGGATGATCTTCCCAACCCGGATTGGAGGTGTTTGAGTATGGGTTGTTGTTGAGGAGTAAGTGCTTCATGAATGTTGCCAATTGAACGTTTATGAGCATTTAATTTGATAACAATTGAGTCTTCAGCTCCGCCATCTCAAGCGTACCTGAGCAACACAAACAAACAATACCTTTCAAAAGCACCTATTCAAATTTAGAAAAAAATTAAAAATACAAGAAGAGAAAAAGATTTTTTTTTTCCGAATTAAGAAAAATGATATGAAGAGAAAAAATAAAAAGAAGAGATTTTTTTTTTTGAATAATAAAATAAGGCTTAATTACACTTTTGGTCCCTTATCTTTATTTTAGGTTTCAAGTTGGTCCCTTATCTTTTAAAAGTTTCAAGTTGGTCCCTTATCTTTATTTTAGGATTCAAGTTGGTCCCTTCCGTCAATTTTTTAACTATTTCCGTTAAATTTGGACACGTGGCAAACTGATTTGGACACATGGCACACTTGAACATGTGACACGTGTCCAGAATTAACAGTAACAGTAAAAAAATTGACGGAAGGGACCAACTTGAAACCTAAAAAAAGATAAGGGACCAACTTGAAACTTTTAAAAGATAAGGGACCAACTTGAAACCTAAAATAAAGATAAAGGACTAAAAGTGTAATTATTAAACCATAAAATAACAATAATAAAAAATAAAAAATCTACTAAATATGATTCCGTCGGATTGTCGATTAAATTAACAATCCCCGGCAACGGCGCCAAAAACTTGATGACAATTTAGCAAGTGTACTAAAGTCGTCGTTAAGTAATAAAAATTATCGATCCACAGGGATTGTTTTAAACTTGACAAAACAATTGAATTATATCTGGGAACAAAAATCAATAAAAGAGGGGGGTTTGTTTGTTTTGATTTGTTTCCTAAATAAAAGATTTAGACAAAATATTTAGAAAAGATTCAAATAAAATATTTGAATTGAATTAGGGTTTTTAGAGAGAAACAAGCGATTGGACCTTTTGGTTCATCTAATCCTAATTCATCTCGGTGATTCCATGTTTATTAACGAACTACAAATTTAGTTTCACGATCGATTAAATTAAGTAACTATGCTCAATGTCTTGGTAACATAATCCTCTCCCTTGATCATGAATCCCAAATCTCTAAGGTGATTTATGATCAAGTGAGGAATTCGCGCTTTAATATTTGATCTCAATTAGTAAACCAAAATCTCTTAAGTGAAAACCAATTTTACAATAATTCCTAGATCAACAATCTATTCCTATTCTCATAGTAAAACAAATTATTAACATCATCACACAAGTCGTCACATCATGTAAAGCGTTAAGCACAAGGAAAAATTGATGAAACTAACTTCGTAATTAATTAATAAACATAAAAGAAATCACATGGTTCGAGATAATTCGGGATTAGAATCCCATAAGGCCAATCATAAGGATTTAGCCGGACATAGCTAAACACAAATTAACAACAATAAAAGTGAAAGAAAGCATTACAAGGAGCTCTGAGTTTCTTCCAAGAATCTGCCGTTTTCTGCCGTAAAAGTTTTGTACCTTAATTCTGCTTCAGAACTTCAAATATATAGGCCAAAGTTACGCGCTCGCGCCCCGCGCAGGATCCCCGCGCCCCGCGCCAAACAACAGAAAGGGATGGTTGCATTCTGGTGTCCTGCGCCCCGCGCAGCACCTCTGGCGCCCCGCGCCAAACACCAGATGCTTCCTGAATTTTCTGCTTTTCTTGTGCTTTCTGCAGCCTTGTACTCGATGTAACTTCCACTCATTATTGTGCAAAAATATAATAAAAAATGTACTAAACCCTTGTAATTAGGTCTTGGAATAGGTAAAACTATAGTAATGACGTGGAGTCATCACAGATCAAGGGAGAGAGAAGGAATTATATTTAACATCTTTCTATCTCTTTTAGTTCATCATTGTAAGATTATTATGTATAACTAATTCTCTCTGTTATTGGGATTAAGTTTAGTTAGCCATGATTTTCTAATAAACTCTTAATCTTACTGATTATATATAATCTAGGCTTTAATGCAGTTTTGATCCCCCTATTTTAAAAAACTTGAACTTTTGATCCTCCTATTTTAAAAGCCAACTTTTTGATTCCCCTATTTTGAAAAACTTGAAGTTTTGATCTCCCAACTTATTTTGGCCAAATTTGTGATGATGTGTCAACCTCAATGATGATGTGGCAGTGTCTATGTGTCAACCTCGTATTTCATGTCATTATTTTTTTAAAATAAAATAATTTTTTTAAAAATAATTTTTAAATCAATTTTTTTTATCAAATCATTAAATCAAATATTAAAACAACATATTTAAATCAAATATTTTTTTATCAAATATTAAAACAATATATTTAAATCAATTATATTTTTTAACAAATCTTTAAATCTAATATTAAAACAATAAAATAATTAATTAAATAATTAACAATAATTAAAAAACTCAGAAAATCAAAAGTGACAATTGTAGAAGAATCAGACACGCACAAAAATAAAAAAACACACATAAATAGTAACCCAGTTCCCAAAACATGGAACCCTAGTGCCACCCATCTTCGACGATCTCCGTCTTAGTCTTTCATATCCTTTGATTCATCATCACGCTCATGTTCATCATTCCTCTGTTTGATTCATCATCCGCTCTCGTTCATCATTACACTCGCTTTACAAGATAATATTTTGAATTCATCGCAAATTTAAACAAGAAGATGAAAAACATGAAGTATTGTATGAGGTATGTTTGTGGTATTCACTGATTTTAGTAGTAGTTTTTGTTTGACAGACACTTAATTTAGTAGTTGTTGTGACCCATATCGTATCTTTTGGTTGTCTTCATTTAATAATAGTTGTGGTCCTCCATTGTTACTTAGTTGCTATTATTTTAATAGTGGTGGTGGACCAAAAAATGTTTAGGGTTTTAGTGTTTGATTCCATTTTGAAAGAAACATGTCTAGGGTTTTATATAACAGTGGTCTTATTATTGTTTGTATAGGCCATTAGAGAAACAGTGTGTAAGAAACATGTCTAGGGTTTTAAATAAAATTCTGGTTTTATGTTTTGTTTTACTGCAGAAGCAAAATTTGAACAAGCAAAATTTTATGTTTTGTAAGCATCTCATGAATATTACTAGTGTTTTGGTATCAAGTAATCTACATCTGAGATGTTAGATAATACTACTAGTGTTTTGATATTTTGAATTCTAGTGTTTTGGCCAATTTAAGTGTAATTTAGTGATTTTTAATTATATGTTTGGGTAATTTATTGGAGTTTTATTATATGGACAATTTAGTGATTTTTAATTATATATTTGGATAATTATTTGATTTTTAATTATATATTTGGATAGTTTAGTGATTTTTAATTATATATTTGGATAATTTATTGATTTTCAGTCATATACATGTATAAAGGTTAATTTTACTGTTTTTAATTATTATTAACTTTTTTTAATACTTTTAAAATATAATATTTTATTTTTTAAAAAAATAATGACATGGAATATGCGGTTGACACATAGACATTGTCAGTCCTCAATGAGGTTGACACATCATCACAAATTTGGCCAAAATGAGTTGAGGGATCAAAACTTCAAGTTCTTCAAAATAGGGTGATCAAAAAGTTGGCTTTTAAAATAGGGGGATCAAAAGTTCAAGTTTTTCAAAATAGGAGGATCAAAACTGCATTAAAGCCTATAATCTATATTTCATTATGTTGATGAATTATTTTGTGCTTAATGTTTTTCTGATGTAAAACTCCGAAATTGATATTTTGATTTAGAAAGTTCTATACATAGACTTTTTACTTAAAGGATATGGAATAATTTCATATGTGAATGGTAGTTACTAGACAAAGGGTTAGGTTCGAACCTCTTGGTTTTGATTTTGAAAGCAATGATAATGATGATGAAGATTATTCTGGTGATGATAGTTTTGTTGTTTTGGTTCCTTGTTGTTCACTTGGTTGCAAGGAGATTGAAGGCTCAAACAATGTGTTTTCGAATGCTCAAAATAGATGGAGTAAACGGAACAGGAGATAATTTGATTGAAGTTTTACAATTTTGGGGGATATTTATCAGTAGAAATAATTACACATGAACCAAAGGTAGACGGGCAACAAGTTGCGCCGCTAAACCTTTCTGTATTACAAAACCTAATCTTTAGAAAACTACTTTATAGACCTAGGCGACACAACATTACTATGCACGACCTTTTGAACTATTTTCAAAAGGTTTACCGCATCTGGTGCGAGAAAGCCAAAAGGGTCAAATACAAACGGTATAAAAACTAATATTTATCTATTTCCAAATTTTAGGAGGATATTTAACAAATTTTAAAATTTCAGGGGTATTTGACATTTCACTCTACGAAAAACCAATTTTATTTCTCAATAAAGAAAGTTCTAAAACTAGCTCACGGATACAGACAATTTTCATCGAGATTCATTTCCAATCAATAACATTTCTTATGTTTAAGTCCGAAATCTCTCCAATCTTTTCCCTCATTTTTTTTTTGTTTCAAATATTTGATAATTTCAAAATGGCTAACTTATAATCCATAAACAAAATTAAAACAAAGCATAGAAAATCCTTATGAATAGAGGATAAAATTTCGTATGAAATTGGTAGTAAATATGATCGAATATTATGGCATTCAAGTTTCAAACCACAACTACACTCAAATGTTATGGCATTCATTAACCAAACTTTGAATTTCAAAAGTTATGACTTTTTACTTAAAGGATATGAAATACACCCTCCAGTCTCAAATATAAGCAATAAAACAAAAAAATTAGAAGTCTCAAATATAAACAAAAGTCTACATCAATCATTATGTTTTATGTCATTATTCCAATTTTACCCTTAAATTAAATATTGATTCAACCAATAAATGTAATTTCTAATGTGTGTGAGTACCCACAACTCAGTTTTTGATATGCCATTAAGGAAATGATTTAAACTAGCTGTTGGATACCCATCAAATTTCATCGAAACTGGATGTTCAATTCCAATCAATATTTCATACTTCTTCTACGTTCGAAATCTCTCCAATCTTTTCCTTTTCTTTTTTTTAATGTCTAATATTTGATAATTTCAAAATGGCTTAACTTATAATCCATAAACAAAATTATAACAAAGCATAGAAAATCCTTATGAACATATGATAAAATTTCCTATGAAGTTGGTAGTAAATATGATGAATGTTATTCCATTTAAACCACAATAGATTTCTATAAATACCCATATATCCATGCCATGAATCACATATCTCCAAGGAAAGACATAGAAAAATTACATTATTATTATCTAGCACGTTTAGCATACAAAAATGGGTGCAAATAAGAAGGAAAATCCAATGGCAGACCAGAAAGGTGTCGGTAATTCGGACAATCGTCCTGCAGATAAGAACAATTCAAAAGATACGAAGACAAATCTAGTCGCAAACCAGAATAGTATAGGCGATTCGAAAAGTCCTCCTGCAAATAAGATTTCAAAAAATACTAAGATAAATTTTCTCGCAAACCAGTAAGGTGTTGCCTACAACTGCCCGTCGTCAGGTAAATTACACTAGGGTTGTTTTTTATATTAATTCCTCTCTTTTATTTTGCATGTTTTAATTTATTTTTTTAAAAAAAGTTTGAGCTAATATCACAAATTAAAAAAATAAAATTCAATAACTCACTAGAGATTTGGATAAACAACGTATTTGTGACTTTTATATATATATATATATATACACACACACACATAAGTTATTTTTAAATTTATAAGAAAAGATAAATTGCTTTTTATATATTCTAGGAACCGCATTCATAAGTTATATTAAAAAACTTATGAAAATAAAGTTGAAAAAAACTAACATAAGCTATTCTTATTAAAACCTTTATATTGATTTATTTTTTTTGGTTACATCCTTTATATTGAATATACATATTCATTATTTGATGATTTTTGCAGGACCTTTAGCTCGTGGAAAAAACAAAGGGAAAGAAAATTTCAAGCATCAAATTCTATTATTATTATTTAAAGATTCATTGTTTGTTTCAAATTTGTTTTAATGTTTAGATTTACAAATTATACCATTTGTATTGAAACTAGGAAATGTGCAGGATAAATTCATTGAAAAATCTTCATTAGTTATGGTTTATAATTAATTTGTTGTGTTTAGTTATATATATATATATATATATATAAATAGTCATAGCAACTTTTATTAGAAAATAAAAATATACATAAAGTATAATCAGAGTTGGAATCCTCTCAATTTCTTAAAAGAAATAACAAATGTAATTACTATAGTTTTGATGTAAATCAAGAATATAAATGCACGTCTTTTGAGAATAATTGATATTATTTAAATTTTTATACATTTAAATTTTAGTACTTACATTTGTCATTTCTTTTAACAAATTGAGAGGATTTCTATTCGTATAATCACTTGGTGTGGTGAAAGACTTAGAAGAACACAAGATTTTCCCCCATTTGGTGAGTTATATGTATGTGTTATATAGTGAAATTATTATGATATAATCCATTGTATAATATAGAGAATTGATTTCTAGCAATTGTTTGTCACCGTACGTCAACTATACTCTTTTTAAAAGTAAAAATCCTGGCTCTCCTAAGCTTTACGGATAACACAAATTACCCTTTTACATTATTATATGATTGCCGTCAGTTGAATACCAATTATATGTTTATTTCGTTATTTTAATTTAGTCAAATCAGTATCAATTAAGCCATTATTTTTTCGGTGTGTTTTTATTTTTCTAGTGTTTGACTAGTAACATGGGAGGCGTTCTGGTTTTCTGGTGGAGATATGTTTTGTGTTGTTTGGGCCTGTTTCTGCCCTTGTTTTTTCTTTGGGCCTGGCAGTTTTAGGTCCTTATTTTTGGTGAAAGTTTCTCAACCGACCGTTCGCCATTCTTTCTTACCTCCTGAATTTTCAATTTTGTCCTTACAAAAAATTTCGATTTTTAAAAACTGAAGTTTTTTTCCCCTTGAAAACGCATTTCGGTTTTTAAAAATCGAAATTTGCACTAGAAAAAATTTGGTTTTTGCGAACCAAATTTTTCTGAAAGGGCAAAATTGAAATATTGGAGGGTAAAAAAGAACGGCGGAGTCGATTCAGAAACTTTCATTTTTGGTTTCTTTCTCTTGACTTTGTTTTTTTTATTGAAGAAAATCTCTTGACTTGCTTTGTACTTTGATGCTTTGGTTCTTCTTATGCTATGTCGTTTTCTTTTAATAAAATTTAGCTTGTTAAAAATAAAAAATTAAGTTATCATTTTGGTGGTAAAGTATAAGATATTCATTATTTGTATTTTCAAACAAAATGTTTTAAATATTAGAGTGGTTTTCACTAGGGACGGATCCAGAAATTTTATCAAGTGGGGTCAAGATTATTTGTCATATATATTTAAAAGAAAAATGCTAAATAGTATTTTCGGGTATACAAAATATAGTATAATAATCTTGGAATCAGTGTAATCAGTATATTTATAATTTGAATAATGTTATTTTCAATGCAAAAGTGGTTCATTAATCAGTGTCCCGGGAGCACTAATTAGCGCGACTCTTTAAACAATTGTATATCTAAATATTGAAGACACGTTAATATCAAAAAACTACAATTGTCATCAAAGAATTTAGAATTACAATTGCTCTCTTGGCGACTTCAAATTTTGAAAAAGTCTTACGAATTTTTCATTTTGAACACTATCAAATATACCACTGTCTATTTATGTTACTTGAAGAGTGTTCAAAAAATATCACCCATATATTTGCGTATTTGATTCTTCACAAACTTCATAGTAGAAAAACACCTTTCAAGTTGCAGTTGCCACAAACAAGAGTATAATGATAACTTCAAAAGTAAGTACATCATTAGATAAGCAATATGTTTCTTAGCTTCCACCAACATTATTGAAAGATCACTGATTCCATCTAAATTAGAAAACCATCCACAACGAACATAAGCCCTAAAGAAAAAAAAAACTTTGACGGATAAAATCGAGCAATTAATTACTTTCTCCTTGTCAAATGCGAAAAAATAATTTTCATGGAGAAAAGTTAATGGTCTTTTTTTTAGAGCATTGCTATTTAGTAAGAAAAAATTATACAAGAAAGAGAAGAATCCACAAAATTAGGGAATTTGACCAATCAAAAAGTGGTTAACCATACATGAGAGAGAATGATTAGAATTTGACCAATCAAAAGTTGCCACATAAAATTCTTCTCTTTCTTGCATCAATTTTTTTTTACTAAATACAATTTTCCTTTTTGATATTGTTACCTAAATCCCACCTTTTTAGAGCAGCTTTTTTATTGGGTAGAAAAGTTAATGGTTTTTTTAAAATAAAACTAAAGCTGATGGTTTAGAATACCCAAACCCAATCTTTTTTTTTGGTTTGTTCTTAGTGATTAGTGGAGTCATGTGATGTCAAAATAAAAATTAATGTGGGGTCAATATATTAAAACATCACTATTATTGGTTAAAATATAAAGCGAGGAGTGGGGTCAGCTGACTCCAATGTGGACTACTTGCATCCGTGCCTGGTTTTCACGCATGTTGTGATGCTCTGGCCGACGGTTGTTTGGATGATTTAGAGGATAAAAAATTTCGCAATTTTCTTTCCATACAGCTTCATCATATCCATGAAGCGTTCAAAAGAGTAATTTTATTAAAAAGAGTAAGAGATCAATTTTAAACTATTTTAGATGTTTTAATTTTTTCAAAAATTTTGAGCTTAAAAAAATTCACAAATTAGTAATTTTTTTGTGATGATCTATTTTTATTCCTCACGGTTTTTCTAATAGCTCAATTTAGTTTTTGAAAACAAATAGAACTTATTAATCTCTAATATTTTTATATCGGGGACAAACAAATTTATTTTTAATTATAATAGATAAAATAATTTGTTTTCGATATAAAAATATATTATGGACTAGTTTTGGTTTTATTATTTTCAGTAACTAAATTGGATAGTTAAAAAATTATAAGGACAAAAATGGATCTTCAAACTATTTTTATATATATGCAGCTAATTTTTTATTCTTTGTACTAATTAACAAATCTCTTTGCTCCTAAAAAAATGAGCGGTGCTACATGGCACGACGCCCTTGTGTCGTCCAATTTGCACGACCTTGAATTTTTTATTAAACTACTTCATATCATTAGTTTATGTATACCATGCATATCTATTTTTTTTTTCCATGAGCTTAGCTCAGTTGATCGGGACATTGCATTATATGTGTATGAATTAGATTTGAATTTCAGGAACTTTACTTGCTCATTTTTAAGGTGAAATTTCTAGCCACTATACTATTTGATACCAAAAAGAATACTTTTTTTTTTTGATAAAAAGATGCTTATAGTATTTCATTAATAATCAATTGTGTAATACATGTCGGTATATCAATAAAAATATTGGAGCTAGCTAGAAATGTGGCTACCCTTACCAAAGCATGAGCTACCCTCATTTGCTTGTCTCCTATCAAACTCAACAAACTCTTACTTTCTAAAAAAATTACCACTACCATAATACTCTTCAATTGCAATAGTTACACGTATCCATTCAAAACCAAATGTCAACTTGTTAACATAACTAAGAAAACAAGATAAATATGATTGATTTGGAGTACTACAGAGATATTTGTAAATTTACCGATTTCCATTAAAATTGTAGGACAAACTAAACCATCATTTTGTTTTGAGTCAAATAAGATTAAAAGAGAAAATAAAATAAAACAGAAAAATCAAATTAAAAAACAAGGCGTGCAATTACGACGACATGGTTTGTCGTACCATTAATCATTTTCCAATAAAAATTCAGAGACTCAAATAACACAAGCAACACCATATACAAGTTAATTACTAAAACTTTATATTTAATCCATACTTTTATCATTTGATTTTTTTTGCAGGATCTTTTGCTTGTGAAAAACATACAGAAGAAGACAATTTCATTCAATAGATTCTATTGTTGGTTAAACATCGATCATTTAATCACTTGTAACTAAATCTTGTGTATATATCTTTATATCCATATAAGAATACCTCGTTTTTATTTTTATTTTTTTCATTTTTTTTGAATGACAAATATAATATATATAGATAAATACGAAAAAAGTACAAGAAAAAGTTCAGAAAAGAGCAGAGGTACCAGAAGTACACTCCATCAGAACTAGAGGTGGAAAGAGGCCAGACCGACCTACATAAGCCTACGGCCTAGCCTACATAGTGTTAAGAATCATGGAATCATAGGGATGAAGATCATATTCATAGGAAAGGTAAAGAGCATAGGAATACTCATGAGGTAAAAGCTCATAAGAAATCATATTGATTGATAAAAGAATGAATAAAATGTACAAAGGAGTAGCTTATTTATAGGACTATTTGGAGTAACTAACTCCCTAACTAACATTCTAACCTTCAAACTAACTTGGTAACCTATCAACTAATTCTAGTTGATTAACTAACAAACTATATTCTTAACATCCTCCCTCAAACTCAACATTGGAAAATTCACCAATTTGAGTTTGGAATACGAGCTGGAAAAATAATGCAGAACAATACATTGCAACTAAAACAACTAAACATGATGAAACCAGACACAAAATGAAGGAAACTAACTATGGACTTAAAAGAAATATTGGAGCTCATTTCTTTCTTCATCAATACTTGCAGCAACAGCAGGAAGATTAAGATCAATGAAGTTCCTTATTTCAGGAACTTCTTCCTCAAGCACAACTCTTTCACTTTCTAACAATATTTCCTCAACATTAACATTGATCTTCAAATCTACTACCACTTCCAATTCCTCCTGTTTTCATTTCCACTACTTTGATCAATTCTTGAAGCAAAACACCCTTTCATTTTCGTATGACTAGTTCTATGACCTCCAAGAGCTTGATATGATTGAAAAATTCTGTTGCAAGTAGCACACTCATTTTCCACTCTTATTATATTTTCTCATGGTTGATTCACATTCTGATGTTGATCTTAAATTGACCTCAAATGCTGATTTAGAATCAAATCAAAACAATTTCCATGTTCTAGCAGTACAACAGAAGACAAGCAAAGCAACTCAATATGCCTTCAATCTCTCATATATCATCATATGCCAAACGATCAGACGGTTAAAGTACAAGCCTTGCATGAATCCACTTCTATAAGCAACTCCAATTGTGACATAGAGTGCAGCCAAAACTTTTGATATATATATCAGTAGTTTCCAAAAAAAATAACCATAGTAGTAAACCAATTCATGGAAGCTTATACACCAATTGAGAAAAGAGTGGAACCAAAATATTCACGTCCAACTTCAGCAAAAGAAGAGAAAATCACAAGCAATAGATTGTAGTTAATACCAAGAACAGATTCTGCAAACGTGCTTCTCTTCCAACATCCACAAAACGCAACTGTTATTAACCTAAAATAGATTTTGCCTTAATGGATCGCAATATCAATTGAATCTGTATTCCTTAATGGATCACAAGCATCAAATACACCAATCAGCCACCAACATAGAAAATACTCTCATTTATAGTTATGCCAAACCAAACATGTCTTCAATCTTCAATTGCAGACTAAACTATCAGCAAGCATAAGGGATGAAAGCCAAACTCTATATTGTACTAGCCTCCCTCAAACTCATAGTAAGAGAATTCTTGGTATGAGTTTGTAAAACAATGACCAAACAAAACCAAAACTGATGAATCAAGTTCAAATATTATCAACTTATTTCAATTCTCAGAGTTGGTCCCTGCCTTCAATGAAAACATTTTTAAAAACACCTTGAGAGCATTATATTTTTCCAGCCTTACACTCAAACAATGAGTTTCTTTTCGGCAAATTATCACCGTGATCGCAACACAAAACATCGAGATGGAGAAAAACTCGATTACACCGCCAGGATCGAAAGGAAAGAGTAATATTGAATCAAGAATTAACACAATACAGAGCATAATGGCGTAACTGTAAAGCATGGACAAAATTCCACCAGGATCAAAAATAGCAATGAACTCATCATGTAGTTTAAAAAACAAAACCTGGTTGTTGATTGCGGTACTATTGATTTGTTGTTTCTGTTTTCCGACGTAAAACCAAGAAGCGAAAAGCCTTGTGACGGCGACGTCGTAAACAGATCGTAACGGAACTCTACCTTTGACGAGATTCTCCGATTGCATGATTTCTGCAGAAACGCCAAATTCAGATTTGCTTTCGTTCAATCCTTTGATCGCTTTAGAGATCACAATTTCAGAATCAAGATTCTTTGATTTCTCGTTGTCTTCCGAAGCGGCAAATGCAGATTCAATGTTGCAATTTGAAGGAATAAGGAGACATGCAATTTCCCCAATCTTGATGGTGAATCCATCAATTGTTGGCTTGATTGGAGCGATTGAAGCAAATTGAACGGCGGAAAGATCTGAATTTTCGAAATTGCCAAAACATATGTTGTTGTAGACGCTTGAAGATTGTGCTTCTGATGCAGAAATCTCCATAGCTACGTCATGAGAAAGATCTCCATCTTCCTCAATGGATGAATCGAAATCGGCAGCGGAATCGTCATCCTCATCCCTTGGGTATCGCTCTGATACCATGTTAAGAATCATGGAATCATAGGGATGAAGATCATATTCATAGGAAAGGTAAAGAGCATAGGAATACTCATGAGGTAAAAGCTCATAAGAAATCATATTGATTGATAAAAGAATGAATAAAATGTACAAAGGAGTAGCTTATTTATAGGACTATTTGGAGTAACTAACTCCCTAACTAACATTCTAACCTTCAAACTAACTTGGTAACCTATCAACTAATTCTAGTTGATTAACTAACAAACTATATTCTTAACACATAGGCTCAGGCCAGGTCAGCCTATTTCTTTAAATAGAGCAGGCCAAGGGTTTTTTATAGGTCTATTTAGCTAAAAAGGTCAGGCTTCAGGCCAATAAAAAAGCCTATTAAGCCTAATAGGTCAGCCTATTTAAGTAAATATGAATAATATTTTTACATCTATTGTTATTATATATTAAAATTTGTACTTTGATTAAATTATAAATCTATTAACTTTTTCAGTAATTCAAGTTTATTAATCCACATTAATTTTTCACATATATAAATGTATTATTATAAACTAAAATCGAGATATGATGCCCTATATAGTCAAATTCTCCAAAATATCATGTTGAATATCAAAAAGAAGTTTAATCTCATTGATTTATTTGTTCATTAGTATATTTAAAATTAAATATAATTATTTATTTAAATATGTTTATGTGAAATAGGCTTTTAAACAGGCTAATAGGCTATGCCAGACTTTCAAAAGGTCAGGCTCAGGCCTAAAAAATAAGCCTATGATAGGCCACAGGCCAGGCTCAGGCCTTTAATTTTTTGACAGGCCAGGCTCAGGCTTGGCAAAGCCTAGCTCTGCCTAGCCTATTTCCACCTCTAATCAGAACCTAACCATCTCTAAGATAAGATAGAAAAATAAACAGACAAAAAATTACAAAAAAATTACAAAGAAACAAAGAGGACATCCAATCCTCCTAACTCATTGAGACCCAACATAACACCACAACAAACTCTAACGGTTCCAGCATAAAGTAGAGTGAATACCTCGTTTTTATTAATACTAGAATCTGTACCCGTGCCAAACACGGGTAAAATTGCGACTACATAAATAATATTTGAATATTAAAATTTTCATAAATAAAAAAATTATAACTGTATAACATAAGAAATGAACATGTTTACAGCAACGCATAATATCCATATCAATAAAAATATACTTAATTTGATTTGGTATAGGCAGGTTTTCTTAAAGGTCTCGGTTTTGGCTTGGAGACTATTGCATAACAGGTTACCTACTAAAGATAATTTGGCGACATGTAAATTATTCTACAAGACTCTCAATTTTGTGTGACGGGTTGTGGTGGGTTGGAAACCACTCATCACTTGTTTCTTTCCTATCCCGTTTTTGTCTCTTTATGGGGGTTGGTTCGGTCATGGATTGACATATTCACATCTGACCCCGTTTTACATAACCAAATTAAATTCAGATATAAAATCTAGAATGACGAAATAAAAATACAAAAGGGTCAACAAAAAAGTGACACTCATCAATTAACTTATAATACTCATCACCTCGTGCTTGACCGGAGAGATGACTCGTGTGTTTTTCCAGTCGAAGTTCTACAGAAGGGTTTGCCCAATTGGTAAGGTGGATTAGAACTTTTGAGAGTGAGTTATGGATCTTTAAACACAGGGCTTGCATATGGAATGTCATTTCTAAAGATAAAATTCACATTTAGAAGATCATAAATTAATGAAAATGAATTATAAAAATAGAAAATGACTCGTTCATTTATATATCTAGTAAAAAAAAGTTGAAAGGCAATCCTCTTAAAAAAAATTAAACTCTACCGTTGTATTTATATGCTTAATCAGTTTTTTTTTTTAGTCAAAAATAAAATAAAATAAAGTATAGTTTGATTAAATGAAATTTAGCCCCTTTGTAACAAAAAAAATCAATTTGCATCAATTAACATTATAATGACATAATTTCACAAATACAAAATTCTTAGAATATTGTCCAAAACTAATAATAGTATAGAAAAATTTCAACTTCATGTTTTTTAATCTGAAACATACTAAATATAGAAAAGATAAACGAAAATGCTACATTAAAAGCCAAAGATCGTGTATGTTGAAGAAATAATTAACTTTCTTAGCAAAATTGTATTAAAACGTGCCTAGTTCATTACAAAAAAATAAACGTTCATGACAACAACGGCACAATGACACTACATATGAACGTGTTAATTCTGTCACCATGTCAAAAGGAGACAGCAAAAAATGTTCAATTGAAAACTAAACAAATGCTTAATTGACAATTGAAAAAAAATTAAAATCCATTTAAACTAAAAGTAATTAAATAACTATAAATCATACTTCATAGGTATATATTTATAGCATTGCTAAAAAAAGGTTATATTTACAGCAAAATAAAACATATTATTGAGAAATTAGGGAGAAACAAATTGATGATTCAAATTTACAACGCCTAGAATCCAAGTTCATATTGTTTAAACGGGTGAGCAAGAAAATAAGGACACTCATTGTTTTATGTTCAAATTTGTTTCCTTACATATTACACTAATTCCTCTAATTTCACCAATCTTTATTATTATTATTTTTATTTTTGTACAAATTTAAACGGATTATTTGAAAGAAAAAAAGGTGAATCAACACAATTATTGTGGATATTAAACACGATATCATTTTCCCTAATAAGTTTGGTGAAAATAATGACATTAAATATGAAATGCATGAGAATGAATTTTTATTGTGAGACTGGCACATGTACATCAACCTTAAAAAATAGATTTCAAAAATAGATATAAATAATTTGTTGTATTTGTTTCTTGACCGATTTTTCCTTTTCAAAATTTAAATGTAATCAATAGCAATATAATTATTATTTAAGAATTTTGAAAATAGTAACTTCATATTCATATACGAATTTTTTCTTTTTATTGTCTCTTTAATATTGGTATTGATAATTTCCTTTTTAAAATTTCAACATAAGAAATATCAATTATTGTTTAAGAATATACTTTTAGGTTATATGCTAATTATTGTTTAAGAATATACTTTTAAGTTATATGCTTTCCTCCACAATATTTAAGAATTAAGAAATAATTTGAAAAAGAAGAAGTCATTACCTATTTGAGATATAATTCTTAATTTCAACCTCCCACCACTGAATACACCATGGAGTAAACCGTAAAATACAAAATAAGAATATAAACTGAGCAAACAGTGAGTTTGATGCAATTAAGATACAATATAAAAAAAATGCATTAGGATACTGATTTATGATCCTTTAATAATTTTTAGTCATTTTTAAAAAATCTAAATATACTACAAACAAAGTATTGCAATGTCATGGATTCAATTCACAAATTTGTTAATTTTAAGCATCCTAAATAAACTTGAGTATGAACAAAATAAATTATAATTAGAAATATAAATACAAAGCTAGATCTAATTCTCTTGTTCAATAACTTTGAATGTTTTCCCTGTCTAACGATGGGCACTCATATGGATGAGTAGTTTGAAGAGGTCATAATTCTGTAAAATAAAAGAAGATAAGAAAAATGCAATCCAATTATTATAAGATATTGACATTAAAATATAATAGAGTGACTACTTGTACCATATAAAGCGTATAGTTGTTATCTATACTTCACTAATTTAACTCATTCAAAGACTTCATCGTGCAAACCCTTATCCTTCTTTTGCTAAATAAATCAAACAAAAAATGAGAAAAGTATCATAATTTAAGAAAAGTTATATTTTTTATCTACAAATAAATAAAAAATGACAAATTTTAATCAACAATGCTAAATAAAATAAAAATCAGAAGATTAAGTTATTTGCATAACAACACCTTCAACAAATTAAACACATTTTTTTCAAGATAATAAAACCAAACAATAAACAACATGAATAATAATGAAACCATACCCTTCAATGAATCAAACATTGAAAACATTCAAAAATATAGAATATTTGATAAAATTATAAGTGAAGTAAGAAATCAAAAAGCAAAACCTGAGTAGGAGGTGTTGGAACAAAATATGTGTTAATACACACCCTTAAGTTTTGATGATAACAAAGTATTAAATGGACAATTGATGGTACTAATGTTTAAATTAAGTGCAGGAGAATTCAATGTTTAATCAAGAGCACTTAATTTAAACTCTGATGAAACCAATGGAAGTCTGAATATTTAGACTCTGAAAGAGTTCAGATGCTACAACGTGGTCAGAAGCTATACAAAGTTCAGAAGCTCAAAGTAGATCAGAACGTCTGAAAGTTGTTCAGGAACTCAGAGGAGTTTAGAAGCTCAACTGTTCAGAGGCCTACAAGAGTTCAGAGGCTGTCTGCTAGTCAGAAGTCATTCAGAGGATGAAGACGTTCAGAAGCTGAATTACGAAAGACTATCAGAGGCCAACCATTAAAAGACCAATCAGACTCCAAGTTATCAAAAGTTCATCAGAAGCAAAGGAATTCTCAGTCATCAGAGGGCTACATCAACTACAACTTATCAAGCCTGATGACTTGTTGTAAGGTCAACTAAAATGCAACGGTCACAAAGGATGTGATCCATCTCTCTAGGAGCTAGTTGTACCTTATAACTGTACCATTGGACAGACAGCAAAGGTGAAGCTTCTCTGCAAAGGAAGACGTGGCTTTACTCAACGGATCTTCAATGTCTACAGTTGTCCAAGTTGCTACGGGAATTTCTCCAACGTCTCAATGTCTTTCTCAACTCATATAAATATGCCAAAGAAAGAACTGATGACTAGCGCTCACCATTAGATAAAATCTCTCAGAAGAAAGTGAGAATTTGAATTGTAATAGATAATATCTCTCAAATGAAGTGAGTATAGAAACTAGCTTAGAGCCTCTGAAGTTATTATGTTTGTGAGGGGAACTAGTATAAATTCTTGTGTGTTCTTCTCTCTCTCACTCCTTCATCATTCATAACGTCATAAGTTAATTGTGTGAATAACCCGCTGTGCTTTAAAGACTCTGAAAAGAATTTAAATATCTTGAAAAGTTTTTAAATATCCAAAACACAATTCAACCCCCCTTCTTGTGTTTTCTCCACGCACCTTCAGGAGGAAGAAAATAACCAACCTAAATTGAAATTTTGTGCTATTGTTAATTTAAGAATGTTTATACGCTATTGTCAATTTATGAGCGTTTTTTGAATTTTTTGTTTTGATATAAAGTTAAGATAATTTTGTGCTATTGTCAACCAATTTATGCCTAAAATTCGTTAAAAAAAAATGCCTAAATTGATTCTTAATGAATGATACAATGAAGAAAATATTTTGAAATCAGGCCAATTAATTAATAACTTAAAGGTAGGATGGTATAAGAAGGTATGAATTCATTGGGTTGTTAATTCATCTTTGAAATAAATAAAAAAATTCATAATTGCATTAAATGTCAAATGCACTAGAGAATAGAATGCATGAGAGAAGAGTTTTTAGAGGAGAGAGAAAGACAAATAGGTCTGCCTTTTTCATATTAATAGATTTAGGTTTACAAGTTATACGATTTTTATTGAAATAAAACTAGGTAAAAGTGCAAGCAGAAATTCATTAAAAGAATCTGCATTAGTTATAGTTTCCCATTTGATGACCTCTTTGTGTGTAATATAATGATAATTATTAATAAGAAAACTATATAGAAATTGAACTCATTAATGTATAATTTATTGTGTATGTATGTATATTCTTCTTTAAAGTTTATTACAAGTGGTT